>KZ651123.1:989852-1002739 GCA_001010745.2 Gerris buenoi
TAAGGATATATTAAGGTCTAGTTTTTGGTCAATTAATGTCTGAAAGTTGTCCCAGTCGACACGTCCGTTTATTAGTCTTGGTTTAGGAGGACGAATAGGAGGGTTCAGGTCGAGTGTGAGGAGGACTGGACAGTGATCTGAGGATAGGTCATCAAGAACTGAAGCAGTGGGATGAAGGTGAGCAATCGGAGTTGTTACGAAATAATCTAGGAGGTCAGGAAGTTTGTTTTGGTCTGAAGGGTAAAAGGTATACTGATTGGGAGAAAGGATTTGGTAATTGGTTAAGGATAATGCATTAAGGAGAGAAGCGCCTCTGGGATTACGTACGCGGCAACCCCATTGGGGATGTTTTGCATTGTAATCCCCACCTGCGATGAATTTTGGGCCTAAGGACTGAAATAATGAAAGGAAATCTTGTTGGGAGACAGCTTGGCTAGGAGGACAATAGATGGAGGAAATGGTGTAGGTGAATGGCGATGTATTTAGAGATAAGGAAGTACATTGAATTGATTCCGTGCAAGTAGGAGTTAAAGGAGAATGGGATAAGGAATTACGTATTAGGATCGCACTACCCCCGTGTGCAGTGTCATCTGGGTGATCTGTTCTGTTTGTTGTGTAATTTTTTATGTAAAAATGTGAACGTGCAGTGAAATGTGTTTCTGTGATGAGGGCAATGTCGATCCTTCTGTCTTGGAGTAAGATATCTAGTTCCTGCCCGTGTTGGGTAGCACCATTAGCGTTCCAAAGAAGGATAGTGAGAGATTGGTGAGTTAGTGAGTTCACTGGGGTGGTTGCATAGCTGGAAGAAGAGATTGGATAAAAGTGGTGAAGGTAGAGAGTGCTGTTAAGAGAGGATTAACTATGGTTCGGAGTTCGTGTAAAAAGGTTTGCAATGAGGCTGAAATATCAGTTGAAGGAGATGGGGGAGGGATGTAGGTTGGTAAGCGGGGTCTTGGGGTTACACCTGAAGTGACAGCAGCGTAACTAATATTTGGAGTAGAATTATTTGATTAACGTAAGCCCAAAATCTCAGACCACCACACATTAACAGTCCACCGCCTACATCAGGCAATCGTAAAGAACTACAGATCTGTGCCTTTATGCGCCACACACTGTGCGATAAATGCATGCAGGCCGATATCTGTCGATTTTTAACTGCAGTCCGACGGAGGGAAATAAACAAAATCAAGACGATTCACTCTACACGACTGCAGGCTGACTGGCGACTTTGTCCACGAGGCACAGGCCTGACAGTCCACGGACTGTCGTCTCTCCTTCCATCCGATCCTCGCCTCTACCCTCCACACACCTACAGTTCACCTCCGACTGCAGTCCATCATCTTAAGAAAAGAAAAACTGACGAGTGTGTGGCTAAGCTCCGTGGACTGTCAAAACTGTAAGTGTGTGGGCCCCTTTAGGTTCATAACACCCGAACCGTTTAAGCTAAAGAAATTTATAATAGTGACACTTTTTGACTCACACATAGGACAAATAAAAATTTTTAATAGGCGCATGAGGAATTCGACAAAAATCTGGTAAAAACATTTTTTTTTTTTTTTTTTTTTTTTTTAAATTTTCAAATGAGGTGCTGATGAATATGTTACAAATGTTTATGTATACGTTTTTCAATGTTACGTTCTTTATTGGTTTAATGGGTTAAAATATACCCCCAACCTTCCACCCCTAAAATTTGCAAATTTTGTGGGCAAACATGCACAGTGCACACAAATGTTTATTTTTTAAAAACTTTAGTGGGACATCAAATGGAAGCTCATGAAAAGTAGGTTACAAATTATAACACTATAACACACAAATTATATAACTATATACATATTATAATACTTTTTCAAATGAATCATTCCTTATTGGCTTAATGAGCTAAAATGTACCCGAAAAATTCCACTCTCCCCAACCACCCCCTAACGGCTATTTCTAAAATTTTAAAATAATTAATACAAATATACCTTATTATGGGGCAAAAAAAATAAGGCGAGTTTAAAGTAGGTGGGACTTGTCCCACCTACTTTAACCTAAGTAAATGATGGGAGCTCGGGTTTGATCCCCAGCCGGGGAGGAGTTATAATTATGGGCAATTTTGACAAGGTGTTCTATATTAAGTAAACGTAACAACGAAAACTACTCGAAACAACTATTAAATGGATAACATATGACCAATTAATTTATAATTGTGCGTAAGTGGATGAGAAGGAATGGTAAAAATTGTACCGGACAGATTATTCCTGAGATTCTTTTGAGCTTTGACTACAGGTTACTCTTTCAGCTAACTAAAACAATTTTTTTTAGAAGAAATTCGACTCCGTCTAAAAGTAAGTTAATCAACCTTAGTCAAAAAAAAAAGGTATATTACTAGTTGTTGTCGGAGAGGTCAAGGCGACCATATTTTCAACTCGACGCCACAAAAAAGAGAAAAAAGTTAAAGCGTTTTAACCTTACCGCGAAACCATTTTATTACCATGATACAACGTTCCGACCAACTCTTATTACCTTACTTATCCCTTCCACTACTGGTGTGCAACCAAACAGTAAATCCTTGGCAATCTGACTTCTTCCTGTAGTACAAAGCCTCTTAAAATCTATGTTTTTAATGATTCCATTTTTTATTCTTTGGTAATAAGTTAATGGTTGCAGGAAACAGTTGAAGTGCAGAACAGACAAAATTATTTTTAAAAAATAATGCTGTCGACTTGACTTTTTGTTTAAAAGAGAATTTTTATCCTTTAGTGCTTACGATGGTTAAACCCCTTAGCTTTCTCCTTACCCTCTTGAGTATTGCATAGCGACCTTAAAATGTCATCCCCATCCCGAGAGAAAGTCTCTTTATATAGACTTTTATTGTGTCTTTTTTAAAGTTTTTTTTTCTTCCTTCCTTTTTTCCGTGTTTGTTCGTGTAACCCTTTCTCTCAGGTTGTGACAGGTAACGTTCTACGTCTATAAATGTTGTCTTTTTTGACAATTCTTTATTTTCTTCGGTCTGTAACTGTTGGCGAGTTAGGGGGGATATTTTATTACATCTATAAAAAAGCGATACCTATCTCAATGGAATGTGAAGATTTATTTTTATTATCTTCCCTTCTTTTTTTAATGGGAACTTCTGGTTGTAAATATCGTTTGGCCTGTATGAAATGACAAGTGGAATCGGACTGTTAGTAAGTAACCAGGCGCCTTTGAAACTAAAACAAATCGGTTTGGAGTTTACGGATACTAAAGGAATTAAAATTTTAAAATGATTGTAAAAATCTGACCTATACAATCCATTAAAATCGGAAGAAACGTTCAAATCGAATTCATAAATATTTTAATTCAAAAACTTAAGTTATAAATGTATTTGAGATCAGATTGATCGTCCAATCAATATATTTGATCACAATTTTACATTTTACAGATTGTGATCCATTTTCGATTTCATAACTTTAGTTTACTGAGCAAGGGTGTCATTTATGGCTTTCATAATTTGCAGTAAATAAGTGATTAAGAGTAAGAAGAGGAGAAATTTGTATAACTAGGATTAAAAGTTGAAGTGTAGTATAGCAATAGTAATTTTAGTACTAGTGGGAGTATGGTTTAGCACTAGTATAAGTAGAGTTTAGTCATTTTTATTTTATTTGCTAATTGCAATAATGCAGGTATAATTATAAGGTAAAATAGTGAGATTTTTCGGTTAATTAAGTGTCTTAAGATTTTATTTTATTAAATTATTCAGGCAAGCAATTAATCTCAAAGCTTAATTAGCTAATTGACATACAAACAAACAACACACAAAAGAACTGATAAACAAACAAACCTTAATAAATAGAGTTTAGTATTTGCGCTAGTAGAGTTTAAAGGTTATAGGAGAACTAGGTAGCTTTGTATGAGTAGAGTTAAAGAGGAGTGTGAGAAGAGTTATTGGATAACTACTTCTTGTATAGAGTTTAGGGGTTACAGGAGAACTAGTTATTGTATGAGTAGAATTAAGGAGTAGAGAAAGAGTAAGTAGAGTTTAAAGGTTATAGGAGAACTAGGTAGCTTTGTATGAGTAGAGTTATAGAGGAGTGTGAGAAGAGTTATTGGATAACTACTTCTTGTATAGAGTTTAAGGGTTACAGGAGAACTAGTTCTTGAATGAGTAGAATTAAGGAGTAGAGAAAGACTAAGTAGAGTTTAGGGGTTACAGGAGAACTAGTTCTTGTATGAGTAGAATTAAGGAGTAGAGAGAGAGTAAGTAAGATTTAAAAAGAAGTGTTTAGGAGTTATAGGAAAACTATTTATTGAAGCAATATAGTGCAAAATTTGTTCAAATAGGGATAAGTTAAGGGTGAAAAGATGTATTTACATAATGTACTTTACATAAAGTAAATTAAAAAATAATTTTCAATGACACTCTATATACATGATATATGTATTTTGTAATTTTTTATAGGTAATTTAAAATAGTGTAAATCTAATGACTGATTATTAAATTACCATCGGGAATACATAATTTGTGCAAGCGTTTGTAGGTAGTTGGGAAGTGGGTAAAATTTTGGTTACAAGATTTGGTGGCAAAAAGCGTACCAAGATAAATAACAGCGTGTAAAAATAGATACTACTTAATTGTGTGCCGACTATTGTTATTAATAATAATTTTAAAGTAGATAATTTTTATAAACCAATTAAACTAGAAAAGTGTATATTTTCCGTTACTTAGGTAGTTAGGTATTTGTTTAAAAAAAAAACTGACCGTGGAATTTATGTGGAATTTAAGAATGTCTAATTCTTTCTGGATGATGCCTAAATTGTCATTCTTTCTATTATTATATTAGTATTATTATTCTATCTTCTACATAAATAAATCACATAAAAAATTAGTCGAATTTATAATTCTGATTATACCCTGATTTACAGTGGCATCTTAGCTCTAGAATGGCGTAAGATGCCACATAAATAATCATTTATATATATTTTTTTAATTCTTAATGGTATAATGCATCATCCTTAAAAAAATATAATATGTGTATTTAATAACACATCTATAGTATCAGCCAAATCGTTACTTTAAAGTAATAAAAGATTGAAAGGATTTTAATATTAAAATATGATTCATTTATAAATTTTATTGAAGAAAATATGTATTAACTAATAAGAACTACTCGATAAGTTAGAGATCAGAACATAATGCCAAATGTAATGATTAAAAAAAAAAAAAAAATTGAAAGAACACAATAAAGGGCGCTCTAAGCTTAATACATTCATAGTAGATACTGGACTTTCCCCTAAGAATGCAATTTGTATGATTGATTCGACCTCCAGCATTCCTTTAAGTTTGTAGGCTTTCACATATTGTTATTCCAGTAGTGATTCAATAACACCTTGAGTGGGCCACCCTGTCATGCACTCCATTCGAGTAAACAAACAATCAACCATATAAATAAACATTGATTCGTACCTTAGGAACTTAAGTTCCGTTTAAGAAGAGTTTGGTATTTAGGACATGTATTCAAGGATAGGTTTAATATGATACATTATTAGATTTTTTAAAAAAAAAACGCATATAAATAAACATTTCTGCTTGAAGTAAGATTATAACATAACGAACCAATATAAATAAATATATTTAATAAATTAATAGAAATTTTAACTTACGCCAACAAAGACCCAAAATTACGTCGTTTATAGTAGAAGGAAACATTCAGTCTGTTTTTTTTTTTTTTTTNTTTTTTTTTTTTTCTTCTTCTTTTTTTGTCAATGTCAGATTTGAGTGTGATGTCAGAACTACTAATAGAAGCGATGAAAATTTTTGAGGTATTAAATTGAGTAAGAATTAAAGTAAATTTATGTATTTACTTCATTTTACGTTTTTTATTAAATAAATATTGTTATTGTCATGTAGTATTGTTACACACAACTAATAGTATAATGATTTTTTTATGCTTGATTACAGATTAAATTCTTTTTAAAAGCTGACCACAATTTACCTCAGTGGATTAGCAAAATTTAAAAAGGTTTTCTGTTCTATTATTTTATGCTGGCAAAGAATCAACCTTTGTTCTTCGATTGCATGAATCATAATAGATATAACAAGAATAATAAATTGTAAATTTTGTAAATAATCTTCGATAGAGCCACGCATTGCTGAAATTAAATTGTATGTTTTCTCTCTAAATTAGCTTTTCCTTATAAGAAATGCTTTTATTCTGTGAAATATATTTCACTGTAGGCAATTTAAACTTAGTGCTATTTATTGTTTATATAACGATATATAAAAACTTTTTAATCAAAAATATAGAAATTCCCTTTAACTCTAATTATTTAAAGGTTGTTTTTACTCGTTAAGTTCCTAAGACAAGTAGGTTTTATTTCCAATCTAGAATAAAACGAATATACTTCCGTTAGGTATGTAGGCTAAGCCAGTATTGCTTTATTGCTCCCCATGTTGCCTACCCTAAATAATTTTAAGGCGTCCTTTGCCCTTGTATACAGTTTTTTATTGTCGAGACCTATTTTGGAATCAAAATATCCTTTGCTAAAGAAGCACCCATCAGTCTTTATGTAAAATAAACTTTAAAAATGTATAAGTATAGCAGAAAGATTAGGAGGTCAAAGTCAATCAATTAAGCCGACTAGTATTCTATATCCTGCACTGTTGTTATGGTCTTATACAAATTTAATTTATGCCAACCTTGTAATTAAGTTAATTATAATAATATTACTTATTATATTTAACAACTATGAAAGGTATTTTTCGGTTTATTAATTTCTACGAACATAATCAACATACGAACAAAGAAAAGAAAATTACCTGTTTAAAGTATAGTTTTCTTTTTATAATCCCTATTATGTTATCTTTCTTCAATAATATTAATCTGAGGTATATTAAATTAATGCTTTGAGACTTTGACTTGACAATAAATATATAGAAATAAATTTATTAACATGAGCTAAAAAGAAAATAACATTAAATGCAGCAAATTTCAATGTAAAACATAACATTTTTTAAAAATAGAAGCGAAAGCATTTGGATTGACAGACATCCATTTTAGACATTTTCTGTCCCATGTCGGTCTGTCTGTCATTCAAATGACAATTGTGAACAAAAATTACTCATCCAATTTTGACACACAATTTTTCGATAATTGTACTCAACCGATTTAGTAATATAATTAGTCCATTGTTGGGTTTCCATATAACTTTGAACATTATGAAACTATTGGTTTTTCTTTCACATAAGCACAAAGATTATTTTAGCAGCTACTGATTTTTCAGAAAAAATAATAGTTTATCGAAATAGCCTACAGATGGTAACTCAATAATTCTCAATAATGTGTTGTAAAAAGGGGGAGATTAAATGAATTAGATAATAATGAGTTGTAAAAACATAATACCATCAAAGTACGTGATAGGACGCGAGGAAGCTATGTGCCATACTAATTGGCAGACTATCTTAAAAAGTACTTATCACATTTTTAAGACATTTGAATAGTTAATATTAATATTAATTTCATATTCATTTGTTACTATTTCACTTTAATTTCAACCTTTTGAGCTCATTAAATATTGCTAAATTCATACTTTAATTCTTGTAAAAAATGAAACAAAATATTAAATACGGGTTGGGGATTAAATTAATCAGGCAACAAGGACGAAAATGCTATGGGACGTAAAGAAGCTATGTACAAATTGGTAAACTTTTTAATGGCATCATGAAAAACTGTAGGTTTTAGAGAGATACTGTGAGTACAAGAGCCTTATCTCAGTCTTGATAAGTGTTGACACAAATTAACTCTATTGGAACTTCCATAAAACTTCCAATTAAAGCAACCAATTAACCAACAGCATTATTTATCTTGTTAACAATAAGAATTTACGTAAACTGTGGTAACTAATTAGAGTCTTGCGTGCTTCAGTTTACAAAAACGCAGTTTTAATAAACGAATGTCTTTTACCACTATTTTTCTGCATTAGTGTAATTGTTTAATTAATTAGTGATTGTTATTTATTGCGTTTTTATCTTGCAATTTATGAGTACTTGATACAAAGGTAAAACTAATTTTTTATTTTGTTATTTCTCTGCAGGGATGTTACCCGGACCTAACGGCTGTCCAAGAAGAAGAGGACGGCAAACATATACCAGGTTCCAGACCTTGGAACTTGAGAAAGAATTCCACTTTAACCACTACCTTACCAGGCGGCGGAGGATAGAGATAGCGCACGCACTCTGCCTCACGGAACGACAGATAAAGATCTGGTTTCAGAACCGGAGGATGAAACTCAAGAAGGAGTTGAGAGCCGTCAAGGAGATTAACGAACAGGCGCGGCGGGAACGCGAAGAACAAGAGAGGCTAAGCAAAGAGAAACAGGGCAAGTTGGACGTCGGAGGAGTCGACCCGCACAAGATCATGTCTCTGGAGAAAAACTCAGTAGCGGATATGATCAAGCCAACTGTGGGAAAAGTGCAAACATAAACGGCCATCCCTTTTTCTTTTTACAAAGTCAACTTTATTTTACATTAAAATATAATGTCGATATGAAAAAAATGGCAAAGAATTACTTAAATTCGTTAAATGGTTTAGAGCCTGGGATTTGCAATTTATACAGAAACGTATTTGTCTGTTTATTATGTTAAAATATTGGATGGAAGATTTCAAAACAGAAGCTCAAATGATCGCCTCATCATCCAGATAACTAAGTTACCGACATACTTTCTTCTGTTTCGAAACTAGAAGATGTAAGGACACTTTTTTTTGTTTTCATTCAAATTAACGATTAAGTTATTCGTTAAAAAAAAATAAATTGTTAATTAAATAAAATCGCAGCCGTACTAGCTATTCTGAAGCAGCAATATTTAATTTAAAAATGGCTTTCATTTTTAATGTTAGTAGAGAAAGTCTTTTGTTTAGATAAATAATATATTGTTTTTTGTTTTTCTTTAAACTAATTTCTTGGGAGCTAATCTCTCAAAGACGTCTTTCATTTTTGTTTTCTTTTTTTGGACTTGTGACTGTCCAGCCAAACCAGTGTCAATTATTTTACCTCCTCAAATGTTGTTTTGTATAAGAAAACAGTCAGAATTCTAATACCAATCTTTAATGTATAATGGTTTAAAGTCTAAGAGAAATTTGAAAATTAGTAGTATTGACCTGTAGTTAAAAAATAACGAGTAATGACGATAATATTTCGATATTCTAAAAAAAAAAAACCAGTGGAAAATGAATCTAATTTAAAAAACTATTGCAGGTTATAAACTATCTCACCAAAAGACCTAGTCAAGGTTCTATCCGCTTTCAGCCTTAAGGAGACATAAAAAAAACTGAAGGGAAGCTATATTGGCTAGCTCCTGAATTTACCTTTTTTCTGTGGAGCTTTTGGTACCAGGTTCTTGTTATAAGCAAGATTAACTATTTAAAAAAAAAAAAAAAATATTATTCAAAGGCAGATTTTACAACCCCTGTAATAAAAATGATGAAATAACTATCTCCTTGAATAAATCTCTATTACATTATTTTAAGTGCTACTTTAACCCAATATCTCACCACCTTTGCAGTCTGTCTTTGTGATATAATTGTTTTTGGTGAAGAGATATTTGTTTTCTTAAATTAATTTTTAATATTTTCAACTACAAACAATTTTTTTAAAACTTTGAAGTTTTCTAAACTTCTTAGCCCTTTACTTTTTTGGATTTCACTGTGAACTCAAGTTATTGATGTCGTAGCCCTTATTTTCTTAGATCCTAACGTGAGTAGGAAATATTTAATCCCATTGTAAATTAGACTTATAAATTGAAGCCCTATAAATGGCCCTATCTGGGATTGTCTTAACTTTAACCGCAACTGTATCTACTACCCACATACTTCTAGTCACTGGCCAATGAATAATCATTGGTGGATTATAGTTTTTTTTTTTTTTTTTTTTTTTAAAATACTTTTTAAGATTCAGTATNTAAAATGAAAAAATAAAAATAAAACGAATACTTAATATAAATATTCAAATGTAATAAATTAATAAAATAAAACAAAATACAAATAAAATAAATGTGCAAACCTGAAAACTAGGCAATTAGGAAAATGATAGTTTTAAATATTTGTACTTGTACAAAATAATGCATCTTTTTTGTAAATTCTATATTATTTTTTATTTTCTGTAAAATGTAATTAATTTGACTAAACTAACCTTAATTTCAACAGTTTTAAATGTAGGTGTAAAGTTTAGAAAGTATATTTAGTATTTTTATTTTAAAATTTTTTTTGTACAAGCTTTAATTACTGTTTTAGGGCGTTACGAATATTTTCTTTTTAATATTACTTATATTTCATTTAAGATTTTTTTTTATATTTAATTTTTATAATGAACATTTCATTTTTAATGGTCAATTTCGTCATATTATACATATATATTTTTTTTTAAATTACTTAATTATTTTAATTTTTATAATCATCAAATGGTGTATTTTATTATTATAGCCGTTAAGTTAAAAAACCTACACTTAATGGCAATTGTTACTTAGTTTATAATATTATTTATGAAGAAAGATTTTTTTTATATTATTTGTTTTTCTTTAATAGGTTGATTTATTTTTGTTTGTAATGTCTACTTGTTTTTCTTTATAATTACTTAATTTTAATTAAAATTATCTCATGTTTCGTTAAGTCTTTATTTTGTTATTATTATTTCCTTTTTGTTACTTAACTTTTTTTGTTATAATTTAAAAATGATTCATAAATCTATTTTATGTATATATTTTTTATGACTCCTTTTATAACGTTTTTGAATTATTTACTTTCCAATATTTCGTTATATCCTTGTTTATTTATTTTTTTAAAAAAAAAAGAAGCAATAATAAGGGTGTAAATATATTTCTATACAAAATACTTGATTTTTTAGTAATATATTTAAAAAATTATTAGAATTTATTTTTTATCCTTTTGAACTGATGATATTATATTTGATATTAAGCAAAATAATTTACTTTTTCAAATTATTGTTTGTTTGCTTTGTTATTGTGTTGTGTTTACTTATTTTTTATTTTTTATGTTTTTTTAAAGAAAAGATTCAAACTCTTATGCTTATCACGCATGATTGTAACATAAAGTGCAATGATGTTTTTAATCATAATTATTAAAGTAATATTAATTAATTATAATTATAATTATAGTTGTTAAGATAATTATAAATCCTATTAATCCCAGTGAAAAAGTAGTCGAGGTTGAAATTATAAGAAAAAACATAAATTAAATAAAACTTACGAAACATTGTCATAATATGAAATTCTTTCAAATATACCTTATAAATTAATAAAGGGGTTGTAGGTTTGCAATGGTAATGGAATCTCATTTGGGTTGTGCCGTCATCCCTTTCTTGAACTTCTTCCTAATTATTGAAGAATAATGAGAAAGCTGCGTTAAAAGATATTTTAAGAGATTTCTGTAATAACTCCACAATGATTTGACAAATAAATAATTCATTCATTATTATTCAAATGGAAACATTTGTGGCGTCAGGGTAGCTTTGATAAAATAAATTTCAGCTTTATTCTTAATTCTGGATCAATTTCATGTGACAATTGCTTTCGTGAAAAAAATTAAAATAATATTAAATATAATTATACATTAATTTATTATATAGATTTTTTTTATTTACTTCAATAATGTTCTTCCTTTTCTTTGTTTAATGTAAATGTATATTGGCTGTAATTAATATAATAACTGTATATAATATATTAAAATGGTATTTTTAATGTGAAAAATGTACATCTCAAAGAAGAATATATTTCCTGTAGTATTTTATGCTTGTAATTATAAATTCAACGTATTTATTTTTTTAGACAAGCGATTATATTTTCATTAAAATATAATTTTAAAATGACAAAAAAAAATATTTAATTATAGTGATGAATATGTCCATTTCAGATCTGATTGTCGTTATGATTATTCATACTTATAATTGTATTCATGTTCATGAACAACACAATATATTAAAGTGTATCAGTGGAGCAATGAACACAAAACATTAGTAGTCTAATGCAGATTAAAACTATTATGGTTTTGGAACAAATTTTAAACCTTTTAAGAATCTATTGTATGAGGATTTTATTAAGCTATACTTTTTTTCCAGTTCTATTTAAGAAACAGAAAGATATAATATAGATGAACCTTATTTTGGATTTTTTTTCATGATAAAAATTAATTTTGGGAAAAGGAAAATGAATTTACATAATCCCTATGAAGTGCCATGTTGAAATATATATTTTTTAATAATAATTGCGTTTATTTTTTTGATATTAGAGTTGCTCTTTTACCAATTATTATTAATATTTTTTTTTTTTTTAATTATTTATATTATTATTATTATTATTATTATTATTTTAGTACATGCATATAATCTTTTCCCAAAGAAAAAAAATTAATAATCATTTCAAAGAACGAATTAATAAAATAAGATTCACAAAGCTTCAATTTTGATTTATGCCATATCCCTCCTTAAGACATAAAGCCTACCATTTTACCTATAAAAATAAAGTTTCCAAGGCATTACTAAAAATACTTTTGATTTAGCTTAAAATCAACCTCCTGTTACACACTTTATAAGTATGTCTAATAATAAATAAATTTCCTTTTAAGTGAATTATTATCACTATGTACACGACCAAAGGTTTATTTCAAGTTTGTCGGACAGATATTTTCCTTGGGTTAACCATAGAGATAAATCAAATATATAATACTAATTAAAAACAAACTTTTCTGAATAAATTCTTCATGGCTACTGTAACTAGAACCATTATTAAGTTTTCAAATAATAAAATATGAAAATAAATTACAAACTGGAAAAATGTAGATGGTTTTCTTTTACTTATTTCTTACTCGTAATATTTAGCAATAATTTTTTGTCTGTGTGGAAATGAAAATATATATATA
>KZ651123.1:1035221-1051876 GCA_001010745.2 Gerris buenoi
TTTTTCTCGCGATGTGAATTATCCGCCATTTTGAATTTGAACAGCTGATTATTTTGAGTTCTCTATATTTTTCCTGTGTGCGCGTCAAAACGATCTTTAATACTGGTAAGTTTCACTCTTTTATCTCTTTTGGTTCAAAAGTTATTGGAACCGTACAGAGTGACAGACGGACACAGGAACGAAACTATAAGGGTTTCTTTTTTTTGGTTTTACCAACGAAACCCTAAAAAAGCAATACTACAACTTTTAATGCACTCAATGAGGCCTTTAAATCGACCCCGCATAAATTAGATTCAGACAAAATTTACTTTTTATAAATGGCAGGGGGGGGGGATTTTTGAAATTTTAATATCGAACTTTTTTATGCGAAAAATAAATTTGGATAGCGTTTTAAAGAAATTATAAAGAATACTTTTTTCTTGTATAGTCGAAATTTGGACCGCTTTACTATTGTACGATTTTAGGAAATTGTACTTTCTGGGTACAGGGTACATTTTGAACAAAAATTAATACTATAAATCTTCATTTAAAATCAAGCAGGAGATTTTATGAAAAATGACTTTTATCGAATTTTTTTTTTTTTAATTTACACGTATAGGCAACTCAATCCATGGACATACATATGACTGCCACAAAGGACCGAATACACAAACATTAGGAGTTTGTCAAATTTCATGACGATATCAAATTAAAGGTATGTCTGAAGTAGGTTGTGATTATTAATTGCCCGCCGTAAATAATAAATACGCGCGTTTGGAATGCAACGCTTTCTAAAGTGCTTTAATTATAAAATTATAAATAACTAGTGATGCGGTGCATAAAGAACTCGCGTAGAATGGTGCTTTTATATCAGCCATAATATGCTCTCAATAATGATATCAGGATAATATTTCAGTAAAACCTGACATTCTTATTTAATGTGAAAAGACAATTATAATTATTTTGTCCATTATCTTTATTTAATAATATTAACACAGGCTCGCTACATTCGCCTCTTCATTCAGCATTTGTAGTAAATATTTATTAAATAAAGTTATTGCAGGCTCGCCTTATACAGTAAATATAGTAATTATGTGCACAAATTATAGAAGGCTCGCTACGCTCGCCTGTTAAATCAGCATTTGTGGTAAATATTTATTAAATAAAGATATTATTGGCTCGCTACGCTCGCCTGTTTATGCAGTAAATATAGTTATTATTTAATCAAATTATAGAAGGCTCGCCTATTTGATTCAGANTACAGTAAATTTAGTAATTATTTGCTCAAATTATAGAAGGCTCGCTGCACTCGCCTGTTTGGTTCAGAATTGGAACTAAATATTTATTAAATTAAGTTATGGCTCACTACGATCGCCAGCTTATACAGTAAATACTGTAATCATTTAATCTAATTAAAGAAGGCTCGCTGCGCTCGCGTGTTTGATTCAGAATTTGTAGTAAATATTTATTAATTAAAGTTATTGTAGGCTCGCAACGCTCGCCTATTTGAACCCTTTTCCTATTTTTATAGACCTTTACTTTTACTGATAAGATTAATTTTTTTTTAATAGTCCGCCACATGGAAAATATTCTGTGTGAAACTTTTAATACTTAGATATCCTTTCCCTTACTTCAAGACCTTTAAATTGATGTATAACATGTCACACTGACTAAAAACATTTTGTTTAGTCGTCCACCATTTTGGCCGTCATCTTGAAAATATGAAGTATGAAATTTTATTAGTTAAATATTCTTTTCCTTCTCTTAAAGACCTTCAAAATTATGAATAACACAATATATTTACTAAAACTATTTTTTTTAGTCGTCTGCCATATTGGCCGCCATCTTGAAAATATAAAGTGCGAAATTTTAGTAGTCACATATTATTTTCCTCCTCGTAAAGGCCTTTAAAATGATGTATACCACATTATGCTCACTAAAACTATTTTTTTTAGTCATCCGCCATATTGGCCGCCATCTTGAAAATATTTAGTGTGAAATTTCAAAAAACTATACAGCTGTCACAAATGCTGAGATGCATCTTTGTGCCAATATTGTTGGACAAACAAACAAACACACAAACTTTTCAAATCCCAAGTCTCTGAAATAAAGAACTCACTACGCTCGTTCAATTATATTACTTATACCTATATTTTAAATCTTTTTCAGATCCAAAAGGAAAAAGGAAATTCCAGGAATTTAAAGCAGACCGCAGTATAAAACTCTGAAATGTAAACATGAGACATCTTCCTGCTAAAGGCAACTTGATCTGTAACTGAAAAATAGAATAACGAAATAAGACGTATTTATATTAAGTTAATAAAATCATTAAACCTTCCTTGGAGGAGAAAGAATAGAGACATAATATGTCTAGGAGGAAGAAGTTCTGCAAGGGTATTGAGGCTGTAGCGAGTACTAGTTCATCGGCAAACCATGAAATTCCATGTAATAACGACTTTAATATTGGATCTCATCCAAGTAAAGTAGAAAGTGATGAGTTCTATACAGCAGGTGGCATAAAAAATGCAGTTCATGGAGTCTCATTTCAGGGTAAGATAATCCTTCGCTTGGTCTCGAGATCCCTCGACTCTAAAATAGACTTTAAGATGGCAACTGAAATGGAGGATGCTGACAAATTTGATGATGTTGTCGTCTTCTTCATAGAAGAAAATGAAACCACAGCTGTCTTTGTCCAGGCAAAACACAGACTGTATCCTGAACGAGACAAAATAAAATACAAAGACTTAATGGAGACCAATGGTGATTTCACTTTGACAAAGTATTTCTTGTCATTTAACAAAATAATGAATGATCCACAGTTCAATAGTGATAAAAAAAAGTTTGTAATTTGCACAAATACTAGTTTCGATTTGGACTCGTTTTCCACAGATATTTTATCCCCAGCCCGAGATATTGACAGTAACCATCAATTCTTCATTGATGCTACTTTGTTTACTGGATCTAGAGGTAAAATTTACAGGATAAATAATGGAATCGATGTATTTATAGATGAGTTAAAAAAGAAAGTGTGGAAATCTGTTCAACTAACAATTAAGGAAAAAAGTAAAAACCCCCGAAAGCTTTTACAGGACCATCTGAATAAAGAGGAACTCTACGAAAGATTTAAAAATGTGTTTAATAATATAGACAAGTATAATTACGACTCCATAAGAGCAAACACTCAAAATGAAGAAAATCCAATAAAAAGCGACTTGAATGCAATTAAACAACATTTAAATGAAGTTGCCGAAACTGCTGATGTGAAAGAATTACTTAGTCTAGTTGACATTTTCTTGCTCGATACAAATCTAAAAGAGGGGATTAAAAGTTTTTTTGAACATTTGGAATTTATTGCCGAGTATCCAAACGAAAAGCAACTAGATGATATCCTAAGCAAGGAATTGTTCTTAAAACCTGAGATGAAAGAAATCAACAACTTGTTTGATCGTGATTTGCTGTATAGTTACTGGCAAAACAACACATTTGAATGGCTCAACAGGTATGAAGATGTCCAAAATAAACTGGCCAGGTTTAAAAGTAACATTGATTGGAAGGCATGGTTGGACAATTTGCGAGATAAATCAATCAACACTGTGGTTGCGATACAAAGTAAATTCAACATAGAAAAGCTCAAAACAATTCCAATTGAATTTAATGAAGAATTTGAAGAGTTGAAAGTTTTTCTTAAAAGTAACGAGCAAGTGTGCTGCTTGAAAACAACGTGCAACAACCCGCGGCTCGCAACTATTAAGACGATACAGCATTTAGACAGAGCAAAACAGCAGCGTTATATTTTTACAACCATTCTCGATATCCACGTCGAATGGCTGAGTAACTTAATTATAAGATCATTTGCATCCGCTGCTCACTTTAACCTCTTAGTGGTTGAATGCTCATATGAAGAAAAAAATATCACTAAAGAACAATTTATGTGCTCAAAAATATCTGATATTCTTCAAGGCAACAACCAAAAGAAAGTAATAGTTATCGGTTCGACTGAATCATACTTAGAAAAAAAGCTAAAATACAGTTTCCCCAGCCGATCACTTGATATTAAGGATAGCTTTAAGGATTTGACTGTTGCCTGTCAAAATAAAATTCTTCAAATGACGATCAATTTCCAGGGACAAGTAGTGTGTTTAGACGATTTAATAGATAACAATTTGGCGTCCGACATAATGGATCAACATAACTTAATAGGACTGCTGGAAAAGAAATTCGACGCAGTAGGGCATCAAATATCCTTCTGCAATGTAGGCTACAACGAAAACGTTTATGTGTCCAGAAATTTCCAACAATCCATTGAGTTCTCGAATATCACCATGGAAAGTTCTAGTAAGTATTTTATTACAGGAATAAATGAGAAGGAGCTGGCTGAATTAGGTATTGAGATAAAACCTGAGTCTGAAGACGAATCTGAAGACGAATCTGAAGACGAGTCTGAAGGGCTTCTTATTTGTAATAACGGCATTATCCTATCCTCTGAAGTAAATATTTCTAAAGAGCCATTCAAGCGTAGTTACAAGAGAGATAAGTTTTATGATGGAAAATTCAATTACTGTGTCGCTACCTTTAAAGATAAAAAAATACACAGATTTTTATATAACCGAACAAGAAAGGAGTGGATTAAGCTTGTCAGAGAAGAAGATTTTTACAAACCAGATAAGAAGACACTGCTTATTGCAAGCGATTCGGGAACGGGTAAGTCCACTGTTCTGGCTAATATAGCGTTAGGAATAAAAAAACACTGCCGATCTCATTGGGTAATCAGAATAGATTTAAATAATTTTACGGGAAAAGGAGAAGGGTCTTTACAAGATATAAATTTTCAGGAAGATGACATTAACAAAGCTGTAGACTTTCTAATAACCATGGTTTTTCCGGATGACTCATCTAAATTTTTAGATTTCCCAAGGAAACTCTTGAAAGAAACATTAAAAGGGCCAAAGGAATGCAAACTAAAAACAATCGTCATGTTTGACGGATTTGACGAGATCAGTCCACTTTATAAAGAGAAAACTATTAAACTGATAAGAGGCATTCAAGCAAGTAATGCATCACAAATCATTGTCACAACTAGGCGAAACGAAGAGAACGATTTAGAACGAGAATTGAATACACGAGCCTGGATGTTAGCTCCATTCAGAAGATGTGATCAAGTAGAATATTTAAACAGATTTTTTAAGTTGAAACTATCTCCGAGGAATTTAAATAAATTTAATAAAAAAGAAAATAATAAATTATGCTGTGAAGATTATCTTATCGTTTTCCCTTTGTTCAAGAAGTTGGTGGAAATGCTGATCAAAATAAAATTTGAATGCGGTTCCTATTCAGCTTCATTATTTGACAAATCACATTTTCAACTAAATTTTCAAAACTCGAGCGAAGAATATGAGACTATGTTGGAAAAGTTTGATTTCACAGATAATTTTAATTACTTGATTCACTCGTTAGGGGGATTGATTAATGACCATAATGATTTTCTTTCTACCCCTTTAATCTTGAAGATATTTGCTGATGTAATGATTAAAAGGGAATTTGAAATTATCCCAAATATGCAAATATTGAATCTGTACGATTTATTTGTCAACATTAAATTTGAAATTTATAATAAAGAAAAAAGAAAACAGATTTATGAAAATCAAGTAACTGAAAGTGTTGATGTAATTTTAGAGGTCATCTTTAAAAATATGTATTATCATTTAGCTTTTAACTTGTTTTTTCCTAATAATACAGAATTGTCAGATCTGAAAAAAGACAACGAGAAATGGGAAAACATATATAATTCAAAAGGAAAAATATTAAGACAGGAAATATCTAGAGCAGGGATTGTAATATATCAAACCAGTGGACAACTTCAATTTATTCACCGAAGCTTTGCCGAGTATTATTTAAGCAAATGCATGTGTGAATATTTGGGTAATAACTTGGGAATTCAACAGATATTTTTTAGGGAAATGCTTCCTAATCAAAATAAGTATTATTCGGTTGCTCTTGATTTTATTAACTCCCAGTTATATCAAAACAGGGTTGAGATAACAGTAGTCACTGATGAAATAAGATTCCAGCATATAATACTAGCTGTCTATAATCGGCACGAAGGTATAGTCTTATTTTTACTTGACTGCTTAAAATACAAGGACTCTAACGGAATACTTGAACAAATTCTTACCTATCGTACAAATGATGATGAAGGCACTATTCTACACGATGCTGTACATCATGGTATTTTATCTAATAATCTTCTGACGTGGTTCAAAGAGAACCTATTTGATGATAAATTTCGTAATTTTTTATTGATGAAGGACAAATATAACCACACTTTCTTTCCCTTTTTTTTCGAAAAATTTATTTTATCGAAAAAAAAATTAGGCTCAGGCGGGAATCATAAAGATGTATTTAAATTATTAATATCTGTTTTGGGAATTGAAATGTTTACTGAAAAGCTACTTTGCGAGCGAGTGAATGATAGGAGGCAAACTATCCTACAACGATTATTCAGCATTACCATATACGATGATTATGATTTGAAAAAATTATTTAAAAAATTTGACCTAATTTTGGACTGCTTAACAATAAATGATCAGTCTCGTCTTCGTGAATTGATAATTTCAACAGACATTGCAGGGGAAACTGTGCTTCATACAGCAGCAAAGGGATTGGAGTTAAGTCATCTTAGTGAGTTTTTGAACTATCTAAAAAATAAAATTGGACATAATATTTTGAAAGAACTAAAATCAATAAAGAATAAAAAAGGACAGACAATGTTACGCACTGCTTTATACAAAATGATGCTTAGACATAAATATCCAGATAAACATCCTGATTTATTTAAAGAAATCTTATATGTGGATGAATTTAAAAAGTTAGTGTTAATGACAGACGAAATTGGCGATACAATACTTCACTTCTTAGTACGTTTAACAGATTTAAAAAAAAAACAGGTTTAACAGATTTAATTTTTGACACATTAGATTACTTCAAAGATGAAACTGGACTAATTAATAAAGAAATATTCATGGAAAATAATGAAGGACAGACAATTTTACACTTATTATCACCTGAGAGTTTTATTACGTATCCATTTGGAGATGAATATTATGAATATTTAGAGTCGTTAAAAAAGATCATAACGTATCTAAAGCGTTGTGTACATCCAATAGATTTCGAATGTTTAGTTCTTAGAAAAGACAAGGAAGGTAACACCATGCTCCATAATATTGTAAAGAGATACCGCAATCATGTTTGTGACCTATGGAATTTCCTTGAACAAGAAGTAGGGTGTTTAAATAAGTTAATACTTGAGAGGAATAAAAAAGGAAAGACTATATTACATGTACTTGTAAAGCTGGACATTTCCTGCTGCCTTTATAAAAACGACGAAGAGTCGATTTATTGCTATGTTAACAGATTCAAACAAATCATTACTTTTTTAGAGCGTAATCTAAATAAAAGTGATTTTGAAATGCTGTTACTAGCGAAAGACGTGAAGTGTGAAACTATGCTTGACAAGCTGGTGCGAAAGAAGTCTACTGTGCATATAAGACATATTTTAAACTTCCTAAAAGATAACTTTAAATGCCTTCTGAAAAAGTTAATACTCAATAAAAATATAAATCAATATAAACTACCAAGAGGCTCTCTTTCACCACACCCACTCCACTGCATCCAGTGACATTGTGACTTAGCGCTATAAACTACCAAGAGGCTCACTTTCACCACACCCACTCCACTGCATCCAGTGACATTGTGACTTAGCGCTATAAACTACCAAGAGGCTCACTTTCACCACACCCACTCCACTGCATCCAGTGACATTGTGACTTAGCGCTATAAACTACCAAGAGGCTCACTTTCACCACACCCACTCCACTGCATCCAGTGACATTGTGACTTAGCGCTATAAACTACCAAGAGGCTCACTTTCACCACACCCACTCCACTGCATCCAGTGACATTGTGACTTAGCGCTATAAACTACCAAGAGGCTCACTTTCACCACACCCACTCCACTGCATCCAGTGACATTGTGACTTAGCGCTATAAACTACCAAGAGGCTCACTTTCACCACACCCACTCCACTGCATCCAGTGACATTGTGACTTAGCGCTATAAACTACCAAGAGGCTCACTTTCACCACACCCACTCCACTGCATCCAGTGACATTGTGACTTAGCGCTATAAACTACCAAGAGGCTCACTTTCACCACACCCACTCCACTGCATCCAGTGACATTGTGACTTAGCGCTATAAACTACCAAGAGGCTCACTTTCACCACACCCACTCCACTGCATCCAGTGACATTGTGACTTAGAGCTATAAACTACCAAGAGGCTCACTTTCACCACACCCACTCCACTGCATCCAGTGACATTGTGACTTAGAGCTATAAACTACCAAGAGGCTCACTTTCACCACACCCACTCCACTGCATCCAGTGACATTGTGACTTAGAGCTATAAACTACCAAGAGGCTCACTTTCACCACACCCACTCCACTGCATCCAGTGACATTGTGACTTAGAGCTATAAACTACCAAGAGGCTCACTTTTACCACACCCAGACAGTTTGCCTACCAGTAAAGACTTGATGTCTCACATTCTACGCTTCACAGTTAAGCCGGTTAAATTTATTTATTGCCCACCACTTGTAAACATTCCTATCCTGAGCGCTGAGCGTAAGGTAAAGTTCTATTTTACAGCCCTGGGGCCTGTAAAAATGTAAAATTACAGGCTGCTAGTTCGAGAAGCGGCCGCTTCTCGAACTAGCAATACGCTAGTAGTTCTCACGTTCTCAGCGTCAGCTTTTCAATTAGTAACAATCAATATTTTTATAACTGCGGTTTGTTTTGGTACTGATGTAACCTTAATATGCATTTATTGTTTTGAAGATTAAGGCAAAATAGTTTGCATGTTTAGTAATTAGTTTACATGTGGTGGGCGAAAAATAGTGTACGCACCACGAGCAGTAAGTGACATGACAGGCCTCGGGGGTTAAGCCCTACCGCCCTTTGAGGTTAGAAAAAACAGTAAAATTGAAATTTTATTGGTTCTAAGCAAGATATAAAAAATCTAAGTACAGGCTTTATTCCCAATTTTAATTTTTCACAATTTGAGCCCTATTTCAACTTTCTATGGTAAATAGTTTAGGCGGCATTACAGTACAAGGATAAAACTATTGAAATAGTTGTATAGTATTTATTGTAGGAGGGAGTTGAAATAGGGCTGAAATTGTGCAGAATTAAAATTACAGTAATTAATAATTAAAATTAAGGCTTGAAGTTAGATTTTTGATATCTTGTTTAGAACTAATAAAATTTCATTTTGACTGTTTTTTCTAACCCCAAAGGGCGGTGGAGCCTTAAACGCACTCGTGCTTTCAAACTTCGCCCTTGGCCTGTAATAACGCAATCACTGCTTCAGGTACGTCAATAGATATATTATATTTTATATGTTTGTGCATCACGTATTTTCTAACATTTCTTTTCTTGAATTAATTAATTATCATATTATATTCCTTTCTCATCGAGGCTTCGTCTTAAAATAATTATCTACAATTAAGTCAAAGATAATACGCATTTCAGATCTGCCCTTACATACGCATCTTATAATTATTTGTGGCAACTCTTTAGTTTTTTGGAAATTTCTAACCAATTATTTTGAAAATGGCGGCCAATATAACTAAAAAAAAATTTTTTAATCAGCATGACATGTTATATTATATCAATTAAAAAGGTCTAAAGGTTTAGAAGATGTACATGTAATTATTAAAATTTTACACTTAATATTTTCCGAAATTTTGGCCCAAATAGGGGTTGGCCAAAAAAAGTTAATGATTATATATTATAGCGTGTCACATACCATTTGAAAGACATTTTCAGTTAAATTAAGACTATTTAAGTTCGTCAATTTTCCTGGTAGCCATATTGAAAACAAAAATGACCGATTTAAGAACAAACATTTCTTTTTTCTAAGTGAGTTCTTTATGCACCGCATCACTAGTTATTTTGCTTGTTCTTTTTTAACAGGAGGTTATTTTAATATACATAGAATGTGTTTGTATATAATATACTTTATAAATTAAAATAAATTCATGGTTTATTAAATATAATAAAAATTATGTGTACAGTAAATATTTTTATAATATGTATAGATTTAGGAAAAGGGGTAAATGTGTTTGTGTATGTACGTCATAAATGTATATTTGTTAATTTATATTTTTATTTGGGATTATATTTATTAATTTATTATCTATTATTCTTTCAAGATTTATTCCTGTATTTATTTTGTTATTAGCCTTGTAGATATTTAATGTTAGATGTTGTTTTGTTGTTACTATTGTTTTAGTTACATAATTATTCTTGTAGTTATCAGGCTAAGAAGTTTTTTGTTTTGTTTTTTTTTTTTCTTTCCTCTCTCTTAAAAATGTTAAACAAAAATTATCTTGCGTTCTTAATGAATTGTATATGAATATAGTGTTTGTTTATTAATATTAATGCCTTTATTTATATTTATACTAAACTTTTATCAAATATTAAAAAAAAATAGAAAAATATTATACTCGTTGCTATGTATATGTATTTATTTGAAAACAAAATGTGATTAGTTATTGTAAGATGCATGGAATGTCTAAATCAATTTTTTTTTATAAATTCAGCTTACTGCATGTTTATTTAGTTATATGTTTAGATAATCGTAACTCGCCCGACGGAATTTCCAAGGGTCATTAACGTTTGTATTTGTATTTATGTTTGATGTCAAATTTATTTAAAATAAACGATTTTTGTTCTTTCTTCTACATCTTATTATTCTTACTACTCTAATGTGCAATGTTTTTTAGATATATTTATATGTATAAATCTAATCTGTAAACTATATTGATTGTATACTTTTAATATTAAATGTTACATAGTTATTGTTGCTTTGATTATTTTACTGTGGCTCTCCATTGTTTCCTTGTCTCTTATTTCGAGCTTACTGAAGGTAACTGAAGCATGAATTTATTGCTTTAAGTTAAAAATTCTCAAACAGAAATCAGGGAACTTCTAAGTCTCGTGTCTGTTAGTCGGTCAATCAGTCTGTGGTTTTTGCGCCCCATTTTTATGAACCACATTTTCTAACTAGATATTTAGAATTGTCGAATGTCCCACAATTGCCTTCAGGTCCCATTATAATTTCAACAGTCTTTGAAAATTGAATATTGCTTAAAATAAGTGTCATCTCGCTGGGAATCGAAACTGAGCCAAATATAATTTAAACATTCGTCCAATAATAAGACACGAGGAAACTATGAGACACTAATTGATGGACTATACTTTATTTAATTCAGTCTAGTACAGCATTTCCCAAAGTGTGGGTCGCAAAATTTTGCCGGGTCACGAAAAAAATTGTAAAAACATAAAAATAGACTGTAAATTGGTGTGGCACATAGCTTCCTTGCATTCTATCAACGTACTTTATTGATTTTATTCTTTTACAAGCCATTATTGTATAATTGGTATAATAATTGTTGCCCCTTTTTAATTAAAATTGTTTTGATTCTTTACATGAATTAAAGTATCAATTTAGCAAAAGTTAAAGAGCGCAGACGGTTCAAATTAATCCGGAGCTATCTGCAGGTTACTTTCGATAAACTATAAAAGTTTCTTTCAAATCAGATAAGTACTTTTGAAGCTATAGGTGTAAATAAATGAATGTTTATGCGCATGTGGTAGAGAAACAAATAGGCGCAGAAGGCTGAAACTTATATGGGACCAATAATGGGCTAATTGTGACCTACCACCCAAATTTCATGGACGTGTAGTTTTTAAGATATATTGGTTCACAAAAATTAACTAATTAATTAATTTTTGGTTGCGCTGTCAAAAGGAGTATCCAAGCTTAAGCGAAAAAGCAATACAATTATTAATGAAGCTGTGTTCTCGATGTCGAACCTAATTTAAGAATAAAATTAACATCATTACCTCCTAATTTGAAGTTGTTATGTGCTGATAACATTCCTTAGCGCACTAAGGACAAAATTTGTAGAAACAAAGCTTACTTCATAATATACTAAAGTTTCAAATAAATATAATTTTTAATTTTATAATTACTTATATTTCTTATGTATAATTATTTTGAAAATTTTGAGTATGACTAAACAAACAAATAACTTGATTTTTATTTTATTTTGTTTTCATTTTTTTGTAAATACTTGTATTTTTATTTTTTATTATTTTTTTTTTTCTTCCANTAAACTACCAAGAGGCTCACTTTCACCACACCCACTCCACTGCATCCAGTGACATTGTGACTTAGAGCTATAAACTACCAAGAGGCTCACTTTTACCACACCCAGACAGTTTGCCTACCAGTAAAGACTTGATGTCTCACATTCTACGCTTCACAGTTAAGCCGGTTAAATTTATTTATTGCCCACCACTTGTAAACATTCCTATCCTGAGCGCTGAGCGTAAGGTAAAGTTCTATTTTACAGCCCTGGGGCCTGTAAAAATGTAAAATTACAGGCTGCTAGTTCGAGAAGCGGCCGCTTCTCGAACTAGCAATACGCTAGTAGTTCTCACGTTCTCAGCGTCAGCTTTTCAATTAGTAACAATCAATATTTTTATAACTGCGGTTTGTTTTGGTACTGATGTAACCTTAATATGCATTTATTGTTTTGAAGATTAAGGCAAAATAGTTTGCATGTTTAGTAATTAGTTTACATGTGGTGGGCGAAAAATAGTGTACGCACCACGAGCAGTAAGTGACATGACAGGCCTCGGGGGTTAAGCCCTACCGCCCTTTGAGGTTAGAAAAAACAGTAAAATTGAAATTTTATTGGTTCTAAGCAAGATATAAAAAATCTAAGTACAGGCTTTATTCCCAATTTTAATTTTTCACAATTTGAGCCCTATTTCAACTTTCTATGGTAAATAGTTTAGGCGGCATTACAGTACAAGGATAAAACTATTGAAATAGTTGTATAGTATTTATTGTAGGAGGGAGTTGAAATAGGGCTGAAATTGTGCAGAATTAAAATTACAGTAATTAATAATTAAAATTAAGGCTTGAAGTTAGATTTTTGATATCTTGTTTAGAACTAATAAAATTTCATTTTGACTGTTTTTTCTAACCCCAAAGGGCGGTGGAGCCTTAAACGAACTCGTGCTTTCAAACTTCGCCCTTGGCCTGTAATAACGCAATCACTGCTTCAGGTACGTCAATAGATATATTATATTTTATATGTTTGTGCATCACGTATTTTCTAACATTTCTTTTCTTGAATTAATTAATTATCATATTATATTCCTTTCTCATCGAGGCTTCGTCTTAAAATAATTATCTACAATTAAGTCAAAGATAATACGCATTTCAGATCTGCCCTTACATACGCATCTTATAATTATTTGTGGCAACTCTTTAGTTTTTTGGAAATTTCTAACCAATTATTTTGAAAATGGCGGCCAATATAACTAAAAAAAAATTTTTTAATCAGCATGACATGTTATATTATATCAATTAAAAAGGTCTAAAGGTTTAGAAGATGTACATGTAATTATTAAAATTTTACACTTAATATTTTCCGAAATTTTGGCCCAAATAGGGGTTGGCCAAAAAAAGTTAATGATTATATATTATAGCGTGTCACATACCATTTGAAAGACATTTTCAGTTAAATTAAGACTATTTAAGTTCGTCAATTTTCCTGGTAGCCATATTGAAAACAAAAATGACCGATTTAAGAACAAACATTTCTTTTTTCTAAGTGAGTTCTTTATGCACCGCATCACTAGTTATTTTGCTTGTTCTTTTTTAACAGGAGGTTATTTTAATATACATAGAATGTGTTTGTATATAATATACTTTATAAATTAAAATAAATTCATGGTTTATTAAATATAATAAAAATTATGTGTACAGTAAATATTTTTATAATATGTATAGATTTAGGAAAAGGGGTAAATGTGTTTGTGTATGTACGTCATAAATGTATATTTGTTAATTTATATTTTTATTTGGGATTATATTTATTAATTTATTATCTATTATTCTTTCAAGATTTATTCCTGTATTTATTTTGTTATTAGCCTTGTAGATATTTAATGTTAGATGTTGTTTTGTTGTTACTATTGTTTTAGTTACATAATTATTCTTGTAGTTATCAGGCTAAGAAGTTTTTTGTTTTGTTTTTTTTTTTTCTTTCCTCTCTCTTAAAAATGTTAAACAAAAATTATCTTGCGTTCTTAATGAATTGTATATGAATATAGTGTTTGTTTATTAATATTAATGCCTTTATTTATATTTATACTAAACTTTTATCAAATATTAAAAAAAAATAGAAAAATATTATACTCGTTGCTATGTATATGTATTTATTTGAAAACAAAATGTGATTAGTTATTGTAAGATGCATGGAATGTCTAAATCAATTTTTTTTATAAATTCAGCTTACTGCATGTTTATTTAGTTATATGTTTAGATAATCGTAACTCGCCCGACGGAATTTCCAAGGGTCATTAACGTTTGTATTTGTATTTATGTTTGATGTCAAATTTATTTAAAATAAACGATTTTTGTTCTTTCTTCTACATCTTATTATTCTTACTACTCTAATGTGCAATGTTTTTTAGATATATTTATATGTATAAATCTAATCTGTAAACTATATTGATTGTATACTTTTAATATTAAATGTTACATAGTTATTGTTGCTTTGATTATTTTACTGTGGCTCTCCATTGTTTCCTTGTCTCTTATTTCGAGCTTACTGAAGGTAACTGAAGCATGAATTTATTGCTTTAAGTTAAAAATTCTCAAACAGAAATCAGGGAACTTCTAAGTCTCGTGTCTGTTAGTCGGTCAATCAGTCTGTGGTTTTTGCGCCCCATTTTTATGAACCACATTTTCTAACTAGATATTTAGAATTGTCGAATGTCCCACAATTGCCTTCAGGTCCCATTATAATTTCAACAGTCTTTGAAAATTGAATATTGCTTAAAATAAGTGTCATCTCGCTGGGAATCGAAACTGAGCCAAATATAATTTAAACATTCGTCCAATAATAAGACACGAGGAAACTATGAGACACTAATTGATGGACTATACTTTATTTAATTCAGTCTAGTACAGCATTTCCCAAAGTGTGGGTCGCAAAATTTTGCCGGGTCACGAAAAAAATTGTAAAAACATAAAAATAGACTGTAAATTGGTGTGGCAATAGCTTCCTTGCATTCTATCAACGTACTTTATTGATTTTATTCTTTTACAAGCCATTATTGTATAATTGGTATAATAATTGTTGCCCCTTTTTAATTAAAATTGTTTTGATTCTTTACATGAATTAAAGTATCAATTTAGCAAAAGTTAAAGAGCGCAGACGGTTCAAATTAATCCGGAGCTATCTGCAGGTTACTTTCGATAAACTATAAAAGTTTCTTTCAAATCAGATAAGTACTTTTGAAGCTATAGGTGTAAATAAATGAATGTTTATGCGCATGTGGTAGAGAAACAAATAGGCGCAGAAGGCTGAAACTTATATGGGACTAATAATGGGCTAATTGTGACCTACCACCCAAATTTCATGGACGTGTAGTTTTTAAGATATATTGGTTCACAAAAATTAACTAATTAATTAATTTTTGGTTGCGCTGTCAAAAGGAGTATCCAAGCTTAAGCGAAAAAGCAATACAATTATTAATGAAGCTGTGTTCTCGATGTCGAACCTAATTTAAGAATAAAATTAACATCATTACCTCCTAATTTGAAGTTGTTATGTGCTGATAACATTCCTTAGCGCACTAAGGACAAAATTTGTAGAAACAAAGCTTACTTCATAATATACTAAAGTTTCAAATGAATATAATTTTTAATTTTATAATTACTTATATTTCTTATGTATAATTATTTTGAAAATTTTGAGTATGACTAAACAAACAAATAACTTGATTTTTATTTTATTTTGTTTTCATTTTTTTGTAAATACTTGTATTTTTATTTTTTATTATTTTTTTTTTTCTTCCAAGGTGGGTACAAAAAATTTTAAAAGCTTAAAAATTTTAAAATCGCCGCCAAAATTTTGGGAAAGGCTGGTTTAGTATACATATAGGGAGAATTAAATAGGTTTTATATTATTATTATTTCTTTAGTTTCAATTAACAAAAATTATTAGTTTCAATTAAAAAAAATAAAAATTATTTTATTTTTATTTAAAATGCCTCTAGTCTGATGTCAAAGCTTCAATGAAATTTAGCCTACAATGTTTAAAAAAATCAAAAAATGAATTTTTATCTACTTCCGGCAGCAAAGAGGCATTATTGAACTGATTTCGGGCAAAGAAATGTGATTTTACTGCCCAGGCTGTAAAACGAGGGAAAATTTTACTGCCTAGGCAGCAAAATTTAAGGAAACATTTCTGCCTCGTTTATTCATTGCTTGTTAATTATCATAGCCTGTCCTCGCCTTCGGCTCGGAGGCTAATCTAATCAGTCGTCAGTAAAATTCAATTTTGCTGCATAGGCAGTAAAATTTTTATTGTTATAATGTTGGCAATAACAGTTCATAGTATTATCTCTTTCTTATAACATTATATATTATAGTTTATAAATAATTTATAAATTAATTATTAATACTTATTAAATAAACAATAATAAAATAATTAATTTATATTTGTTAATTCTGTTAAATAAGTTCA
>KZ651123.1:1067689-1080429 GCA_001010745.2 Gerris buenoi
TGGCGTAGTCGATGATTTGATTATTTTTTTTAAACTTCCTATGTTTAATGATAACTCATTGTGATTTTGTAAGTATTTATTTTCATTTTAAATATTCACAAATTAAAGTGTATCTTCTGACTCTATTTGGATTTTGTTCTTTCGAGAACATTCTACAGATTCTCCTATGAGCTGAGATTTGCTAATGATCGCCGTATCATTTTGAGCAGTTTGTTCAAAGTAACTTCAAATCGCTTTAATAATGAGTATGGGGAATATTGACAACGATTAGGCCTTCAGAAGGTGGTTAGAGGGCGGACTACCTGTTTCAATAGATGGGATTAACCCGGCGCACTTCGACCGTACCCTTCAAAAAGGGGCTGGCGCACTTCTACCGTGACCCGACCTTTCCCGGCGCACTTGGTGTACAGCCGGCGGACCTATTAACGCTATTGAGTAGCTGTCTCTTATCTATTAAGGTTTGAATAGTTATCAGACAGTTCAACCAAACCTTCCGCAACAATTACATAATATATTTATAACCATATAAACCCACTTTGATTGAAGTGAGGTTTCAGGCACATTATGCCTAATTTTTTTTATTTTGTGGTGCCGAAAAAAAAAAAAAATCGATTTTGAAGTCCCCTACATCCAATAAGGTAAATTAAAAAAAGTCTATCTCAAGTCTGTAGTCTGTGCAGACACGTGGGGAGCCTAAACTTCTGGGCTAGAGATGAAATTTGGCATAAGGTTCAGAAAAATCTTACCAAATCGTGAAATGGAATTTCAGCTATAAATTTGGGGGCGCTACACCCAAAAAACAAGAAAAAAAAATTGAAATAGGTTTCTACTATTTGAATTAAAAAATTCTAAATTACAGTCCATTTAGATATGAGTATAAGTACCCCAACAAAAACCTAAGTGTGAGAAAGGGCTAAGTTTAATACCCCCTCTACACAAAAGTATCTACATTGTGTCTGTTTATTTTTTACCCATAACCTCACATCACTCTTACTTTCATGAGCAAGACTGCTCATGAAAGTATGAAGTATATGCTTTTTATTGCATCACACTTGCCAAGTTATTGAAATGAGGAGGCATAAATATACATTTCTTAAAAATAATCTAAATTTTATTAAAATTGGACGAGTTGTTTTTATGATATGTCCGTTCTCAAAAATGTTGGGCAGACAACCACCAAAATATTTCCTGATGTCTAAAACGGATATCGGTTTTGAAATTTTTGATGTTGGAATCTTCAAAAATGTTCGTTCTTCGGAAGTATCACGATGTTTCTGTTATCTTCGGTAAGCAATAAATCAATTGAATTAGATGTTCTGGGATTTAAGTAAAATGTAAATATATGTTTCATAAAGTTTTGATTTATTTGTCGTACCGATTTAAAAAATAAATAAATAAATAAATAGATTAAAGTAGTGTATTCTACGTATGTATAAGATTTGACCAATTAGGTACTTTCTCCTTTATATTATTGTGATTATGATGGTACTTTTAATTTAGATAGTACTTTTTTGTGATTGTAATGGTACTTTTAATCTAGTGTCTGTTAGTGTGCTGTGTACATGGCAAACCGTTCCTATTTGGATTTCATTCTCTTTAATTTTTTTTCACAAATGTAATCATAGATTTACGCAGTCGTTTCCTCTCCGGTTTTCTTCCCTTGCTATTGTTATTTTATGGGTAAAATTAGTTTATTTTAATGTGTATACGTCGCTTGTCGAATTGGCTTTATATTACTATACATCTGGTGAGAAGTTTGTTCTCTCTTACAGATTATTCTCAATGAGATAATATTAATATACATAAATATATTCGTATATAAAAAGGACCTAGGGTTTCTATGAATAAAATTGTTTCTATGCTATATATGTCTCAGTGGTATCTAGGAAAATTTGTTTTATAACCTCCCTCTGCACCTAAGGCATTCCAACCCTTTCTAAAAGCCCTCTACAATTTTCCTTTATCCTGATCTTTTTAAATGCTTAAAATTATGAACAGGGATTACGTATAGGGTTCTCAGGGTAGGAATTCACGGAGTAAAAAATAATATTATACCAAACATTATATATATATGTAATGTTTTTTCCTTCATTTAAAATGTATATAATTTATTTTAATAATATATATGCATACGTATATTTTACATTATATTTATTTTATCACTAAAAAGGATATATTTTTCAACTCTGCGTAAAAGAATAAAGTAAAAAAGATGTGTATATATATAATTTATTTTAATAATATATATGCATACGTATATTTTACATTATATTTATTTTATCACTAAAAAGGATATATTTTTCAACTCTGCATAAAAGAATAAAGTAAAAAAGATGTGTATATATATATTGTATTGTACTGTTGTAAATTTCTTTTATGTGAAGATAAGTAATTAGCTGGATTTAACGAGGCCCGAGCTTTATACTTAGGAGCGACCCCTTAAAAAAATAAATATATAATAAATTTTTAAGTTTTATACCAAGTAATGAATTTATTTTATACATTCAAGAGAGTTAATTAAGAGTGAAAATAATGCTGAAGATTTTTTTAGCTTTTTTTTCTTTACCGTTGTAATCATTTTTAATAGTGCGCCTTTTTAATTTTTATGCAATTTATGTTTTTATTTTTGTTTATAGCTCGTTTAAGAAAGATTATTTATTGTCAAAGTAGGGGACTGTTTGTAGTCACGTTTTAAACTTAATTTTTATATATTTTTTACTGAGACAGTATAAATAAATGAATTTTCCTTTGGAATTTTGTGAAACAACTGAAGGCTTTTTTTCTTTTTTAAAAGTTCTATAAAACATGTAGTCTGATCGTGATCCTATAAATATAATTTTACGATAGAATAGATAAGGTTATATATTTATAAAACAAAAATGTTATTCCACTTAAAATGAATGTCGTTTTTTAAATATTTCAAAATAGTAATTTCTCCGTTATTAGTATTTTTTTAATATTTTACTTTTTGTCATATAAGGTACAACCTACTCTTGTTTATATAAATACAAATTAAGTTTTTTTTGTGTATAAAAGTGCTCCCTTTAGGGGCCTAGGGGACAATGACAACTTTACATGTAATTTTATTGGGATAAAACAAACTGTGTCTCCACGTATATTGAAATAATATTAATATCAATGCAGCGTTCGTCTACAGGCTCATCAGTGCCTATGAACAAACATGAAATTTCAAGCTAAGCAAAAACTCACATAACAATTAAAACTAGCAAACAAAGAATGACAAGTAGGAAGAAGCTAAACAATTAATAAAGGAATTAACACGGCAAATGATATTACTGATAATCTTGTTTGTTCTTAGGCACTGATGGTGGCTTTTTGAAGGCTGAATGCTTTTTTTTGATATTAATAATATTCAATTTTACGAGGAGAGACCGTTTGTTTTATTCCCTTATAAAGATGAAAGAATATGTTTTACATATGACGTTTTTTCTTTCACATGTAAGTAGTTCACATATAGAGAACGTATCACCATGACGTAAAAATTTGAATTTGAGATTTTGATGGATTTAGACGTTTTGTAGTCCATTGCGTCTAGAAAAGTGTTTTTTAATATTTTTTTAAAAACTCAAACTCGTAAGTATCCTGTGCAGACGTGCAGGCGTGGAGTCGAAACTGTTGGATGGCATAAATGTTTGAAAAATGCATATCTACTCCACGGCAAAATCGAGAAATGATTTTTAGCTTTATTTTTAGGTGGCGTTACTCTCCCATCCCTCCCCCTCCCCTAAAAAAACAAAATGTCCGAAACAACTCAGACAAACTTTCTCATATACGAGTTCATAATTACTTAGCCCAGTGTTTTTCATTTATTAGTTTTCGTATGTACATTTTTTTAATTATTATTGAACATTTCATCAAAATTTAACATAAAAATAACTTTGCTCCCAGTGTTTATTTCCAGATCAGGGTAATGTTTGCACGCAATCCATAATATGCCTCTAGTTCATACCTGCCAATGAGCATACATATTGCATTACATATTCACTATATATGCATTCTTAGTAGATATGTATTTAAATTTCAAAATGTCCTTGTTTAACCCGCTTTCTCATAACATTCTTAAGTGGTCTATTAAATCCTATTCGAATTATTTGTATCATATATGGTGGTGAATTAAATCCATCATATAGTTAGTTTACTGTAAAAAAAAATCGGTCCGAGACAACTCAGACCATCATTCTCATATTTGAGTTCATAATTACATAGCCCAGTGTTTTTAATTTAATAGTTTTCGTATGTACATTTAATTATTATTGAACATATCATTCAACATGTATCGTAAAAATAAATTCTCCACGGCGGGGAATCGAACCCGGACTCTCTCTGTCCGCGAAATTGAGATTTTGATGGATTTACACGTTTTGTGGTCCCTTGTGTCTAGAGAAGTGTTTTTACAATAAATAAATATATCTCATGATAAAATAATTATTTGAAAATCATTTTCGACAATTATTTTGATTAAAAACTTCTGAAAATAGCTGCTGGCTAGCAGCTGTGTGTAGCTATTTTCTCAGGAACTACATTTTTCCTGTGAAAACGGATTATATAGTTAGATTCGTATTTAAATGAACTACATTTTAGATTGTTTAATCAAAATCGTCGTTTCCATCAAAATCTCAAAATAGAATTTTCGCGACATCACAATACTTCCTCTTCATATGAGAAAGTAAAAATGAAATAAAACAAAATACAATAAAAAATAAATTAATTAATATATACCTCATGATAAAATAATTTTTTGAAAAACATTTTTGACAATTATTTTGATTAAAAAATTCAGAAAATACTCAAGTTAAATGCGAATGAAATATTTAATATGTAAGTAAGAGAGAGGGGTTTAGATTCCCCGCCAGAAAATATATATATTTGTAATAAATGTTAAAATAATAATTAAATAACTTAATCAGAGAACTTGAAAAAAACTAACCTAGTAATTATGTTTATCTCGTTTATAAGAAAGTTTATTTTAAAATGCATCAGAGTGATTTTTTTTTAGCAGAAATGACTTAATTTATGCATAATTAGGTATTTTAAATTATTAAGTTATACAAAAACTAGCCTCAAAATGTTTTAATGTAAATTTTCCGTCAACTAAATACAGTGTAAATTAATACATAAAAACGTAGGTAAAACTAAGAGGAAGTGAAACCATAAAAAACACTTGAGAATAATCTACTGGTAGGTTAATGAGCACATTGGACCCAGCACTGGTATAATTGGAGCTGCAAGTCGTGCCTTGATTAAGTTCTTGTATATGACTGTCTACTGAACCCCTTCTATGACGATTCTCTACTCCACAAAATCCTAATTAAAATCAACTACATTCGTTCTCTTGCCGTTAAAAAAACAAGTCTAGTAATGAAAGCATATCCTCAACTCGTTAGATCATCTCGATTTTAACCTTATTTATAGAAATCTTAAGAAGTTTTTATATCGTGAAATCCAACTTAATCATATATTTTTGCTACAAATGACATCTTTGATTAATAAATCAAAGTTTTTTTTATTCTTTAGTGAGTGAATTGGTGTAGCCAAGCATTTACAGTAAAGCCAAGCTTTACTGTACTCTAACACTCGATTGAAACCAAGATGCAGTATCGAACTCTGTAAGTAAAGGTTAAGTGGTAAGAGTAAGATATGTTATGCATCAAGTAAATTGTTAACCACCTTATATTATGGACCCGTCTATGCGATCTTCTGTCAATAATAAGCACATAAAGAGTACTCGTGGCGTTATCTTTTATATAATCGAGTTCATTTATTAGTTTTCGTATGTACATTTAATTATTATTGAACATATCATTCAACATGTATCGTAAAAATAAATTCTCCACGGCGGGGAATCGAACCCGGACTCTCTCTGTCCGCGAAATTGAGATTTTGATGGATTTACACGTTTTGTGGTCCCTTGTGTCTAGAGAAGTGTTTTTACAATAAATAAATATATCTCATGATAAAATAATTATTTGAAAATCATTTTCGACAATTATTTTGATTAAAAACTTCTGAAAATAGCTGCTGGCTAGCAGCTGTGTGTAGCTATTTTCTCAGGAACTACATTTTTCCTGTGAAAACGGATTATATAGTTAGATTCGTATTTAAATGAACTACATTTTAGATTGTTTAATCAAAATCGTCGTTTCCATCAAAATCTCAAAATAGAATTTTCGCGACATCACAATACTTTCTCTTCATATGAGAAAGTAAAAATGAAATAAAACAAAATACAATAAAAAATAAATTAATTAATATATACCTCATGATAAAATAANAATAATGTTTAATTAAAAAATACAATTTCCCCTATAAATCCTTTCATATTGTTTTTATAAAAAAAAGCAATACTACAACATTCAATGCACTCATTGAGATCTTTAAATCGACCCATTTATTAGAATCAGACAAATGTGACTTTTTATTAATGGTAGAGGAATTTTTGAAATTCGATTTTCATCATAAAAAAATGTTTAATAATTTTACTAAACCACTACTTAAAATTTGAGAATCAAGAAAAAATAATTTATAGTTTATTGCTCTTGGCAGAAAAAAGTTTATAAAATTATATAAATAATGTTAAAAAAACCTTGTCTCTAGCTTCTCCTTTAAACATCTCCAAAGTGAATTATTTGAGGTTCTAGGGAAAAAGGGAAGAATTCACTCGGTTAAATCGAATCTCCTTGCTTCTTAACTTGAGAGAATATTTCCTGGAAGCCAGTGCCAGGAGTGAGCCTCTCTGAATTTAAAAATCTTCTCTCTTGCCTCTCGTCTCATATATTTCTAAATGTTTCATATAGAAAGCCGCAATTGAATCTTTTTTTTATTCTGAAAAAAAGAGTAAATGCAGAGTCTATTTATCTCAATGTATGTATTATAGAAGATGTTTTTTCTTTCTATTTTTTCGAGGGAGAGGGGGGAAGGGTTAAAAACCTTAAGACATAGGCCATGGGTAGGTGCCTTTAAACCCAAACAAAAAGTGTCTTCTCAGAGCCTTCTATTTCTTAAGAAGACTGACAAAAGTTCAAAAGCTTGCTCTAAAGGAAGCAATTGACATTTTATAAGTTTGTCATTTAAAGTTACCCATGCTGAATGGATAAACGGGAGTTATAGTATGAACATAAGTTCTAACTTTGCCAACTACAAGTGTTGGTTCAGATGATAATAACCGGTTACTAAGCGAGTTTTAAAATAACACCAGTAAATGACCAGTATTGTTCTACATAAGCAAACAATTATTCACATTTCCTCTCTCTACAAAATTTATAAGACTTTTGTAGAATTGTCCTCACAATGCAATAAGGTAGACCACAAAAGAAGATGCATTACAACTTCGTAAGTAGAACCAATTAATTGTTAAATCAATTATTGTGTCCAATTATTGGACGGAGTCCGATCCACCGCTATTAGATTTTATATTTTCAATTCTAAATCGCCTGATGTATATAATTAGCCTCAACGAAGAGAAGTCCTTTTTCCGACGTTGAAGCTCATAAGCATCTACTGGATTCTCTAGACTACTTACTCAAAAAAAGTGTCATACCTTACTAACTTCCCCCAGCCAATTTACTGCAGCCTTGCTAGAGAGAAGTTGCTGAGTCGTTAGTAACCGGCAACAACTCAATCATACACTTTGCTCCCTTTATATCTGCTGGGCCTATGTCAGCAATGTTCAAGCAGGGTGTAGATTTGATTAAAGCCATGTCCAAGATTTGTAAGGAATTTGTTTATAAAAATCACCTTCGAACTGTTTTTTAAGAAAAAATACTTCATATTTAATTTCTTCGGGGCGTGGGCATGGTTTTTCAGAAATTTAATTGTTCATTCTAAAAGTGATACTTCATTAGATTGTTACTCCCCTATGTATTTGTGGAATATAAATGACAGACTATACAATACAACTATTAAGACAAAGGGATGTTTAGTCTAATGTACTTTGAGGCAAAGGAATATCGCACTTCTGTTTTAATAATGAGAGTAACTGTCTAAAGTCTAAAGAATAAAGAAGAACATTCCGTACACCTTCTTTTGATTGTTACTCCAATCATTTTACTATATAAAATAAGGGGAGTGACACTCTAAAGAAGTGCCCTAAAAGTTAGTAAATAGGTTTACTATTATTTACTGTCAGAATAACTCAGTATTGTACGAGGCTTCAACTACAAACTGTTCAATACCAGTACCAGTATAACCATCTTCTAGGTTGTATAAATCTAATAATAATTATACCTATTTTAAGTATACTGAAGAACGGATTCTATTTATGTTTTATTTAATTACGATATCGATTTAATTTACATTTGCACTCTCACTAGTGCAATTATTTTAGTAAATATAATCGCAAACAAAAAGATAACCAATAACTATATCTACTACTATATCTCGTGTTTAGAAATAAAATGAAAACACTCTTATTTATTATGAATATTTCATAATTAGAGTGAAAGCTCTTTATCCTTTGCTCTGATAAAGCTGATTGTATAAATAAATAGACTGCGAATTTAAACAAAGCAGGGGATAATTTATACTGGCAATTACGAAAGCCACAACTTCAAAATCCCCAGAATAAATACCCAACGGGTTTTAACAGCATATCTCCTAGTTAATTATTTATTCACATTGATTTTTAGCATTTTTTTTTTCTAATAAATGTTATTTTGTTTGGTTTTAGGTAAGTCTTTGGATATTATTTACTATATTCAAATGCAGAAATGTAAGTTAATCTTATAATCTACTTAATATTTTCAAAACTATTTTTAATTCTCTTATTATATTGTCTGAATAAAAATTTAAAAGTAAAATCAATGAATTACCTTAGGCAAAATTGTGTTAATAATTATTGATTAAATAATTTTATCTTAATCGGCATTAAAATACAAATCCAGCAAAGATACAAATAAAATATTGACTGACCAGTTTGACCACATATAGTAGAGTAGAAAGTACCACAAATAAAACGGAAGCTGTTTGGCTTATCAGCGTTGGTAGGATAAGGATAGCGCGTGGGTTATTTGGATGTCGTTAGGTTTACAGTTAAGCAATTTTTTGTTCTACTGATAACGATCTGATGATACCAATATCATCAATTGTCAAAGGCAACACAGTAGAGAGGGAATTGAGCTTTAACAAGCCATTTCGATGTATCTCAACAAGGCGCTATTATTCAGATGCTATTTTAGTATCCAATAATCCGTAACAGTAGGGTTAATGAGAAAGGTAATGTGATTTTTCAAGGGCTACTGATTAGCCGAGGTAGGGCAGGGATTTGCAGAAGGTGGTGTTCCCGAAGGACATATACAGCTTGGTGAGTGGCAGCAGAGTCATTATGCAGATTTAGAGAGTTACTATGCTTTGGGTCAGGTAGCCCCGAGCTGGCCCCCTGACACCGTTCCGCCCCGCGCTATACACTATACACCCCTCCGTCCTACCACCTAGTTTATTCTTGTATCATCCAACCCCTTCCCTTTCTCGTTAACTCTTTAAAATCCTAGCCCATCTACTAAAACAAATATTTAGTCACTTTAAATGTTTCCCTTCGCTGTCAGTCTCGACAAACTGACAGACATCCACTACAAAAGGATTATAGCTTGTTAATGTTTCCTCTTAAAGGATTAATATAATTTAAATTAAACATAAAAAAAATGTGTATAACTAAGTGTGCTTCATTAAAAAGATCGAGTCTTTTGATAAAAAAATTATAAAAGCGCTAATTGAAAAAGTTTCCACTTACCTTTGGCATAAAAACTAATTTGATTACGTTATAGTAAAAAAGCCTAGATATAATTTATTTTACGATAGGATTAACTTATATTGGGTTATGTTAAACAGGATTTGTTTATGTGAGAAGGGTTCTCAATAACGGTAGATAAATTAAGCTTAGGTTTAGTTGGTTAATAGTCAAGAAGAAACTTTTTTATTCTTCATAATTTTTGTTTACATTGTGAATAATTAATTAAGTATATGTATTTATAAGATTTTTTAACACCTGAATTAATTCGTGCAACACAATTTAATTTTTGAACTTTAACATAGATTTTTAACTTTTTTATTTAAAAAAAAGAAAATCGTCTGTTTGAATATTACTTTTGTAAATTTACATTTTTTTATGGTCTTCTGAGTGACCGGATTTTTCCGTTTCGATAGAGTTTCGAATTGAAAATGTATAAAAGATAATAAAATATACAACAAATAAAATTATTATTTGGGGAATCCAGTATTTCTTCTTCATTGCTCACGGTTACAAATATTTTCAGTTCAGTAGTATAAAAATATATTGGAAGAACTATTAATAAGTTGAATTATGGCCTTTGTCAACTTAAATATAGACGGCGTTAGCTCAAAATAGTAATATGGATGCTAGGGGAAACACTGGCAAAGTTTAGGTCAGTGGAAAACTAGTCCCATCCTCACCTGTCACTGTTTTAGAACCGTCGTGTGTTTGTCTGCTCAAAACACCTTTATTCAGTTTACACTGACAGTTTTTTTTTCTTTCTTTTTTTTCAATATGACCGTTTTATAGAGGACTGTTTTATACCTTTTATTTATTTATTTTGATCCCCCAGGGAACCTAGAAAAATAACTAAACCCCTTTTTTGTTTTTTTGTCTTTTGAGGGTAATATTTACCCAAGAGAGTAAGCTCATGCTATATAGAAATATTGAAATTGACAAACCACACGCTGTGCCTGAGTCTGTCTGTGTACTCTTCTCTTGTTTTTTGGTTCCTCAATATTTTTCTATTCATTTTTATATATAAATGTAAATATACACATCTGCATCTACGCACACACATTCATACATATTTTTTATATTGTTAAGTTAGAAATAATTAAGTAAGTAGGCGAAGTAAACTTATATATTATAGCGCATATATAAAGTATATTAAAAATTCGTCAACTATGTATAATAAAATTATGACACATTCAAGAATTCTCACTATAAAACTCAAGATATAAAATATTGTTGATTCTTAGACGTCCGCGTACTTAAGAAGTTCTTTTCGGTATGGTGCTAATGAGTCAACATGAATCAATTTTGGTTCGCCCCTGGGTGGAATACGGATCCTGTTAACTACGTCGTCGGTTTTCTTAATAACGTTATAATCCTCCCCCCTACCCCTGAGCTGGCCTCAGCTTAGGACTGAAACCTTGTTTCTTCCGAGGGTTATAGAACCAAACTTTGCCTCCCTCTGCAAATCGGGGTTCGTTAGACCTCCTGTCATATTGGGCTTTCATCCGCTTTGTCACTAGATCAATGTTTTGTCGAAGATAACTGTGGACCGATTCCAGTTTTCCCTCTTACTCCCCTATGTACTCCCCCCCACTGTCTGTAGTTTATCCCTAGGACCGTAATTTGTCATCTCAACTCGAAATTGATTTATTTCCTTCGAAAAAAATGTCTTAAATTCATTCTGCCACTTTTCACCACACGTATCCAAATTTTGAAGAACATCTTTGTTTTTCACCGTAAATTCAAAACTATCGGTATGGCCTCCTTCCTCGGAGACATAGCCTGCTTTAGCCGCTCTTGTAAAAGCCAGTTGGCTTTTACAGCAAGTATAGGACCCAAAGGTGCATAAAGTCAGTTTTTATCATTAGGGAACCATGTTTATTTCACTTTACTTTGGGTATTTTACTGTAATTGGGGTATACTCAAGATCTCCTGGAGTACATTTAAGGTCAATTCATTTATTTGTTTCTAACATACTAAGTATTTTCTCTGTTATTTACTCTTTACACTTGTTACTGAGCAATGCAAGTAAAGGTTCATAACTTGCACAATAAAGAGTTTTTTATGTTAATATATTTACACTCTTTAATTTATGTTTTTTTTACCCTATTTTATAATACTTTACCTCATTATTTCTTGTCCCAGGATTCCTCGTTCTCCAGATTTCTTGCTGATCCATTTTTCTTGCCCTCCTTTTTTTACTTCCTCATAGAAAGAGAAAGTATTGCGATGACGCAAAAATTCGATTTTGATGGATTTACACGTTTATGTTCCCTGAGTCAAAAAAGTGTATTTTGAAAAATGTCTATCTGTCGTCTGTGCACACATGTGAAGCCAAAACCACTTGGGCGATTTTGACGAAATCATTCCCGGAGGCGGAATTGAGAAATGAATTTCAGCTCCGAATTGTGGTGTGCTACCCCTTAAAAAACTCTGTAATAAAATATTTCTCAAAAACGGTTCCGACGATTTGTATTAAAAAATTCTAAATTTAGTTTATTTAAATAAAATCTAACGATATAGAAGCATTTTCCGGAAAAAAATCGTCTTCCTGAGAAAATAGATTTTAAAACGCGAACAGAGAGAGGCCAGGTTCAATGCCCCGCCAAGGAGAAGTTATTTTTATGATACATTTTGATATAATGTTCAATAATAATTAAATGCAACAACGAAAACTCGAAAACTAATTAATGGAAAACATTGGGCCAAGTAATTATGAACTCGTATATGAGAAAGTTTGTCTGAGTTTTCTCGGACCTTTTTTCTTTCAAGTTAGCTTAAAATTTTAATTTATTGTAGCCTTTGGTTTTGCGCTCCATTTTTTAATAAAATTAGTAAAAAATACTTCATCATTGAGAATGTACCAACCCCCTCTCGTAAAGAGAGAATGCATTTGTTGCAGTTTTTAGGGTTTTGTAGATACTTCTCAAAACCCTTATGCCGAGGGTGATGTGTCCGTCCGTCCGTCGCTCTTTGGTTCATAGGGCCCGAACCGTTC
>KZ651123.1:1122851-1147623 GCA_001010745.2 Gerris buenoi
TATAGATACATTTATATTATATTTGTACTTCATTAGATTGTTACATCCGATATTCCTTTGCCTTTAAAGTTTATTGTCTTAAATAAACATCCCTTTGTCCTAATAGTTATTTAGACAACGGAATGTAGAATTGCCTATGTTTTTATGCTAAAAAAAAAACATACGGGAGTAACAATCTAAAAACCTCCCTTTAAATATATTTATGTATATTTCACCTATTTTTTTGTACAAATACCAATAAAGAAACTCTTAAGGAAAAACATTTTTTTTTTTTTTTTTGTAAAAATAAAGTCTATTTTACAACTACACGATACTCCTTACGAATGAAAGCACTACATAAATGACAAAGTATATTGAAAAACAATAAATGTAAGAAATAAAAAAAAAACAATTCACACATACAACTTTTTTTTATTAAAAAAGCTGATATAATAAATGTACTAAATGTCGGTGAAGAACGAGCAACATCATTTTTAACATTCTTGTGGTTGAATGAATTAAAAACAAACATTGTATTAGGAGAGGGGAGAAAAACAATGCTTTCCATGGAGTAACAAATATAATAAATAGAATTCTTGTTTTCTTTCAATCATTAATATGCTTTGTTTTACACCCTCAAATTAAATTTAATTTTTTGGAAAAATTAATAAACTTGTAATATAACATGAAAAAATACACTTCTTTATTAACAATTTCCTTTTAATTAGGTAATTGTTTTGTTTCAAAACATGTTTCGCATGGAAACATTTAATTTAATGTTTTGATTTTATTTTATTTTTTAATTTACCTACCTTTATTGTTTAAACCCAATCAATATAAGCTTTGATGAATAGATGCGCTTCTAGAGATACATCTATATAGCTAAATCAATAAAAAAAAAAAAAAAAAGTTTATGAATTGAATTGAAACTTTTATTTACTTATATTAAGTCCGATTTCAAAAAGTTTAAGACAGAAATCTTTTTTGGTTCCGTGACTGTCTGTCCGTCAGTCTGTCGCTCAATTTTGTGAACTAACATAATATCTTGAAAATACTTGTCCGATTTTAAAGGTCATAATTAGCCCATTGTTGGGCCCATATAAGTTTTAGCCTAATGCACCCTTTTGTTTCTTTTCCTCATGCGCTCCAACATACTTTTATTTTCACCTATATCTTTAAAATTACTTATCTGATATTTATCAAATTTGTATGGTTTGTCGAAAGTAGCCCGCAGATAGCCCAAAATTAATTTCAAGCTTGTGCACTTTATATAATATATACATATATACATACATACATTCATACATACATACATACATACATACATACATATACACATTATATACACATATATACATACCTACATATATACATACATACACATGCACATTTTATATTTATTAAAATAATAGTTGTTTAATGATTTGGATTCTTCAATTAAAAATGGCCTGTTTAGGGGTTAAGGAGGTGAATATCCCGGAACTACAACTATAAAAAGGCGATAATGCTAAAACCATACAAAACTGTGCTTTGCGAGTCTAGTTTCTGGATCCATAGAATGTCACAATGTCACAGCCCCATTAAAAAAATGAAAAAAAAAGGAGTAATTCAGTTCATTCTTGGCTGGAAGCTGGACCACAATGCAAAGTTTTCGTGTGGTGTTAAGGACCTTAAAACAGTTTGCGCCATCATATTTTCCTTATACATAATTTCTTTTGACATTTTAATGTCTTGGCTATGGGACATAAACTCGAAAAGCGTTACCAAACATCTAGAATTACACAAGTAACAGGAAGTTAGGAAGATAAAGAGGTTCAATCGAGTCTGTCCGCTCTCGGTATGTATAGTGTCTGCCCTACCACGCTTGGTAGGGTCTAACCAACCCTGCCCTCCCGATCGGCTACCTGCACCACGTCTCACTCTTTTCGGTTGTCGCTACAGCTCCAGTAGCCGCTCGCGCGCTCCAGCGGCGCCTCTCTCCCCAACTACAACTTCTGTTTTACTGCTCCAATTTAATCGGACAAACGCCATAACCCTTAGAATTTTGTACCTAATAAATTTACATACATAAAATTTCTAATTTTACATTATTATTTTTTCTTTTTATACTATAATTTTTTGCATTTATTTTAAAAATATGGGTGAAGAAGCTAAAACATTACTTCGTAATAAACTGGAAAAGAAGAAAAGTACTATCTTTCTTCGTGCACTACATATGTTCAATTTAATTCCTAATTTACAAACGCAAGAATCTGCTCGCTTGAATTTGTTGACATTTTTATGTCTTTACTTTGGCACATAAACTTAAAAAACTTTACCAAAAAGAGTTACACAATCGATATCAGAAAACGATCCCAAAAAGCGTTGCACAAGCGTTACCAAAAAGCTTTACATTAAAACAGTAGCGTACACAGAAAAATGTTTCGGGGGGGGCCAAACCTAACCTTGAGGGGCTAAATATGCGGGTTTAGTATACCCCATAATTTATAATAAATTGCAGTTTCTCCCCCTTTCAACACTCTAATTTCAATATCTAACCTCATATTTAATAATATTAAAATCCTATGAGATAATACCTAAAAAATTACATAGAGGCTGTAAAACTTCAATACTCGTACAAAACAATGTCATCTAAGAAAATAGTGTGTCAATTAGTAAATAGTTACCGAGCTTCCTCGCGAAATCAAATTTATTCAATTATCCCGTTTTTTAAATCTGTCAAAATGTGATACTATGTGATCGTTTTAAAGAACAAATATGTCAGTATCCGATTTCAATAATTCAAAGATGGAAATCCATTCCAGTTATCAAATAAATTTTTGGTCCCGTGTCTGTCTGTGAGTCTGTCTCTCGCTCGATTTTATGTGAACATATCTTAAAAACTACTCGTACTCGTTCGATTTTAATGAAATTTGGATGGCAGATAATTAGCATAATTAGCCCATTGTTAATTACTGGTAAGTTCTAACCTTCTGCACCCATTTGTCACTCTTCCACATGTGCACACACATACATTTATTTACACCTATATTTTTAAAAGTACTCATCTGATTTTTATGAAATTTGGCTGATCAAAAAGGAACTCACTGGTCGAAAATAATTATAATTTGCTAATGAAATTCACAATCCCTTATCCTATCTTTTTTCCAATTTAGGCACAGTCTAGTATGCATAACTGAGGTAATTCAATTCAATTTAAGCCTAAATTGACTCGGGCTTCATTTGATATAACATGCTTAACCCCCAGGCTGAGCCGTCAATCGGGCCTAATATTGAAATCATCTCAATTAATTTTGATGTATTTATTTCAATTGACAAAATCTGGGCAGACCAGCAATCAGGACGATTTATTGCACTTCTAATCCTAATTCAATTCATTGCACCTAATTCTATTGCCAAAAATCCGGTCCTAGCTTTCAATCGGGACAGTCTAGTTAACATATCCTAATTCAATTCAAGGAATTTAATTCCATTGCCTAAAACTTCCGGGCCCAGAAGACTATTGGACTGATTTAGTTTAGGAATCCTAATTTAATTCTATGAATCTATTATTCCACCTCCCATCAGCATAAATATGGGCCCAGCCGACAATCGGGCCAGTCTAGTGTTTAATAGTTTTAGTTTCATCAGCTAAATTTCGGGCTACGCCGGCAATTGGGCCGATTTATTAAGATTCCTTATTTCATTCTATCAGCAAAAATCTGGGCCGAGCTGGCAATCGGGCCGGTATAGTTTTTGTTTCATCTGCAAAAATCCGGACCAAGCCGGCAATCGGGCCGGTATAGTTTTTAATAGTTTTAGTTTCATCGGCAAATATCCGGGCCTAGCCGGTAATCGGGCCGGTATAGTTTTTAATAGTTTTAGTATCATCAGCAAAAATCTGGGCCCAGCCGGCAATTACTACTTACTACTTAGTTTATGCTTTCTAATGTAATTCCATCAGACAAAATACGGGCCCAGCCAACAATTGGGCCGGTATATTGTTTAATGAATTTAATTCCATCGGCAAAATCTGGGTCGAGCGCATTTTGAGTAATTAAGTGTATACAGACCCTAATATACTTAATTAATTTCTTTTATTGGAAAATATTATAGAAAATTTGAATGCATCTCTCATTACTGTTTGTTTGGTTTTAAATGTATTGCGGGTCCAAGTTATGTAATCATTTCAAAGGGGGGGAACTTGGCCAGTTAGGCCAACCTCCAACAATCCATGGAAAAGGGACAAACCACAAGCAGTCAAGTCATATATTAACAGTTAATTAACAGATATTTGATCAATTAGGCCAACCTACAACAATCCATGGAAAAGGGACGAACCACAAGCAGTCAAGTCATATATTAACAGTTAATTAACAGATGTTTGATCAGTTAGGCCAACCTACAACAATCCATGGGAGAGGGACAAACCACCAGCAGTCATATATTAACAGTTAATTAACAGATGTTTGATCAGTTAGGCCAACCTACAACAATCCATGGGAGAGGGACAAACCACCAGCAGTCATATATTAACAGTTAATTAACAGATGTTTGATCAGTTAGGCCAACCTACAACAATCNTCACTCGCGCGCCCTGCGGCGCCCCCTTCCTGAACTTAAATTTCTGTTCTACTGCTCTGATTTGCACCGGACAAACGCCAGAACCCTTAGAATTTCATTCCTAATAAACTTACATAAGTAAATTTTATTTTTTACTCGAATATTTTTTTATTTTTGTTAAACTATAATTTTTTGCATTTATTATAAAAATATTGGAGAAGAAGCTAAAAGATTTCTTCTTTAAACTTGAAAAAAAAGAAAAGTACTTTCTTTCTTCGTGTCCATCATATTTATGTTCGATTTAACACCTAATTTTCAAACAAAAGACTCTGCAAACTCAAACTTTTTGATATTTTCATGTTTAACTTTGGCACATAAACTAGCGTTACCGAAAAACGACACCAAAAAGCGTTACATTAAAATGTCTCACTGTCTTGCAGACTCGTGTGCAAGCAATTTATAAATAATCTTTATTTTATTTGCATATTGTCTACTTCAGGAAGGAAGAAAGAAAGCAGTTTGTATGTTTAAAAATTTGGACATACTCGTATTGATAGCGATACCTGATTTTTTTTTGTTCATTAAAAGTAAATAATGATATTAGAAAACTTAAATATTTTACCTTGTGGTGCCTTTTTAACCAAGAATAAACCCTTGCTTAATATGCATTAAATTTCAACTGGAAAATCTACTTCATAATTGTTACTGCTTCTCAAGTTTTGAACTATATTATTTTATTTTTGTAATTTTGTTTTACGCTAGTGTCAAGCTTTACTAGAGCTGTTTGGAGACGTCTTTTCACTAGTTACAATAATACTCCTCCTTATGTTTCCTATAACTATTTTCAGATATCCAGTAATCTTAACAAAGTTTTACTTAAAACTCACTATTATATAGATCAACTTTTAACATTTATTATACTAAGATTTCCCTTTAAAACTTGATGAAAACATTTAATTTTCTTTTCTCTCTACCGTTCATTTTTATTTTCTAATTTTAAATAAAAGTTTAATTTATACTTGTTTATAATTTGAAAGCTTCATGTGTATTTTGGGAATAATAAAAAAAAAAAAAAATAACCGCACTGAAACATTACATTATTATTATTTATTTTGAAGAAACTTTTAAACCTACGTATGTTTCTTGAATATAATAACAATTTTAATTTACATAGCTTTTTTCGCTAAAACAATTTGCGTAAGAAATATTAAGGAATTACATTAATAATTTACTAGGGGATTCTGTCATACTCGCTCTCAGCATCATTCCCTAGAAAGCTAGATTGAATGTTAACTCTTTAATTGGGGTTATAGACCCTTCAATCCTGAGATCCTTAGACCCTTTCTATCAGTATCAGGGCCACCCTTTGTGAAGGTGTTGGGCATTACATTGAGCTTATGAATTAAAAGAACATATGAATGCATTATCGGAGGGATACGTTATCGTTTTAATTTGATAAATAAGAAAGTATGGCTACCACACACTCTAAAACGTTGAAATTGAATTCGGTATTATGACTTGAAATGCCGTCCTCTATTCTCATATAAAATTGTAACAATTAACTTAAACAATTTTGTAGATTTCGGAATTAAAACAAATTCTTACATTAACACAATAATTCTCTTCCTCCAATCACGTTGCTGTTTACGCTTTTCAATTTCTCACATACTTAGTAAATATTAAGAAGAGAAAGCTTTATCACGAGAAATGATCCTGGCTCAGTCAGGGCTCTAGGACTGGGTGCTAGAATGATAGGTAATATATTGGACCGCCTTCTAATTTTAATATTAAAAGGGCAAGAATAGGAGAAACCCTGAATGGGTTGAAAGTAACTGTATTTATTTATTATTATAACTTATTTATTTATTTATTATTTACTTGTATATACAATTTGATTTCATTGTGAAAAACTTGTTGAATTTATTACTTTAGTTTGAGGATTGTTGACATATACTTTTGATTTTTCATAAAACCCCTTAAAAGAAGTCGCATTGACCATCACTAGTTATTCAATAATCGCGCGTTTTGTATTCCCTAGTCTCTAACAATTACGAAGCGTTGCTCGTAAGTGAATTTTATTTTACTCTCTATGCGACATTTGAACATCAAGCCTTATCTTTGTTAATCTAAGAACTTTAATTTTTAATAGTTTTTAAGGCAAAGGTTTCAGGTAATCTATTTGATTAAATCCATCTATATAGGTACATTAGGTACGTACTACGTATATTAGGTGTGCAGGGCATACAAATTATTTATGTATTTAACTTTTTTTGTCAATGGTAATGTGATTCTACCGGCGAGAATGAATCACAGTACAAAATCTATTCTATTATTTTGGCTGTTACGGGGTTTGGACACGCAGTTAAAAGATAGCTCGCTGAGATTAGAGTAAGTTTTTATGTGTAAGGAAGGTGAACTGTGTAAAAATAAGTTTAAGCCGTATTATCGAGTACTACTTTGTTTCAGTACCAAGGTAAACTTTACATCATTGTTTTCACCTTCTTTTCCAGTTTGCACTTTGTATCTATTGGTTTCGATAAAACTTTACAGCTTTTGTAACTTTTTTTTCTCTCATCTTGTCTTTTAAAAAACACGAAAAAAAAGAAACACGAGTTTGAACATTGTAAACTGCAATTTTCGAGGGGAAGTAAAATGTACACAGACTTACTATAGGTAAAGGATATAGTGCTGCTTTTATATACCTTGAATAAGAGGGGGAAGGAAGAAAGACCATCAGACTTTGAAATTCTCTTGGGGATTTCAACTCGGCCGTTATTGTTTCTGAAGGAGATAGGCCAGGAGGTGCACCCTCGAGGAACCCCTTCCTGTAATTCCCAGGTGTGCTTTGTATTTACCGCCTCTCCATGGAACGTTTCTTCTTCGACCCGGAAAACTAAACTCCTTCTTAACTTACCCAGACATCTAACAGCAGAATCAACAAAGTAGTTGTTCCAGATGAGGATATTTAGTCTCTAACAAATACAACATCGGACATTTCTAATTCCTCTCGCTTATCTCCAACTCTCTCTTCTTTACAAATAACTGCTATGAATTAAATTAAAACGATACCCAGATAATTTTGTACTTTTATCTAAAAAGTTATAAACATTACCTTTCGAATAATTAACTGTTTAATTTATTTTCATTTTTCAAACTTTTTTTACCTCCTTTACTTAAACGCAATTATTTCTTTTTTTCGTAAGCTTAAAGTTTTGTTAAACTTTTTATAACAAATGAAAAGGTTAAATATAAACTCAACATCATTATTTACCTAAAGTCTTCTCTTAGTTCCGTTGATATTGCATAAAATGTATTTATTTTCATAGCTAAATGATAGTAATGGTAGGAAAACGTACTTTAATTTCCGCGAGGTACAAATTTAAACTTTTTGAATAAAATGTAAATGGAAAATATAGCTTTATATCCGGTTGTGGCGTATTTTCTTGGTGTTTCGATTTATCTCTACAGCGATTTCAATTAAAAAATAATAACAATTTAAAGTTTCCGTACGTCCTTCCCTACCTTATCTATAACCATTTTTATTTATAATAATAGCCATCTCAATTTTGAATGTTACTGATAAGAGAAAATAATTGAAACTTCTCGGTTATTATCTGAATTCACCGAACGGGCTTTTATATTGTCTGCCTCTGTAAAATGCATTTGAAATATTGTTAATCAAATATTGAATGATTCGGAGTAGCTGCGATACAGAGGTTTAATTCTGCTAATGATCTACAATTAAATTTAAACTCTTATGGGTCAATTAATAGTTAAAAAATAATGCTATTTTTATGATAAATTACTAAAAAATATTTTGTTTATACTTAAATTGTTTTTACATAGATTTATTTAATTGTGGTGGAATGTATAAACTGAATTGACAATCCTATATTATTTATTATGAGTAGGCTGCAATTGTTACCTTCTAACATTTATACGTTTATAGGAAGATCAACTGATTTGATATTTATCTTTATTAATTACTTTAACCATTTCACCTTATTAAATATTTGATTTTGACTTTTTTTTATTAGTCAACTTCTCTTTGTGATTAATTTTTGGATGATTGTATCATTAAATAAAAATATAGAAGCTAATTTAATTTTCAGATTTTATGAGTAAAATGAAAGTCTGAGCCAATAAATAAATAATTGTGGTTTAATTTGTTCGTTTTATTTGCTAAAAGAGTATTAACAAACTTTTAATCTTAGCAGATCTTGAGGGCTTGTAATGAGTTTAACCAATCAAAATTGATATGTGTCTGTTTCTATTGAAGGGGTTATTTTGTTATAAAATGAATCAGTTAGAAGTATATTTGAACTAGGTAGACAAGGGATAATGTTATTTCTGGGGTTTGTTTTGGTTGGACTTGGCTTTGTTTAGTCAACGTGCTGTGCTGGCCTGTCCTAGCTGAATTGAATTCTGCACTGCACCTGTTCCCATCGTAACTCCTCTTAGAATTCTTTCAATAGCGACTGTTTTCAATAGATTCCTTGTCACGTGTCTCCACTCCAACACTTTATCTTTCTGGGAGAAAAGGTGTTTTATTTATTTATTTAACTGATCCGATTTTTTTCCGTTTACTAGTTCATTTTTTTAGTTTTTATATTGCAAGGTGATATTGCTTGTTTTCAAAATTGTTATTTGTTATGAATTAAAATAAATGTGTTACTTAGGCTAAAACAAAATTATTATTGGAACGAAGTTCCTTATGGCACGTTCTGGAGCCCGGGAGTGAATCCGAAAAAAACGACCAAAATCACCGTCACACAAAATCCGTCACGAAATCTACCGATGGCGATAACTTGGGTAAAAGTTGACCGATTTAGTTGAAATTCGGTACACATGTTCATTTTACCAATGCCCAGGACAAGTTCGTTGGACAACGTTATCCGCCCATGCGTTCACGCGCAACGCTCACGAAAACGTAAGCGTCAAATTTAAAATTGGAATTTTTTGATGGGAAAAAATTCTAACTTCATCTATATTTAATGAGACAAACAACTTTTTTAAATAAAATATTTTAGTAAAACGAACACCGACACTGCTATGAAGTGATAAAGATCGTTATAATTAATCTATTAAAATAAAGAAAACAACGTTTTTACCGATATCTTACGTTCTAACGTAACGATTTAAATGTAAAACTTTGTACATCACCTATAGTACTATTGAAACAAGCATGTAAAATTTCAACCTGATACAAGCAGAAGTTTTTGTGAGTTAATGATTTATATTTTTTATTTTAATATTTAATTGGATTATTTTGCCGTCGGCGTCTGAGAGGACAGGTCTTTTTTGTTCTACAACCATCTGCTTTAACTATAAATTTATCATTAACTTTTTTCTCAATATCCAATACATTATTTATTGAAAGACGCTCACTTAAAAGATAATAAAAAGCTTTTCATTTAATTTTGCCTTAACTCCGCTAGTAAAAATAGTTAGTTACTTATAATTTTGTCTCTTTTCTAACTCCACCATGTATAAGTAATTATTACTGTGATTTTATAATTTATATTTAATGAAAAGCGTAAGGAACTTCGTTCCTATCGGGAGTCCCACGACACCACACGTATATTTTAATTTGTCAAATTAATCATTTAATAAATAGAAACCTGTTTATTATAGTTTTTAACTGGTACATCATAAAATTATCTCTAGTGACTTACCCTCGTAACTTAAAACAAAATAATTCGTGGGGCAACAGCATAAGGAGAATCTTGGCTGCGAATTTTACAACTTGAAGTATTTTATGTAGTGTTGTGGAACAAGGGGTCGTGGACGGCATCAACCTTATAACGGACGCCATATTACATATATGCAGCTACTTATTACTGAGTTGATTGCCGAGGCAAAGCCGAAGGAATCAAGGCCACTAAATGCCGAGGCGAAGCAAAGGGTATTTTAACGAAAGCTAAACAATAATAATTAAAACATCGCAGAATGACTCGCAATACAGCTGGGAGTTTAAAAGCAGCGTAAACCTGATTTCAAACAATTCACAACATTTGCCATTCATTCTCTACTATTTACAAAATAATTAGATTGGCGAACGTGGGTTATAATCCCGTTTTTACATATTTCCCAGTTTTTAAGAAAGGGGATGAAAATACCAACATTGTATAAACTAGACCTGAAATAATACTTTGTGTCCCTACTAGAGACAAAAAATATTATTTTAAATTTTTCTCAGACCTATTTCCGTCAATAATCTTCAAAAGTCATAAATTTATATGGTTGCCTTCAAATATCAAAGCTTTGATAGATATATCAATTATATTTAATAGCTTACCATTAATATTTAAAGTTTTACCACGGTAATAGGCTATAACTACAGCTTAACAGATAAGCATAGAATGACAGTTATTATCTAGTGAAATTTTCCGTGAAAGTGAAAGAGGCAGATACGATAGGAATAATTGCCTAATATGCAACACAAGTAAGTTTCAAAACTTTGTGAAGATTAGCACTTATCTGTTAAAACTTTAGACCACATTAATTTTCATAAAGTGTAGGCGTTTCAATTTAATAGAATTAATATTAGATGTCATTAAGAGAACTTTTAGTTACTCTGCTGGTTAATTATTAATAAACAATGCTAGTGCATTGTTTAATTGAGGAAGTTTAGTAGAAAACAGTACATTCAGATAAAATTACTACCCGCGTTAAACTGTCTTAAAATATAGTTTCCAAGATGGTAATGGAAATAAAGCTGATGTGGCTGTTTTTTTACTTTCTCATATAAAGAGAAAGTATTGTGATGGCGCGGAAATTCGATTTTGAGATATTTGATAGATTTACAATTTTGAGGTCCCTTGACCCAAAAAAAGTGGTTTTTTAAAAAATGTCTGTCTCTCGTCTGTGCAGACGACTGGAGCCTAAACTACTGGACCGAATTTGACGAAATTTGGCAAATATGTTAAGAAAAATCATACCCCGAGGCGAAGTTGAGAAATTAATTTTAGCTCTAAATTTAGGGGCGCTCATTCCAAAAACTCTATAAAAAAAACGTGAAAGAAATTATTCCTCGACAACAGCTCCTACGATTTTGATTAAAAATATTCTAAAATGTAGTTCATTTAAATACGAATCTAATGATATAAGCTGTTTTCCCGGGAATAATATAGTTCCTGAGAAAATAGCTTTCAACGCGGACGGAAAGAACCCGGTTTCGATTTCCCACCGAGGAGAAGTTATTTTTATGATAAATTTTGATGAAATGTTCAATAACAATTAAACTTTTCTACGAAAACTAATATATGAAAAACACTGGGTTAAGTAATTGAACTTGTGTATGAGAGAGATTGTCTGAGTTGTCTTGAGACCGATCTTTTTATTATGATTATTATTTTTTTTTTTTTATTGTTAGATATTATCGAATATAAACGCAAATTAATATATATAAAACTAAGAGATGCTGAGATTAGGTCCATGTGAATGAATGATGACACCTGAATCTGATAATAAAAGCTAATGCTGTTTTAAGGAATATCCACCATCTTGAATTTGGCCAGCCATTATAATAATTTTTAATTGATTTAGTCTATCTATTTAGTCTATATTTATTTTAGATAAAATGTTTAAAAATAAGCATAAAAAAAAGATAAATAAATATATATATATATTGCAAGTTGTTACCGCAAATTCGTAAGTTATCAAATGGAGATATCCCTACCTTCGATACTTGCCTGATCAGGCAAGTATATCCTCATTTGTAGAGTAGAGATATCCTCATTTGTAGAGTAGAGATATCCTCATTTGTAGAGTAGAGATATCCTCATTTGATTAAAATAATATACCTACTTGTACTAAAATACGAAATTATGTAATAATAAAGGTATATTAATTATATTGTAGCGCCAACTTCTAGACGGATAAGGCACGTGAAGCGCGCCGATCCGGCTATAGTGTAAAGTGTAATATAAACTCAGTCGAAAATTTGTTTAGTTATATTTATGTGTAATCTAATTTGAATGCACTTTAACACTGCAAGATTGGTATAACTTCGTTCTAGCCAAGATACATCTATTGTTATATTTATGTGACGATATGATATTATGTTTGTCATATTATATTAGTACAATAGTGGGACACCTATAAGTTAATCTAACTCATGTATTTACATATATATACCATATAGGAGGTGTCAGTCTGTATATTACTACATTGTGTTCTGTGTTAGAACAATTAGTTATCGTCTGTATTACAATAAAGTTTTATTTTCTTTAGAAGCATACGATGATAAGAATGTTTTGTTTGATTTATCGGACCAATTTCTTATGTGAGATACTCGTATGATGTCAATATACCTTTATCAAGGATTTTTATGACTTCACTTTTATGTACTTTGATCTATTTCATCCGGTGATTAATCTTAGCTATTTTTTTCACATTTATTTGTAAAATTAAGAAAATAATCAAATTTAATTTATAAGTAAGATTAGGCTGCGGAGATAACGTGTCAGAGTTATAAATGGAAACCCAACTATAATATTTGAAATGATGGATTAATATAAAATTGTTGACAGAGCTAATTTTAAAATAATAACTCTTTTAGCGGCTTTGATTCGTCAAGGGGCTTGCCTTGTTCGATATCACTCAGACTATACCTGTAATTATAAATTCCCTCTAAGACTGTTTACTTCCAGATGAGGCTAATGTTTGCACGCAATCCATAATATGCCTCTAGTTCATACCTGCCAATGAGCTATTACATATTCACCATATATACATTCTTAGTAGGTATGTATTTAAATCTCAAAACTTCCTAGTTTAACCCGCTATCTCATAACATACTTAAGTAGTCTATTAAATCTTAATCAAATTATTTGCATCATATTATGGTGATGAATAAAACCCTGTATTGTTAGAAAAAAATTCTTATATTTAATCTAGTGCAGCTGCGGCTGGGTTTATCAGATTATTGTCATAAAACCAGAATACCTTATATTTACTCTACTCTGGTTTTGGCTGGGTTTATCAGTTTATTGTCATAAAACCACAATACCCTATATTTACTCTACTCTGGTTTTGCCTAGGTTTATCAGTTTATTGCCATAAAACCATAATACCTTATATTTACTCCACTCTGGCTTTGGCTGGGTATATCAGTTTATTGATGTCATAAAACCACAATACCTTATATTTACTCTACTCTGGTTTCGCCTAGGTTTATCAGTTTTTTTTTTGTCAAAAAACCATAATACCTTATATTAACTTCACACTGTTTTTGGCTGGGTTTATCACTTTATTGATAACTACCAATTACAACATATTATTAAATATAATCTATTGTTGTATTTAGCTATGAACACAGTTTGTTCTCTTTTATTTAATACAACTACGTTCCACAACGTCTCTGTAAAAACTACAAACTTGATTTTAATATTAAATTTTTCTTAATTGATCTTCAATAACTTTTAATTATTCCTTTGTTGACAAGAAACTTAATTAAATCAAAGTAAGTCATTATAACTTAAACCGATTTTTTTTTCTTTTTCTGTAGCAGTTCTGAAGAAATATCAAAGTCTTTACCAAGTACCACTTTTACTAACAATAAAATAAAGTCAATTCAAATAATCAGTTGAGAAAATTTCTGTGAAATGCTCTTTTTAAAAGCTCTAGTTAGTGGTAGTTCTTAACCTTTTCAAGTCCCAACTTTTAAAAAAATCATTAAATGTTTAACTTTTAATTTAATTTATTAACTGATGCAGTCAATAGTGTTGATTGAGATAAAATTGTATTTATTCATAATGAAGGTAAAAAAAAGATAGTGAATATTAAAAACACTATATACCAGTTTAAATTAATCAATAAAGACATAAATTTAATACATTTAATACAGACCAGTCTGAACAACACAGTCATCGTATGTTCACTAATACATAGTACACTTACGCTCACTATAGAAGCCGTTTGGTTGACCCACATACATATGCATGTTCGAAATGTTATTTAAAGTATCTTATTTATTATTTTATCAAATTATATAAATAAAAAAAAATCAACTATACTTATTAAATTTGCTCGAATCACATCAAAATGTATCTTTCAATTAGTACTAAAATCTCCTTCTAACGCATGCATATAATATATATATGTAATAAATTCTGACTTAAAGACAACTACATATTTAGATAAGATATGTTACAATTTTTTTTGATGAGATTTTTCTGCCATGCTTACCGAAGGTATCGAAGCAATGCGAACCGAAGAACAACATATTTTATCATTTATAAAGTTCAAGGACAGAAGTCCTTAAATAATTTTTGGTTCCGTGTCTGTCTGTCGTTCTGCCGCTCAATTTTTGCGAACTGCAACGTATCTTAAAAACTACTAGTCTGATTTTATTATATTTGGATAGTAGGTAATAATTTGCCTATTATTGGTCCCATATAATTATGGTGCCCATTATTTTCTCTTCAACCTACGCACAAACATATACATTTATTTATACTAGTATCTTTAAAAGTTATTTAATTTATATGAAATTTGTATGGTTTGTCAAAAGTAGCTCGCAGATTAATTTTAATCATCTGCGCTATTTAACTTTTGCTAAATTGATACTTTAATTCATGTAAAAATTCAAAATAATGTTGACAGATTTAAAAAAACGGGACGACGCGACGGTTAAAAATAAATTAGAAAATATTGGGATGTAAAAGCATAACATCAATAAAATACGTGATTCGATGCCATTAAACAATGTGCCCATTAATTGGCAGACTATTTTATGTGTTTTTTTTATATAATGTAATGGGTTAATGTTATTACTAATAGTTAATAAATGATGACTTTAGATTGATAATGACCAAGTAGGGTTGAAATATCACAATAAAAAAATAAGAACAAATTTCATGGAAAGAAATTTAAAATATAATATTATATAGAAAGGGTAATAAACTATTTAGTAGTGTAGTAGATTAATGAATTTGACGTTAGTTATCAAAGTAAAAAGACTAAAGTACATAAATAATTCTTTTTTGGGTTCTTTTTACCAAAACATAATACATATTAATTTTTGTATTAATAAGGAAATTATAATTTATATTTGTAATTATTACATAATTACCTCCCTACAATTTTCATATTCTTTCTGATCTGTTATAAACTATTGCCTAATTTGCTTTAAAAATAGTTTATAATCTTATTTCAAAGAACTATGAAACTATTTTTGGCTAAATTTGATTAAATACGAGATTTACTGACCATTGTATTTTTAAATTCATAAAAATGTTAATACTTTTATTTAANCTAGACGGATAAGGCACGTGAAGCGCGCCGATCCGGCTATAGTGTAAAGTGTAATATAAACTCAGTCGAAAATTTGTTTAGTTATATTTATGTGTAATCTAATTTGAATGCACTTTAACACTGCAAGATTGGTATAACTTCGTTTTAGCTATACATTTTTATATATTAAGATTATGTATATATATACATATTATACATAAGATACATCTATTGTTATATTTATGTGACGATATGATATTATGTTTGTCATATTATATTAGTACAATAGTGGGACACCTATAAGTTAATCTAACTCATGTATTTACATATACATACCATATAGGAAGTGTCAGTCTGTATATTACTACATTGTGTTTTGTGTTAGTAAAACAATTAGTTATCGTCTGTATTACAATAAAGTTTTATTTTCTTTAGAAGCATACGATGATAAGAATGTTTTGTTTGATTTATCGGACCAATTTCTTATGTGAGATACTCGTATGATGTCAATATACCTTTATCAAGGATTTTTATGACTTCACTTTTATGTACTTTGATCTATTTCATCCGGTGATTAATCTTAGCTATTTTTTTCACATTTATTTGTAAAATTAAGAAAATAATCAAATCTAATTTATAAGTAAGATTAGGCTGCGGAGATAACGTGTCAGAGTTATAAATGGAAACCCAACTATAATATTTGAAATTATGGATTAATGTAAAATTGTTGACAGAGCTAATTTTAAAATAATAACTCTTTTAGCGGCTTTGATTCGTCAAGGGGCTTGCCTTGTTCGATATCACTCAGACTATACCTGTAATTATAAATTCCCTCTAAGACTGTTTACTTCCAGATGAGGCTAATGTTTGCACGCAATCCATAATATGCCTCTAGTTCATACCTGCCAATGAGCTATTACATATTCACCATATATACATTCTTAGTAGGTATGTATTTAAATCTCAAAACTTCCTAGTTTAACCCGCTATCTCATAACATACTTAAGTAGTCTATTAAATCTTAATCAAATTATTTGCATCATATTATGGTGATGAATAAAACCCTGTATTGTTAGAAAAAAATTCTTATATTTAATCTAGTGCAGCTGCGGCTGGGTTTATCAGATTATTGTCATAAAACCAGAATACCTTATATTTACTCTACTCTGGTTTTGGCTGGGTTTATCAGTTTATTGTCATAAAACCACAATACCCTATATTTACTCTACTCTGGTTTTGCCTAGGTTTATCAGTTTATTGCCATAAAACCATAATACCTTATATTTACTCCACTCTGGCTTTGGCTGGGTATATCAGTTTATTGATGTCATAAAACCACAATACCTTATATTTACTCTACTCTGGTTTCGCCTAGGTTTATCAGTTTTTTTTTTGTCAAAAAACCATAATACCTTATATTAACTTCACACTGTTTTTGGCTGGGTTTATCACTTTATTGATAACTACCAATTACAACATATTATTAAATATAATCTATTGTTGTATTTAGCTATGAACACAGTTTGTTCTCTTTTATTTAATACAACTACGTTCCACAACGTCTCTGTAAAAACTACAAACTTGATTTTAATATTAAATTTTTCTTAATTGATCTTCAATAACTTTTAATTATTCCTTTGTTGACAAGAAACTTAATTAAATCAAAGTAAGTCATTATAACTTAAACCGATTTTTTTTTCTTTTTCTGTAGCAGTTCTGAAGAAATATCAAAGTCTTTACCAAGTACCACTTTTACTAACAATAAAATAAAGTCAATTCAAATAATCAATACCTGCCAATGAGCTATTACATATTCACCATATATACATTCTTAGTAGGTATGTATTTAAATTTCAAAACTTCCTAGTTTAACCCGCTATCTCATAACATACTTAAGTAGTCTATTAAATCCTAATCAAATTATTTGCATCATATTATGGTGATGAATAAAACCCTTTATTGTTAGAAAAAAATTCTTATATTTAATCTAGTGCAGCTGCGGCTGGGTTTATCAGATTATTGTCATAAAACCAGAATACCTTATATTTACTCTACTCTGGTTTTGGCTGGGTTTATCAGTTTATTGTCATAAAACCACAATACCCTATATTTACTCTACTCTGGTTTTGCCTAGGTTTATCAGTTTATTGCCATAAAACCATAATACCTTATATTTACTCCACTCTGGCTTTGGCTGGGTATATCAGTTTATTGATGTCATAAAACCACAATACCTTATATTTACTCTACTCTGGTTTCGCCTAGGTTTATCAGTTTTTTTTTTGTCAAAAAACCATAATACCTTATATTAACTTCACACTGTTTTTGGCTGGGTTTATCACTTTATTGATAACTACCAATTACAACATATTATTAAATATAATCTATTGTTGTATTTAGCTATGAACACAGTTTGTTCTCTTTTATTTAATACAACTACGTTCCACAACGTCTCTGTAAAAACTACAAACTTGATTTTAATATTAAATTTTTCTTAATTGATCTTCAATAACTTTTAATTATTCCTTTGTTGACAAGAAACTTAACTAAATCAAAGTAAGTCATTATAACTTAAACCGATTTTTTTTTCTTTTTCTGTAGCAGTTCTGAAGAAATATCAAAGTCTTTACCAAGTACCACTTTTACTAACAATAAAATGAAGTCAATTCAAATAATCAGTTGAGAAAATTTCTGTGAAATGCTCTTTTTAAAAGCTCTAGTTAGTGGTAGTTCTTAACCTTTTCAAGTCCCAACTTTTTAAAAATCATAAAATGTTTAATGATGTAACTTTTAATTTACTTTTTAAAGGCAGTTGATTTATTAACTGATGCAGTCAATAGTGTTGTTTGAGATTAAATTGTATTTATTCTTAATGAAGGTAAACAACTAAAGGTAGTGAATATAAAAAACAAGATTATTAGTTCTAACTAATCAATATATGGCCATAAGCCATAAATAAAATACATTTAATACAGACCAGTTTCAACTACACAGTCATTGTTAGTTCACTGATAGTACTCTTACGCTCACTATAAAAGCCGTTTGGTTGACCTACTTACATACATATGCCATGCCTGTTCTGAATGTTATTTATAGGAGTGTCACATTATTATTTTTAAAATNATTTTATTATATTTGGATAGTAGGTAATAATTTGCCTATTATTAGTCCCATATAATTATGGTGCCCATTATTTTCTCTTCAACCTACGCACAAACATATACATTTATTTATACTAGTATCTTTAAAAGTTATTTAATTTATATGAAATTTGGATGGTTTGTCAAAAGTAGCTCGCAGATTAATTTTAATCATCTGCGCTATTTAACTTTTGCTAAATTGATACTTTAATTCATGTAAAAATTCAAAATAATGTTGACAGATTTAAAAAAACGGGACGACGCGACGGTTAAAAATAAATTAGAAAATATTGGGATGTAAAAGCATAACATCAATAAAATACGTGATTCGATGCCATTAAACAATGTGCCCATTAATTGGCAGACTATTTTATGTGTTTTTTTTATATAATGTAATGGGTTAATGTTATTACTAATAGTTAATAAATGATGACTTTAGATTGATAATGACCAAGTAGGGTTGAAATATCACAATAAAAAAATAAGAACAAATTTCATGGAAAGAAATTTAAAATATAATATTATATAGAAAGGGTAATAAACTATTTAGTAGTGTAGTAGATTAATGAATTTGACGTTAGTTATCAAAGTAAAAAGACTAAAGTACATAAATAATTCTTTTTTGGGTTCTTTTTACCAAAACATAATACATATTAATTTTTGTATTAATAAGGAAATTATAATTTATATTTGTAATTATTACATAATTACTTCCCTACAATTTTCATATACTTTCTGGTCTGTTATAAATTATTGCCTAATTTGCTTTAAAAATAGTTTATAATCTTATTTCAAAGAACTATGAAACTATTTTTGGCTAAATTTGAATAAATACGAGATTTACTGACCATTGTCTTTTTAAATTCATAAAAATGTTAATACTTTTATTTAAAAAATATATATTGAGGACTTACGAGGTATGCATTGACGGCTGACGCCCCAGATGATAAAGATTACCTGGAAAGGTTACCTGGAAATATACCCTCTCCAACATCTTGAGGGTCATTAAGATGTTGGAGAACATCACCTGGTCTCAAGCTGTGACCAAAGCACAAGATAAAAGTGACTGGAAATCTTTGTGTAAATTCTCTACACCGAAAGGTAGAAGAGAAAGCGAATAAGAGATATTTTGAGAAAATAAATTTATTTTAAATTAAACAACAGATAATATAAAAAATTAATAAAACTCAAATTTATTTTTTTCAGTAAAAAGATAAATTCTCTCATTTATTGAAAAGTTGAATCGATTTAATGAATATGTAATCATATTGTAATTTAGTTACTGGTAGAACTTTTTCAATTTCCTCTGTTGAAGCTTTCTTTTCTACTTTATGACAAAACAGCATAATGATACCCGGGGAAATCATTTCATTTCATGTAAATCTTGATATTCAATTTATCAGAGGAATTAATTCACGATTTCCAGTTTTCAGTTGGTGGCAAATTCGGATGTTGAAAGATTTAAAGCAACAGTGATACCACTAGAATATTAAAACACAGATTTTATTGAAAAATATAGTTAGCATCACTATATGTGACCTCAATGTCGGCCTTGGAATGACGTTATGTGATGTGACATGATATGAGGCATCGCTTTATCACATCGAATTCCAGTCACGTTTCGCTCCTCTTGCTTCCGAGAACGCGGCTTTTAATATGAATTCGAGCAGTACTGTTTAAATCAAAATATTAATTGAAGTAAAATGAAATTCTTATTGCGTTATTCTAATATTTTCAATAGGCAGAATTGTATTTGTGGTTGATTCATTGAAAATCTCCATCATTGTAGCGTGTAAAATGTGTTCACCCTAGATATTAATACAATCGCACACCATGACTTATTTTTTCACTACTAAAGTACTAAAATTAAAAATAATTTTAGCGTCTGCTATTTCGATCATTGTTAAAATTTTGTATAGTCAAATTAATTAGGTTATATTTTTTGGATTTAATAACTTGGGTTTAAATATCACAGTTATAATTCAATTTGATAGTGTTAGCTCCAAAGAAATATTGGGGTGGTCTCAGTAAAATATAGAAAGAAAATTTAAATTTAGAGGGAATTGTGGAAAGGTGGTAAATATGTAGGTACGAATACTGAATGCATTGAGGTAGAGCTAAGAGTTAGTAAAGTAGTAGGGGTAGAGTTGTGTAAGGTCTGGGTGAGATTATGATGATAAGGTGTATGTGAAATGTGTTTGGTAAATTTAAGAATACATTGAAGAGGTGGAGTTGTCGGTAAGAATATAGGGTAAGGGAAATTGGTATAAAAGTAAGTATACATGGAGTGTTGCTTATGTCGGAGGTGTACTTAAGGAAAAACTTAGCGAAAATTAAGGGGCCTATGACATACCTACAGACACGCGATACCAATTTAAAAAATAAAATCGTAATCTAAATTAATTAACGATGAAATTGACTATTATTTTTAAATCTAGTAACATTAATTTATTCAGAGGTAGAACATAGGAAGATAGAGACAGGACAATTTAAAAAAAAAAGTAAGGCTCGCTTCACGTAAGTACGTGAGGCGATAATCGCCGGTTTCTGTACGATTAAGTTTAATAAGTATTAAGTGTATAGTTACATATTCTTTTTCTACACTTCAAGACCTTTAAATTGATGTATAACATGCCATGGTAACTAAAAACTTTTTTTTAGTCACCCGCCATATTGGCCGGGCCGCCATCTTGGAAATATTAAGTGTAAAAACTCCAAAATTTGTCCAGTTGTCTAAAATGCCGAGATGTACCTGTGTGCCAAATTTCATGTTTCTAGCTATAGTAGTTTATGAGTTGAAACAAGCCAACGGACGGACAGACAGACAGACGGACACACAGACAGACGGACAGACAGACAGACAGAGCCGTTATATAAGGTTTCTTTTTTACTTTGTACAGAAACCTAAAACAGATTGGTTGTAATGAAGAATAAGTGCGCAAGTGGAGTTGTTGTCAATTAGAATCAATTAAATTAAATTAAATAATTAAATTAATTAATTAAATAATTCAATCAATTAATTCAATTAGTCAATCTAAATCAAGTAGTAGTCTTGTCATTTTAGGTTTTCTGTTCCAAAAAAATCGGAACAAATTTTTTGATCGCTTCATTTTACGTTCTGAAAAACGTATCCAAAATCAACAACGAGATCGTGGTCGCATAAATAGATATTCAAGGGAAAAGGTAGATACTTTTTTTTTTGTGACTATCTCCCTACCTATAGCTCCTACACCAATCAACGTAGTTATCAAAATTAAAGATAACAACATTTCCCACAAAAAAAATACTCATTAATGTTTTACGTACAATGAACGGTTTACGAATTATAAAGCGAAGAATTTCTATGAATTTTTGGTTTCCGTGGTTTTCCGTATTTTTGGGTTCCGTTTTTTGTGCGTATTTTTACGAATATCTCGCTTCCTCTGGCTTGGAGACCAATTTAGGATTCGATCAAAATTGAAAAGTATAAAATTTCACCCTAGAAATGCTATGTTCATTTTTTACGTACAATGAAACATTTGGATAATAAAAAAAGCCTGTAATAAATTACTAAAGTCTACTTTACTTTTACTCAAGTTATCGTCATACGGTGCGTGGACACACAGACAGACTGACAGACTCGAGACCAAAAAGTGTTCCCTGATGTCTGAAACAGATTTCTGTCTTGGAATTTTTAAAAATGGAGACATAATATTTTTTTTGTTCTCAAAATGAACACTATGCTTCCGTTACCTTCGGTAAGCTCGGAAGCAATAAATAAACAGAATGGAATGAAATAATACGATTAAAAAAGTGATAAGATAATTAAAATTAATCAATCAATTAATGAAATTAAATCAATAAATAATTAAGCTTACTTATAAACTATATTTCTTGAGCTGCTCATAATAGATACGTTATATTATTTAATATAATTTCTTTTGAAATAATTATTTGATGTGTTTTAAGTACCAACCCACTACTAATATTTATTGATAATAATTTATTGGAAACAGTTTTATTATACGATTTGACCCTTAATATTGAAAATTAAATAAACTATCATAGTTTTAGTATCTTTTTAATTATTAATATCTTTTTACAGTTAAAAGAAGTTTTATATTAGTATCAGTATTCAAAAATAATAAGCTGCTAGGTTAAAACTATTAACCTAGAACTAGTTTAGTTTTAGAAAAAGAGAATTTCCATGGAATTTCAAAACGCTTTCAGGCTTTGTATAAAGCAAATCTAAAACTGCATTAAGCAGATTATAAAGGTTTGGGTTGGAGTTTAGTTTTTAGTGAACCACTTATAAACAGGGTGGATAGGATAATCTCAGACCATTAAATCAAGACTGTTTCATTACAAGGCGCTCAGAGTGTTTATTTACTATTTAAAAATAAATTTATATCTTCAATTTTTAAGGTATTGTTTTAATTATTTTAGTGGAAAAAAAACTTTTAAGTTACGTTAACTTTAAACTTTTAACTTTTAAGTTAGTTTAGTGTTATAAAATAATAAAAAAAGATGGATTACCTTGCATTGCTACTGAATGTGATAAATTTCACTGTATTTTACTTACTACTGTACGATATTACTACTGTAGTTCAGTGAGAGTGCTATACAAAACCTGTATGAAAGAGCGCGATAGGAGAGAAGGTAGTCCGAGGAGAAAAGAGGGATCTTGAGAGTGACATACTAAACTGTGTGTAGACAGAGTGAAGGAGATTAGGGGGGTAAGGGAGAACTTGAGTGTAGGTATATAAAAATGTCAGAGAGACAAGGAAAGTAGATAGTAGTGCGCCTATCCCCACTACCTCAGCCGCTGTTCACACTATACTCACTCATCTCCACCTCACTCTTCTCATTCCATAACTATGCACACACCTTGCAAAAAAAGATCGCTAAATCAGTCTTTCTCAGGAATTTTCTCTGCAGTCCTTTTCTGTACTTTCTATAGCTAACGTGATATTTTACAGCATGTATGTTTTTGTCAACATTAAAAAGAAACATGAGATCAATTTTAATGCTTCACTTTAAAGTGCCTCGACGTGGCAGCGGCTGTTTTTCGGGGGTTGACGAGCGAAGCGAGTAGGGGGCCCCTAGTCCATAGTAAAATAGTAGTTAAAGTTGTCAAAGATTTATATACTGTTTGTTTACGTTACAAATAATACATTTTTAAAGGGTATTAGTAAAAGTCTTTTTACTCTTTACAAAATAGTTGTTTGTTCAGAGATCATTATTTGATTGCTTACAAAAACAAACTTTGTACTTGCAAACCTGTAAATAGCTGGACAGTCAATTCCCCCACCCTACTACCAACTCTAACATACTAAACTAATAATTCAAATGAGGTTTAGTCAAATCAGGGCCGTACCGAGGCTGTGGCGAAGGTGGCCCTTGCCAAGGGCGCAAAATGGAGAAGAGGGAAAACATTTTTTGATTGGTAAGATTGGTGAATTGAGCAAAATGAAAACTTTATACTTAGGTATAATTTTGGTTACGTGAGCTGTGAGCTATCAATTCGTATTTTTATGATGAACATTAATCACATTGTGACATTGTGTAAGTCATTGTTCTGGTTAAGAAAAGTGGGCGCGTGCGGTAGGCGCTTAGCGCCATGGCCGCCAACAGGGTGGTGCAAGGGGAGCAAATGCCCAGGGGCCCGGGCCTCCGGGGGCGGCCCTAGTTTTTTACAACCAAAAAAGGCAAGATAGATATTGTAATTAGTGGCATAATTAGGGGCCCGAATCTGCGGGCCACTTTCGACTTACCACTCAAATATCATTCAAATCGGATAAGTAGTTTTGAAGATATAGGTATACATAAATGTATGTTTGTGCGTACGTGGAAGTAAGAGAAACAAATGAGCGCAGGAGGTTGAAACCAATTTG
>KZ651123.1:1148000-1160908 GCA_001010745.2 Gerris buenoi
TTTTTTGACTAACTTCACGATTTAAACAATATATATCAAATATAAAAATGTTGAAGTATAAAAAGTGAAGATAAAAAATCTAAAATAAAGAATGAAATGTGATGAGTAAGGGTTATGATGAGAAATAAGTTTGCAAAAAATAATCCGGCAAAAAAAGGCAACACTGTCTATAAACAGAACAGCTGGTTTACTTGATATTGAAAACCTTTTATACATGTTGACAAACACTCTATTCTTTTCAATTTATCTACAGATTAAAAACTAACTGTAGGAAAAATAAATATCGAGTAATGTGCAACTCGAGCTTACCTTTCCGCCCTCGCCTTCGGCTCAGGCGTAAATATTTCTCTCGAGTGCAGCAAAGTGCCACTTTCCGCACTAGTTGCACAAATAACTATTGCATAAATATTTTGATAAACTGAAATACGCTATGGTTATTGCTTACTTTCTTCGGTTGGAATTTAGTTATTTCCTAATAAGATTTCCTAAAAAGATATTTGCAAATTTATTTAATATTGAGGCGTTTATTTGATTTTAAAGGATTTACTATGTACCTTCATTTGGCTCAAGTTAATAAATATATAGTGTATTTCTCTCTTTATATGTTACTTCTAACTGTCATATAAAGGTGTTTCTAAATGTTTCAAATCAATTTCAAGTAGGCATACAAGTTTCTATTTATTGTTTCTGTCTGTTTTAGTGCCAGTTGGAGTCGAGGAAAGGAGAGAGTACTACAAAGTATTTTATTGGCTACTCTTAGCATGCTGGCTAAAGAAACTGGACTAACAGTCTTAGCTGTCAATCTTATCTTTGACATCTATAAATCCTGGCCTTACATTAAAAGGTATGATTACATTTCTTATCAAATACTTTAATTAAGTTTAGTGGTTGTTCTAACATTTTAAGGTTTAGTGTTTTTGTTTTTAAATTATAAGTTTTAGTGGTTATTATACATTACTAATAAATAAGGTGATGCTCCACGTAATGTTGTATATTGTCTCATTTTGCTATACCTTTAGAACTATTTGAACTAAATTCTTGAAATTTGTCACTTACTATGACATGTTTATGTCATTATGCAATACACGACAAATTTCAAGGTAAAATTTTAAATTCAATGTAGCGGCTATCATTTTTAGGGTCCGTAGCCAAAAACGAGTACCCTTATACATTCCTGCGCTTGTCTGTCCGTCCGTCTGTAACGCACCTGATCTCCTTTAGTATCTTAACTCAAAAATTTGAAACTTTCCAGTTATGTTAGTGTAGTAAACCCAATCACATCACAGGAAAGCTAGGACTATGATAAAACATGTACAATAATTATGAATGCTGCGGTAATTTTTTTTTATTTTTTATTTTATTTGAATATTGCAAATACATTACCACATGTTATACGCAATAATGATGGCATACGTTTGATTGATTTGCTAAACATGAAGTGAGAAACTGTCCATTGACAGTACTCACAGTATTACGCAGACATGAATATTACAATTCATTAAATTATGTTTAATAGGTCACGAGGCCACTGTCTTTTTAGGCGTCGAGGAGGGTTACCAGGTATGCATGGTGATGTTAGGTCATTTAATTACGATTTATACACGATATATAAAAGTAACTTTAACATTATTTTCTCACTACATAACAAGTTTAAATATACATATATTCATTTTCCAATGTTTGCTTTTCATATACATTTTTATGTTACATTATTTTTTTTTTTTTTCTTTTTTATTCAACAATGTTTTGATTTTTGTATACACTTCGGTTAAGCCGGATACTTCAGCAAGTATATTTATATATTACATAATACATATTCATAAATATATTTACTAATCTCTTTTACATTTTAATTATAAAAAAATATAAAGCTAAGTACAAAGAAGATCTTTGTGTCCCCGCGTTGTACATTTTTCTATAGGTAATTACGTTTAAAACACTCTAAAATTGGTTTCAACAACAAATTCGTTAAACAAAGCTGCTTCTTTTTGAGGTGTACCTTTTTACTAATTGCATTTTTAACTTTTGAAATTGTTAAGTGCCTGCTCTTTTTCTAAATATTTCTCTTTGATTTACTAAGATTTTATGTTTTTTCTAGGCGAGAATTTTATATAAAAGATGAATTTTAGATCAATTTGGCGTTGAGGTAAAGAAGAAGTTGGAGTGGTTTGTTTTTAGAATATAGATTTTTTTTTTTAAAGAAAATAATGAGGAACCTTTAAGAAATTTGACAGTTGTTCTTGAGAAATTTGAGAATAGGTCCTCTCTCCAGAAGTAAAGAGTCTCTGGTTCAGCTTGGAATTCTTTCGAGGACTACGTCTAAAAAACTTCTTTCAAGGGAACCTGGAAGGTAATCCGATGAGTCCCTCTTTTTATGAAAATAATATCTTTTAAATAAAGCTTTTGCCGGATAAGATTTTCTCTCCGTTCGAGGGGAGAGCGTCTCCTTAGTTTAGCATCTCTGTTACATCCGGGATTATGATATTGTTTTACGAATTTAAATATTATGATTATTTCAACAGTCAGGAGGATATCAGGTGTCTCTGTGACAGTAGATATTCATTTTAAAAACTATATTGTAACATCCTTCAGTATATAAATATGTGTATTACCTATAAGATTTTGCAACGTATATTCATTATTATATTTAGATTTCTGGTTTCAAACTATTAACAAATGCACCCTGATTTCTGATATTGTGGATTTGTATTTATTAAGTTATTTATGAATTTGATGTAATTGTTTTGCAAAATTTCAATACTACAAATTAAGGTGTGGTGGAAAATTTCTCTTTGAAGGTTACGTAATTCATCATACGCAGTTTTTAATTTTCGTCGGAATTTGAAAAGAAATTCAACAAATAGTTAGGTTTAAAAAATTTTTAGATGTAAAAATTTTTTTGAAAAATGTATTAGGAATTAGATACAACAGGAGATAAATTAGCTTAACCCTTTTATGTTTCGTATGCATACATCAACTTGAAATCCTATTGTTGTATCTGTTTTTGTAGATAAATGTATTTTATGATGGAAATAACGGTATATTTGAGAATAAACTTAAAGGAATTGGATAATTCCATAAATCCCTTGTTATAAGAAAACCCTTTCTTAATGCTTAAGACATATATAGGAGAAATTTCCCTCGTGAATATGGCTTATCTAACTAGCTGGAGGGCATGTCACCGCTAGCAGTTAAATCGATAAGCGATCTCCGAGTTGCAGAGACCTGACCGCCGTCACAGTGTGGGCCTTCTCATCCTAACTTTGGTATATAACCCTGCCCAGTTCCCCCGAGGCTATCCCTCTACTAGATACATAATGCACATCTCAGGATAACAACAAGGGAAATTACAAAGAAATCACGATTTCTTATAACTTAATATCTCATGAATAAATAAAATAAATATTTGCATACCTTGTAGAATCTCAAATATACGAATATAATAATATTTGCGTACATTTTTATCATATTTCTACTCAGAACTAGCAAAATTTAATGTATGTTATGTTATGTTATGGTATTGCTTTCTCATAGATACTTGGCATCATCTTGCTACTCCCTATATATTGAAAACATTTAAATGTAAATAATTAGACTTCTTGTAATGGACAAAGAGATGCCGTATCTTTCAGATTTTTGCTTCCGAGCTTACCGAAGGTAACGGAAGCTGTAATCGTTCCGAAGAACAAAAATTTTTAGGTCTCCGATTTCAAAAATTCCAATACATAAATCCGTTTCAGACATGAGGGAACATTTTTGGTTCTGTGTCTATCTGTCGGTCTGTCGTTCAATTTTGGCGAACTAACATATTTTAAAAACTACACGTCCAATTTTAATGACATTTGGATGGTTGGTCATGAGCACACATAGCCTATTGTTGGTCCCATATAAGTTTCAACCTTTTGCTTTGTTTCTCTTCTACATCCACACAAACATACAGTAATTTACACCTATACCTTCAAATGTATTTATCTGATTTGCATGAAATTTGTATAGTTTATCGATAGTAACCCAGATTACTTCGAAGTGTCTGCACTCTTTAACGTTTGCTTAATTGTTAATTTAATTCAAGTAAAAAATCAAAACAATTTTGACACTTAAAAAAACGGGGGAAACAATAAAACAAAGTAGACAATAATGGCTTCTAAAAGCTAATCCTAAAAGCATGAAATTAATAAATTATGTGATAGAATGCGAGGAAGCTATATGTGCCAGACCAATTGGCAGTCTATTTTTTATTGTAATTTGGAGCTTTAATATAATTTACAAGATTATGATTTGTTAATTAAAATTGAATAAATATTTTCAACTTAAGGACACTTCTGTTCTGATTATCGATACAAGTTATTTTGGAAGAACAAGCTTTGAATTTACAATATTGAGATAAAACCAACTTTGGACTCGGATTGGGAGTGTTGGTTGGTACGGATCCTTCCAACCCCTCGTCCCCAAACTCCCAAATCTAGGATCCTTAGAAACACTACGGAGTCTCCTCTCTAACCGACCTCGAGCTCCATGATGATTTCAATGTCCCATTTGTTCGAGATTTATCTATTTCCCGGCTACAGAAACTTCCATGATTTCGACCATTTTAACCCTTTAAACTCCCGTCCTCAAAATACACCACAGATATAATCTATCCAGGCGTCTAGAGGCGGAAACTTAGCGATCTACATATACAGTGTAAACTTAATAATCTATGAATTATATTAAATCCACCAATGATATATACTATCTCAATTTTATCGATTGTTATTTGTTGTTATAAGTAATTCGAGAATTTTAAATAATTCCTTGCAACCATGCATTTCCAGTATTTATCTGAGATATATTTCCCATAGAGGTGTGTCCTGGTTCGTTACGTTAGTGAGAAATCACCTCACATTTATCGAAGCAGTCTTTTGTAATGTCACATCCAATAAGTAGTTAAAATATGGCAAGTTATTGATACTACCAGTCGACGAGTCAATGCTTTGAGTTTAAAATATTTTTTGCTTTGAGTAGTGTCCTTACGACGCACCTTGAAATTGCTGATGATGATGATTTGTTATTGCTAGGCAAAGGCAACCACATTTTTCAATAAAAATAAATGTTAGTTTTGATTTGTTGGTCTTTAAATAGATGTAACTTATCTGAGTAGACATAATCACTTATCTAAATTAATTTACTTAATATTAATTTTTTTCTAACTATAAAATTAAGCCCGATGCCTCGGGCCTAGGGGCTCGTAGATAAAATAAATTGGTTGCCATTTCTATATTAACTCACGTTATTGACATTGAAATACTTACGTTTATTCTTGCAGTTGTATTCAGCGTATTATCTATTTTTATTATGACAATTCATAAATATATCGGAAATCACTTAAATAATGAGATTAGTTTAAAGACCCCCATTCACGGTCAAAATGTTTGCGCAAACATTTTTACCATGTATCGGGCTGTTTGATGTTTACGCAACCATGATGTTTGACGTGTATGGCCTAAATTTTCCCGATATCAACTTTGCGCAAACATTTTGCACAAAATGTTTGATCGTGTGTGGGGGCTTTTAGAACTTGATAACAGTACTTTGTTAATATTTGTAATTAACTTAAACTTGAATAATGCTTCTATTATATGTATCGTATCTATGTGATAAGAAGTCTGCGAGGAGAGTTTCGCATTCACAATTGGAATAAGGGTAGATCAATTGCTACTGTTTTCTGTTTTTCAATTAGCCGAAACATTTTTCTCAGATGTTGTTAGAAATCATTAGAATTATTGAAATGAAATCACCCTTTTTTTTTTAGTCATTTTGGCAAAACCAAAGACCCTTATTTTATTCTATTCTACTAATAAAATTTACTAATTTAAAAAAAAGCTCAAGGTATTTTATTATTAATATCAATATTTCGTGAACTAGTGGAGTAGGAAAGGGTTGCATATCTGTTATTTCATTGCTGCAGAAGGTTGCGTGAAGAACGCCAGCTAGTTATGTCTGGTTAGGGGTCTGCATTGCATGCTTCGTTTCTTGATATGCTTAACCAAACCATCGGTAAATTAAAATCCATAACCGAGATTTATCAATTATGTCCCAAATAATTCTTTTCGGATCTCGGATCCATGTGTTATTCTCTAACAATAAAATTTAGCTTAACTAATAATATATTATTCCTACTACATTATTTTATGATCCTATAAAAACTCGTAAATAATGGATAGCAAAAATTATATATCTATTAGAACAGGTTATTGATCACAATTAAATAACACTTTTATAATCTGAAGGTTTAATGGATTCTTTAACAGAGGAACCGTAAATTGCACCATTTTTTTTATCGAAATAAATCAAAGTAAATTGCACCACTCCGGTTTAAAACGAAGTAGATCAAACTAAGTAAATTGCACCACTCCAATTTTAAACGAAGTGAGTCAAACCATGTAAATTGCACCACTACCTTGAAACGATGTAAGTAAGATAGTGTAAATTGCACCACTAAGTGTCCTTTTGTCTAACTTATTGATTGGATTTTGTCACTTTTTGTGTCATAAGTGTGATGTTCTTTGTCCCAAAATAAATGTGACTAAATTTCATTGTCCAAAGGAGGTTGAAAGGAATTGTTGCAAGTTACATAGTTGACCTACCTCGTTCTGGAAGGCAGTGGTGCAATTTACACTGTTTTCCTTACTTTGTAAAACATTCCTTCTCATTTCTACTAAAAAAAAAAAATGGTGCAATTTATAAATACCTCTTTAACACAAACAAAAAATGTAATAGAAATATATATTTTTTTTAAACATACAGTAATATGAAATTATTGAATTTTGTTAAAATATATTAACACTCAATAATCAAATACAGTTAAATATTTAATGTATGGAAGAATATTTAATTGTTAAAATATTCAATTTTCTTCTTTTTAATGCCAATCTCTTCATTATTAGATTCAAATAATCATATTGGTTAATGAAAAAAGACAGATAAAAAATGAACCCCTCTGCTAAGAATCGATCTAGGATCCCTAGATTTTCATTCTAGGGCTGTAACGTTAACCCGGAGTATTAAGCCAATGTTCTTTTCTGTTTCAAATGCAACGTTAAGAAAAAGTAGACTGTCTTGTACTTGACCTACAAGAAAAGGCGGCCTAGTTAAAAAGTACTTATAAATTATTTTACCTTTGTTTCCTTTTTACTGTGTGAGCCGGCTAGTAGCTTATAAATTATTTTCACTTTCCTTTTGCTTATTTATTTACATTTCCTTTTATTTTTCCGCCTTCCAAGGTCTGGGTTTTACACCAAGACTTTAAGACAGTGTGTCCTAAAACGCAATAGAATTTAGCAAGATGGTCGAGTTTTTTTGTTTCTTCCCTACTTTTGAAAAGGTAATAAAATTTAATATGGTTTTTGAGCAGAGCCTCTTATGTACCCACTCATATAAAAGGATTGTAGGCTTGCTTTTATTTATTTTTATGCATTGGGGTTTTTTAACTTTTTTATTCACGTAGTGCATAAAAAGAGGAAGTATTGTGATGCCGCAAAAATTAGATTTTGTATTTTCCTTATCCTTTGTAATCTCGCTTTACTTATATTTTAGTTCTGGGTGTTCACATACCTTCTAAAATAACCCGTTTGCACAATTGTTATTCTACTTAATAAATTTAATGCTGGAACGTCTTTTATTTGTAAGGAATTAGAGCTCAACATTAGAGGTTATCCTTAGGCACGATTACTAATTACCTGTTTCTCCTCGTAATTTATTCCTTTTAATAATTAAATAATTTTTATTTATTTATTAAAGCAGCCATTTATATAGCCATAATCAGTGCCTGAAAACAATTAAAAGTGTATAAATAAATAAGTACAAACATCAAAATATGTAACTAATAATTATAAGATAAAAATATTTTTTTATATGTAAAGTTTTTAAATTTTCTGTTGACTAAATAAAAACTCATAAATTTGAAAACCGTCAAAATGAAGATTGTAAATATGGGTATGGTAAATACACGTCAAAACAAATAAAAAAACTTGCTGATTTTTTTAAAACTAACTTTCCATGCAGCAAAATTTGCTGAAAACGACTTAAATCGCTGAAGGAAGCTAAAAGTATTAAAATAATGCATTGTCGTCGTGTTCTGTGCTATTCTAAAAGTTTCAAATGGCTAGTTACTCGGGATGGTAGATAAAAATCAAATCGCAAGATTTGAACTGGACGAACAAACAAACAAAGAAGAAAGCAAGCTAATAAAAACGTAGTAAATAATTAAAATTCCATAAAAAAGGTTTTGGGAACTTTTTTTACTATTTAATCGTCTAAAAACATTATAACTATTTTAATAGGTTAATGTTTTAACTTTCTATTTAGACCTATATGATTTTTAGATTATTATGTTACATGAGCGAAAAAAAAAATACTATTTTAAAGGTTCAGTTCAAAAAATTCATAAATCAAATGATTTATCTAAAAAAAAAGTAAAGTGTTTTCCGGGTCTGATTTATTATAGAAATGCAGGTTGTTGCCTAAAAAAATTTCATATTCAGGTGCTTTGACGGGTTATTAAAAAAGTATAGCACCAATAAAATAAAACTATAATTTCAAATTTTTAAGTTTTAGGTAGTATTCATACTACGGACAGATTAAATTTTAATTTAAATTAAATTATAATTATTATTAACTACGGGAGACATACAGAGAAAAATAGACACCGGGACAGCAACACCAATCCCGGTGCTGGAGTCTATATTTTTCTCTGTATGTCTCACGTAGTTAATAATATAATAATTATAATTTGATTAAATTAAAAATAAAATTATAATAGCTAAAAGGAAAAAATAGGCAAAATAAAAATATAAGTTTAAAGTAGTCAAGATAAAAGAAGGTATAAGGTACACGTAATTGAAAGTAGTTGATAGATATTTATGTATAGTCTTGAATTTTCTATTTCCATTGATCTTGAATGAGGTTAATTTGGGAATCATGTTTTAATAATGTAAAGGAGCACTACAGCACTACTTAGTCTGACTAGTTCAATAATGTGCTCTGTTAGGTCAAAGGTTAGGTTACTTGTAGCTATTACTTGTGTAATTTCATCTGGAGGTGTCAGGTGGATGGACGGTCGATTTTAGGGTATCCGCAGGATTTCTGTTTCCTTTGATGTTTGCCAAGAAGCTTAGTAATAGATTACCATCTCTTTATCAATATCAATGGTTCATCGCACATTCAAACTTACATTCAAAGTTAATGTTCATTTTAATTCTTTTGGAGTGCGTTGTGGTTTAGAAATCTTCTAATTTCGGAATTTAATATAATTATTTTGGTTAAATCGAATTAAGCTGCATTGGAGATATCACGTAAACATCATACTTCTTAAGTATAAATTGTCCTTGAATCTTCTCAGTTCTCTTGCAGTTATTATTCTGACTATACATAGGGTGATTGGCGATACATGTACAAAAATAAATATTGTGATTCTAACCTCATGGGCCATAAAAACGTCAAATAAACCATGGGTCTATTCTCAACCGTTTTCTCACAAGGTCAAATTATGTGATTTTTTTTAAGATCTCATACCTTTGCTCATTACAATACTTATTGCTCCAATAATATAAAATCTAGAAACAAGCTTTTGTGTATCGTTATAAAGCTGACAAAATTCCCTACAAGAAAAGTGTAATTTTATTTGTCATACCCTCAAATTACATGACGAAAAATATATACAAATACAATTTTTAAGGAAAAAAAAAATCAATTTTTTTCTAGTTCCATAACTTGGGAAAGAACCGAGATTAAACTGCTCGGACTTCAGGGAAACTTCCTCATTTGATAACGTTTCGATCAATATTAATATTATTACTCATTCATAAGTCGGAATTTTTTGTAAACTTCGCTGAAAGTAAAAAAGAAATATATTTATATGTATGTAGTTGCTATTGTGGCTACTTAACCAATCTTGTTTTGTTTAATATGCTTTTAATTATTTACTCACTTGTAAGTCAACAATATCAACAATAAACATGTTTCTTTTATACTTTCAGCCGTTTACTAAAATTCCACCATATGAATAGGTAATAATATTAATATTTATTGAAACGTTAGTAAATAAGGAAGTTTTTCCTGAAGTTTGAACAGTTTCATTTCGATATGAATTTTTTTCTTAAAAATCATATTTGTGTACATTTTTTATCATGTAATTTGAGGGTGTGTAAAATTACATTTTTCTTGTGGGAAATTTTGTCAGCTTTACAACGAAGCCAAAACTTCTTTCTAGCTTTTATACTATTGGAGCAATAAGTTTAATGAGCAAAGGTATGCGATCTATAAAAAAAATCTTAAAATTTCACCTTGTGGGAAAACAGTTAAGAATAGACCCATGGTTTTTACGACTTTTTTTTTTTTTTAGCCAATGAGGTTTAGAATCACCCTATTTATTACTACGTTTTTATTAGCTTGCTTTCTTGTTTGTTTGTCCAGTACAAATCTGGCAATCGATTTTCAACTTATATCCGAGTAGCTAGACATTTGAACTTTTGGAATTGCTCAGAACTCGATGACAATGCATTATTTTAATACTTTCAGCAAAATTGAATTCTCATTCAGCAAATTTCTATGTATGAAAAGATAGTTAGGAAAAAATCCGCAAGTTATTTTATTTGTTTTGACGTGTCCAATATTTACGATCTTTATTTTGACAGGTTTTAAATTTATGATTTATGACAGAATATTTAAAAACGTATTATATAAAAAGTTGTTATTTATCTTGCAATTATTTTTTTTTTAGAAATATCGCTTATCACTTTATATAGGTAATAACTACAAGTATCATTAGATACGATTCAAGAATAAAATCATAAAAGGGAATTTTTATCAGAAAATTGCAAATTTTAAGTATAGACCGATTTCGACCTCTATCAATTTATGTGGTTTATTGTTAATTACCTACTTAACAGATCTAGAAATCGGTTTTATACACTACTAGATACTGTGGTATTCTTTAGCAATCAAAGTGGTATTTAAATAATAACTGACTGTCGTATGTGCAATGAGCTTGAGCAACATGACCTATTTCTATTAATTTTGCCATATTTTTGTAACTTTTTCTTAAGTTCACAACGAAAAATGAGACTACATGAGACGAATTTTTTCTCCTATTTTGGTGCGCTGCCCACCAAATCTCTGTAAAAATTAAAATAGTTGTAAACGGTCTCGGCGATTTAGATTTAATATTCTAAAATGTGGTGCATTCAATGCAAATTTAAACATATAAGTTGCTTTACTCAATCCCTTCCCCCTTATTTCTTAACCCTTTCTATGGATCGAATATAATTTTCTATAATCTGTTTCCGAATACTGGAGAATAAAGAATTTCTGAAATCCCGAAACAACTACATAATGGAAAACACTAAAGAAGAAAATATTTATGAGAAAGTATAGTGCGAGTTTTTTAATTGAGAAGTTTAAAAAAAAAAAAATAAAAAAAAAAAGTTCATGAAATATTAAGGTGATCTAATTCAACTTAATTTTCTTGTGGTTTTCAACAGAATATATGCATAAATTACTTTAATAATGTTATATAATATGAAAGGAAAAATCTCAGGGGTATACATATATAGAAGGCTGTGGCGTGCCGCAAATATACCCTTAACTGACAGCCCCCTCTGGGTTAACTACCACAATGCCCTCGACTATAAGGGGTCCTACATGGTGCTTTAAGAATTTAATTATTTGAAAAATGATTTGGTCTGCCATATGATGAACACAAATTTATAAATGTATTAAATTACAGTTACTAGATAATTAGTTTTGTTTGTAATTTTAGATAGATATTATTTGCCCTTTAAGATATTCAAATAAATGTTTTAATTCCACGCTCACCGAAGGTAACGGAAGCTATGTAATCGTTCAGAAGAGCGAAAAATTTGTAGGTCTCGTATTTCAAAAATTCCAAGATATAAATCCGTTTCAGACATCAATGAACATTTTAGTTCCGTGTCTGTCTGTTGCTCAATTTTTGTGAACCAACATATATTAAAAACTGCTTATCCAATTTTATTGAAATTCGCATGGTAGGTTATTATTTGCGCATTGCTGGTCCCATAAAACTTTCAACTTTTGCTTCACTTCTACATGAGCACAAAGATACATTTATTTACACTTACATTTTCAAAAGTATACTTATCTGATGTTATACATTTTTGATGGTTTGTCGATAGCAGACCGCAGATAGCCCCAGATTAATTTAACCACCTGCGCTCTTTAAATTTTGCTAAATTGAGACTATAAAAATACATGTAAAAAATCAAAACAATTTTGATAGACTTAAAAAACAGGGGAAAATGAAATAAATTGGATATTAATGGGTTTCAAAAGCATTAAAGTTTACGAAATAGGACGAGGAAGCTATGTGCCACACTAGTTGGCAGTGTATTTTTCCAGGAGTTAATATGGAAAAGACAAATTATAGAAATTTTAGGAGACCATAACTATTGTGACCCAAAATTTTTATGTTTTGTAATTTTTGAGTGGAGTATCATTTTAAAGGTATTGAAAATTATATTACAAACATGTATCGCGTTTCCAAAATGGTGGCCATTTTTGGAACGAAGTTCCTTATGGCACGTTCTGGAGCCCGGGAGTGAATCCAAAAAAAACGACCAAAATCACCGTCACGCAAAATCCGTCTCGAAATCTACAGATGACGATAACTTGAGTGAAAGATCATCGAGTTAGATGAAATTTGGTACACATGTTCATTTTACCAGTTTCCAGGCTGAGTTCGTCGGAAAACGTTATCTGCCCAAGCGTTCACGCGCAACGCTCGCGTAAACGTAAGCTTCAAAAGACGGGAAAAAGTGTTATTAAGGAAGCCTGTTACTTGACTTGTTTTGATTATTTTTGTTATATATGTCAAAAATGACACTTTGTTTTTT
>KZ651123.1:1173201-1193934 GCA_001010745.2 Gerris buenoi
TGTGATCGCTCGTAGTACTGTGGCTGTTTAAAAGTAATTATTTTCTCATTTTTAGTACATTCTTTATAAAAGCGTGTTTTTATTTTTTTTTAAATATAATATTATTTTATACTTTTTAGTCTTCGTCTTTGTCATCAGTTTTAACCTTACTTAGTTGAAATTAAGATAACTATATTAAATCTATCAACATTTTTAATTTAATACACGTATTCATAATTTGTGTAAGCCAATTGGTAGGCCTAAACACTAAACACTCTACGAGCTGTTTGCCATGATTTATAATTGTTATGTAGTGGAAGGTTTCAGCTGCATAGGTTATGGTTTTGTAAATATAAATATTTTATTCAAATAAAACCTCCCTTAGCTGTCACTGGTCGTGTTTGTATACAATTGATTTTGAATTTGACAACCAACATTTCTCAGAAATCTGGCGATTTATCGACTAATACCATTAATTTAGTAAAAGTAATTACTGATTATTGTATTGTCTTCGGATATACATAATCTGTGCAAGTTTCAGCTTTCTAGGTAGTCGGGAAGTCCGTCAAATTTACGTTACAAGATTCGCCGCCGACATACAAGTCAAGTTAATTAAAAGCGTGTAATAAAAAAAAGAGTACAAGAAAACCATGATAACTGTGTGTCCTTAAGATTAAAATTTTCAGTTGGTTGCCTTCCTAACAATTCTAGAATTTGAGTATTTACATTAGTGCTTATTTGTTGCTATTATTGTTATTTGTTAAATTTACAAAATTTGTTTCAATCAACACTTCGTTCACATTACTCTCTGTATATATTTTTGAGAATAAGGTTTTCATTTTATACAGTCTATAATTCCTATCTTTGTCAATTCTATTTGAAAAGTATGTGAGGAGTTTTTTGACTTCGTTGTCTTTTCACTTTAATTCTATCTCGTACAACTAGTCCCACACATTAAAGTTTTCGCTTCATGAACTTTCTTTCTGTTTCTCTTTAAAGCTTTCCTTAGTGAAACTTAGTGACGCAAAACATTCGACTTTATCAACTTGGTATTCCGTCTATTTTAATACCGTCTTGTTTATGTTTGAAGAAATAAATGTTTAAAAGTACCCCATAACACAACATTAGTTTTACATTGTTTTCTCTTTACATAAGCAACACATTTACGTGTAGTGTTTACCTTGAATTTTGAAGAAAAACAAATTAATCTAAACAAAAAAATCGGTTCGAGACAACTCTGACAAACTTTCTCATATGCGAGTTAATAATTACTTAGCCCAGTGTTTTCCATTTATTAGTTTTAGTATGTACATTTAATTATTATTAAACATTTCATCATAACTTCTTTTCTCATAATTCATCATAACTTTTTTTCAAAAATAACTTCCCATGGGCGGGGAATCGTTTTCGAGAAATAATTTTTTTCTTGTTTTTTCTTTCTATGTTTTTTTTTTTTTTTTGGGGGGGGGGGAGGTAGAACCTCCAAATTTGGAGCTAAAATTAATATCTCGATTTCACCTCAGGGTATGATTTTTCGGAACATGTATGCCAAATTTCAGGCACAGGCCAGGCTCCAGACAAACAACAGACAGATGACAGTCAGACATATTTAAAAGAAAAAAGCACTTTTTTGGACTCAGGTGTCCTCAAAATGTCAAAATTGAATTTTCGCCCCATCTCAATACTTTTTTTTTATATGAGAAAGTAAAATACTTATAATGTATAAGTCGATTTATGTAGATAGGAGCAAAGGAAAGATATGGTGCATTAGTTCTAAAAGGTAAAAAGAAATAACTTGCGAATTTGCCTATCTAAAGCTAGGGAAGGGAGTTAAAAGCCTTTGGACCTAAAGGTGACCCTTAGTCCGGGGATAAGGCCCTTAAAGAACAAACCGGCCGGAAACATGATTGTGTAGCTTCTATTCTTACCAGCCTGTTACTCTGCTTTCTCTTTCCTTCTCTCTCTTATCCTTCAGCCAATGCGCTTTTATTTATTGATATAATATGTAAGGGCCAAGAGGAATAAACTGCTTTTCTATTGTGACGCCCCCAAAAGGATATTCTCAACAGGAGGTGAGGGGGGGGGGGAATAATATCTGACTTTTTTTACTGCAAAAGATTGTTTAAAGAGCGTGAATAATTGAAACAAGCAAAGTGAGACTCGCTTCTAGGAAATTTGTGTTATGTGCATAATATATGAAGTAGACTTCATCTTCTATATGAGGATCGCGGCGTATCACAATAGGGAAAGCAATTTCACTCCTGTCTTTTTTTCTCAAGAGCCCCTCTGTCAACGTTTATATGTTTGGTTAAGTACAGCTTGACCAGCCGACTATTTTATATACATTATGTTTCTTTGAAATATATTGTTCGAATGACATGTTTTATTTGTACATTTATAAAACAGTATTATTTATCTACATTTATAAAAGAGACTTTAAGTTTATTTGTACTACTTCCAACAAAATACTTACATAAAGCTATTAACTAATAAGTATTTAATGTATATTACAGTTTAGGCATAAGAGACCACAGTTTAATAATTTGATTTAATGATGGTTACTCTTGTGATGAAATTTTCAACTTGTATAGTAATCAATTTCTCATCTTAATAACTTGGTTTACCGTTGCAACCCACGTCACTAAGAGATTGAACTCCAATGTCTCTTTTCCTAAAAGATGCTTCCACAAGAGTCTGGAAGCATCTTCAGGGATGTGGTACATCGTGATGTTAACTCAAAGCAACAACATACTGACTACTGGAGAAAATAACTATGTATTTACACTGGTTTGAGGACATTCGTATACTTGCATCTGTCATCAGGTATCACACTTAGGTGGTAAGGGGGACTAATGAGATCAAGTAAAAAAAAATGAACTTCAACAGAGAGGAAGGATTTATCCTTTCCTGGAGCTGCAAAGTTCTCATTAGCACCTGTGCCAAGGAGAGCAAGAGGTATCGCCTCTATCACTTCCTTACTTTAAACATCCCCCGTTCGACAAAGTAACACCAATGATGTCAGCATTGGTGTTGTGCACAGAGTGGATGTGCCCGATTGCATCATCTCGACAAAGGATTAACCTGACTAAAAGAAACCCTCGGAAAATCCAGGGTCAGTCTACGTTCCAGGAAACTAAGTTATTTATTACAAGTCTAAAGGTGAAGTTTGAATGAAGCAACCGAGAAGACTCTAACGACGCTGCTTATAAATAGTTCTTTTTAGGTAAATGAATGGAACTATTTCCAAGCATTTCCGAGCAGCTTAGCCGTATTAACGTGGAGAGTCAATAAAGCGACTGAGACGACTCTAGCCACGTGTCTAGAACCGGGTGGCTCATAAGTAGGACTTTTTTTTAGGTAAATGAAAAATGAATGGATATTAGGTAAATGAATGGCTGTAGCCGTGTCATTGCTCATTGGCTACAGTTAATTAATTTTTACTGTTAACTAATACCCCCCCCTCAGAGATTGGCTATCTGTGTCACTCGATTTCCCGCGCTTTCAACTTTCAACGCACTATCTCTCGTTTGGCACAGACTGTTGTTTGTTTGGCCGAGCGGCTGGAGTCGCGGAGTTGTACAAGCGACTATAGCCTTACTACCCGCGCGGCTCCATCTGTTTCGGCCGATTCATTGACACTTCACCTTAAGACTACGCACTAAAATAATTTCTTTATTATTAACATCCTTGAGAATTATCTCTGTAATTAGTCTACTTCGGGAATCTTCTCTCTAAAATCTAGATTTATCCTCCATCATGAAAATGTCTCTAAAAATCAAAAACTTTTGTTATTCTTAAAAGATGTTGAAAATTAATTATAAATATAATTAAAATCTTTTTTCATTTATCCATATCATAAATCAGCTTCAAGATATGCTTGTTCTTTAAACAAATGTGTTTCGTATTTTTTTTTTTTAATTCTTTACACAAATTCCTATTAACGTTTAATTCCTCCTTAACTGAACACGTGGAGAATTAATTTTCTTAAAAATAAACCTTCTCAATAACAATTAATTTATGTTAAGCAACTTTATTAAAAATAAACTTAAATATTTTTATTACTTCTCATCATAATAATTGAACTATAAGAACATTACTGAACAAGCTAAGATACTAATCGATGATCTCCTTTAAATTAATTTATAATTTCTCACAACTCACCTATTATGCTTTAAAATATTAAAATCTGAATATTATAAGAATTAATATTCTAAAAATGTAATCTTTTTGATTTTCCCTAATTAACTTAGGTATTATGCTTTAACATTTTATTAATGCCTATGTTTAAATTAAGCGACTTGAAAATAAATGTACTCTGTTATTCTTGTCATATATATTTCTAAAGAAATGCATTTTCAATTTGAACAAATTCAGAATTAAATTTCAGAACAATAAATCTTAAATTAAGTTGAGCTTTTAGGTCCTCAAAAATAATTTTACGGAGAATCAATAAGCTGATGTTAAAATATTGAAAATGAATCTGCTTGAAATTTTTTTTCTACTAATATTTACTTATTCAAATAATTATTATTATACCTAATATCTTTTTACTAATTCCAAGCATACCTTTTTTTAACACGTATATCTGTTTTTCTAAATAAATTGAGAATTCCAAACAAGAACTTTTTTACTTAAGCACCCCCTTGCTTCTATACAATAGTCTGCCCTACAAAAGTCTCAAAAGTTTGTGTGTTGGTCTCCTCAAGACATTGAGACTCCTGGGGCAGTTTTATTATGCTATTTTAAGATTGAGGCTTATAATGGGTAACTCTAAATCTTTTACCGAAATCTGAAGTACAATGAGTTCTACAGTTTTCTTTGCTTATATTTAATATTCCTTCGTCTTATAGTTAATTAGAATAAGGGATATTATCACTTATATACACAAGTGTGATATTCCTTTGTCCCAAGGTACATTGGAATAAATATCCCTTTGTATTAATAGTATTTTAGACTAAGGAATGATATATTTTCCTTTGTTTAAATACCTATTACGACAAAGGGATATAGGAGAGTGCTATAGTAAAAAAAGTACCTAAAAATACAAACAATAAATTTATTTGTTAATAGTAATAATATTGATAACTCAACAGTAACTGAATTAAAACTATTATTTTATTTTTGAATGTTTTTAAAAGAATTGAGATCCTATATACACCACAAGTCCTTGAGGACGGGGGAAATTAGATGCCCCATAATAAATCTACTTTATGACCCTTTATCCTCAAAAATATATTTATTTATAGCTTTAGAGCTATAAAAGTTAGTTAGTGCTTCTGAACTATAATGACCCTTTATTTTCGGAGTTATTAAGATCAATTGCCTCTAATCGTAGGACCAATTATAGGGATTTAATCTAATTCAACTTCAGTCGTTACAATCAAGTTTAAGACACAGCTTTTTTTGCTATCGTCAGGGGGTTTGCCGTTTAGAAAGAAAGCAGGGAATCGATTTGTTGACTATCGAAGTTTTGTAGTACAGTTTAGGTAATTCTGAAAAACGATTTCTTCACTTATAAAACTGTATTTATTTATTTTTTTTAATTCTTTAAAACCTGACAAATGGAAGCTACTAATCATGTTAGATTGTGGGTTAAAATCTAATCCAGGTGCCTTGACATTCATTTTTAACAGGAAATCCAACTAGACTAGAAAAAAGGTCTTTTATTTTTATTCTCGATTTTCTCCTTTTCCCATTCACCGAGATAAGCTTAATGGTCGTTTCTGTGCTCTGAAGCAAAATTATTTTTCTGTCTCCGATACAAATTTAGAATGATTTAAAAATTGTTCAGTCTGTAGAAACGTTTCTGATTTTCTTTCTATCTGTTATAAACTGCATTTTTTTCTCTCTTTTTAAATTCCTGGCTTTATGATATAAATCATTAATGCCTCACGGGTCCTCATCAATAGAAATATACCTCGAGATGTTTCTGACAAATAAAAATATTTAAATATTTTTTCCACCATTGCACAATTCTTTATAAATAATTTATGCGTATAAAAGTAAAATACAATATATATCTTTAGAAATATCTTTATATTTACTAACTTAATTCATTGCTTGGTTAACGAAAATATGTGATCGTTTTGAATAACGAACATTTTTTTTTGTCCTGTGTGTGTCCGTCCAACTAACGTATCTTAAAAAACTTCTTGTACGATTTAAAAAAAAAATTTTGATGGTAGGATATAGGACATGTCCGTTTATTTGATTATAATAATGTAAGTATGTAGTATCTTTTTGAAGTATAAAGACATTTTTCTTCGTTTCTGTTTTGATTCGATAGGGTCTGTATAAGGAAAAACGTGGACCCTTAAACATTCCGCGTTTGTGTATTCTTCTGTAACGCACCTGATCTCCGTAAGAACCTTACACAAAAATCCGTAAGAACCAAATCCGAATTCTACACAAAAATCCGTAAGAACCAAATCCGAATTCTACACAAAAATCCGTAAGAACCAAATCCGAATTCTAAGTAAGAACCAAATCCAAATTCTAATTTTAATTCAAATCCAAATCCAAATTCAAAAAAAAAAAAAATTAAATTCAAGTAAGAAGCAAATCCAAATTCTACACAAAAATCCGTAAGAACCTTACATAAAAATTGCAACATTGCATTTATGATATGTGTTATAACAACCCGAATAAATGAAAACTAGGGGTTGAAATGGATGGCCTGGAGCCCGGGAGTGGATCCAAAAAAATCAACTGTCACGAAACCGACATTCACTACATCGGCAGATGACGATAACTTGAGTAAATGATGACCGTTTTAGTTGAAATTCGGTACACATGTTCATTTTACAAATGCCAAGGACAAGTTCGTTGGACAACGTTATCTGCCCAAGCATTCGCACGCAGCGCTCGCGTAAACGTAAGCTTCAAATGAAAAAATTGGAAATTTAGGACTAGAAAAAAATTATAATTTCATTTATTTAACAACCTTTTTTTAAATACTTTTTTTTAATAAAAACTATAACACCGACACCGCTATGAAGTGTTAAAGATCGCTAAATTTATTAAAGCAGACCTAAACGTTTACAATAGAGGAACGTTTTTACCGTCTTTTTAACGTTCACAAAATCTTACGTTCACGTAACGATTTTAATAAAACTTAATACACTTCGTCTAATGTACAATTGAAACTGGCATGTCAAATTTAAACCTGACACCAGCATAAGTTTTTTGTGTAGTGAGGTGATGTATTTTTTAATTTTTAAAATTGATTGATCCGGGGAGCGACGATTAGGGAACTCATGTTCCCTCAATATCTATACTACGATGATCCTCTTTCAACTATCTTTTCTCAACTATCAACTCATCATGATTAACTTTTTTCTCAATGTTTAATACATAATATTTATTGCAAGACGCTTGCTTCAATGATAAAAAAATATATATATTTTCTTTTAATTTCTACTCTACTCCATATATATTTTCTTTTAATTTCTACTCTACTCCACTAAGTACAAATAGTTGGTTACTTATAGTTTTTGTTTACTTTTCTTAACTCCGCCATGTTTAAGTAGTTAGCATCGTATACTTAGCAGTGTGATTTTATAATTTATATTTAATGAAAAGCGTAAGGAATCTCGTTCCTAACGTGTTGTGTCCCGCAACATAACACGTTATTTTATAGAATTGCGTCATGTGGTCATGTGGAATTGTTCATGCTTAATGAATGAGCAGGATGCCCTGACTACAAATATGTATTTTTGTTTTGTTGTTGTACCAATTATTCTTTTCACTATGTTTTTTAAAATAGCGTTTTCGATCTCTTTTTTTTTACAAATCAACGAAAAAATCTGCAAAACGTTCACGATTATTCTTAGTTAAAAAACAATCAACTACATTTAAGGAATTTTCGATACATCACATATTTTGTAAGAAAATAACCCCCCCCCCCCCGAAAAAAAATCTTTTAACTGATTGACTTTAGGCACTTCGAAGTTATTTCGTTAAGTATTTCGTTCGGAAAATAAAAATTCATGTAAAGATATTTGTTATACTCATTATAATAAATGGTTCAATAGTTGTACTTAAAAATAAACTTTTAACTGTTGTCCATATAAATTTGGCATGACCAATTATGCTGTTTAGCGAACTCCTACTGTAATAAATTTTCTATGGAACATTGGATAATATAATATGTTGAATGCATATATTCTAGGCCAACTTTTTGTAAGCTTTGAAACTCGAGAGTATATATTTATACAAGAAAGGACCTCATTATCACGTACATAATAATTTTGAATGAGAAACGAGCTACGTCCAAGAAACAAGTGTGCAACAATGTGATGGTTTTCACCCATATGTTACAATGCCCGTAGAACTAATATATTATCTCTATAATATGACGGGCCAAACTAATGACGTCATTAATATGTAAAACCAAATGGTATTGAATGTAATTAGATCTGTGGGCTCATGGAATGATTTAATCCCGTGGTTTATATTGAAATGATGTAGTTTCACAAATATGATCCTGCGATGTGACTTTTGGTGTTTACAAATGAAAAATAAAACTATATACATGGTATTTTCTAGCCACTAGATTGAAAACAAATTGTGAATTAAATAACAAAGTGCTGAATTAAAAGAATGGTTACATTGTTAAAACGGTAATCACGCTGTCTTATTAGATCTAGAAGGTACTGAACCTATTTCTAAATGTTTATTCATACAACTTTGTTTTAATATCTACTCATTATAAGTGATGGGCTCTAATAAACTTCAGTTCCAATGAGGTACTGTGTAGCGCTTAATTAATAAGAAGGCATTATTCTACAGTCGTCTAACCCTTAATGGAGTGTGTGTTTTTTTTTGTTTTTTTTTTGTTTAATTCCAATTATTTTTTGAACGGGTAGAAATTGTGCTATGTCAAGATTCTATAACATGGGGATCGCATATGCCATGACCTTAGGTGGTACAATACTTCTATTATGATTTAAAGGAAATTTAGAATATTCACATAACTAAAATTATTAAATACTTAAAAACCTTGAACTTGCTAGAGGTACCGTGATCTTGTAAAATCTTTGCAGAACTATACTTATGATGATGACTATCAGAGTTTCGATTGAAATAGTCTGGGAAGTTCTTGTACTTATGCATCTTTTTAAAAGTTTACTATAAATAAATACCTTGGTTTACTTTGTGTATACTGAGCACCGACCTGGAAAGAGAAGCGCTTCTTGAGGAAATGTTAACTACTAATAATAACAATTGTGTTAACTGTTTCCCTCCATTGTAAAGCATCACTAACGAACTGTTAGGAGTGTATGAATTATTCTTTGCATGCCCTCTGGCTTGGACCCTAAGTCCCAAAATTGATTAGAATCAAGTTAAATGGTATAGTGAGGGCTTTCGGTAAGTTGCTCTCTTCCTTCGAGACCTGGTTTTCAATGTTTCGGTTTCTCTAATTGACCTCGTAGTATGACGTTACCGTATAATCCTATTTAGTTAGAAATATCCTGGAAAACCTCAGTTCACTTCCCTACTAGCTTCGTTGGTTTTCAGATACACGGATGATCGCTTTACGTGTCCAAATAATTGTTTGTAGTTTGAGGAAAGTTTTTAGTGGAGTTAAAACCTGGAGAGCACACTTTGCTTCGCTACTTAGTCTGGGTAACCTCTCTCCTAGGGTTCATTTGTAAGTCTGTCAAGGTTAGTAAAGGACCGGGCAAGTCTCGGGTTAAGGGACTACTCCGGTTAGAAGGTCCTTTTCCTTTAGATGGGTAAATATTAACGCAGTGGGAGTTCCGACCCGGTGCTCCGGTAGAAATAAACTGCAGATTCCGGGGCTCAATGTAAACAGAGCCTTCCCTCGACTTCACCCGATTTTCCCGACGAATTATTTACCTCCGAGCCTTTCCCCATTCTCCCCGACCCCTCACCACCTTTATATACGATTTAATCTAGCCGCCTCTCCTCAGGCTCCCACCCCCGGGTCTCCTTCCCCCCGCACCGTTCTAGCGAAGGAAGAGATGAGGGTGAAACTGGGGGTCCAAAATTAAAAATTTATCCCCCACCCCCTGCTGGCCCCTCCTCCGCAGGAACGGATCCGGGAGTGGGCTCGTAGTTTCCGGATTTAATTTGCCTCCTCGGGTTTCTCAAAGCTTCTCTCTTGCTTGCCCCCTCTCCAGAATGCACTGAATTATTGAAAAATTCCTTCTATCTCACCCCTCCTGCTTTCCCCTTGTTGAAGTTGTTTACTCCCCCTGAAAAAGAAAAAAAAACTGCTTCTGATGTTTTAAATGGAAAATAACGGGCCGAAGAACGAAAGCCTTTTTATTTCAAATGTTATAAAAAGGCTTCTTTTTTGTTTTGTTCATTTTCTTTTTTAATCTTCTCTGTCCAATAAAATCAAGCGTATTGAATTGAAAATGTAAAAGTTTCTTATACGATTTCAATGACTTATTCTTCTCCTTGTCCGGCATATTTTAAATTGTAAGATTTATCATAGTTTGTTTCACACTCATTTCCTTTACTTCTACATTTTAAAACAGTTTTACCTCCCAGGAATTCCTTTGTTCCCTTTTCCGACGGCAAATCGCCTTTAATTTATATTGGAATTTCAAACAATAGTAATCTTACAAAGAGACTTTACGGGGTCTCTTGCACCAATTTCTCTCGTGAATTCAAACTCTATAAATAATTAATAAATTCGTTTACAATCTCTAGACTATTGTACCATTTAAAATAATTTTACAAAGTAAGATATTTTTAAATTAAAAAGAATAAATAAATTATAAATTATAAGTATTATTTTATGCACAGCCTTTCTAAAAAAAAAGAATTTTTGCAGTCGTTATTGAATTTAAAACTTGAGGCAAATATTATTTTGTATTAAACGTTAATTATTTCTAAAATAATTTGTTGGTTGTATTTGAATAGGACATTTTCCGCTGATTTATTTGTATAAATTATTCTGTATATTAATATTTCCCATGTATAAATATGCTATCATTTGTATGTTTAATATTAATTTACGATTAAATAGATCTAAAAGGCTCCTATTAAATCCGTAAATAAATATATGTACATAAATACTCCTCTTATGCATAGTTGTGAGATGGTAAAAATTGAACATGATCGATTTTAACAGTATTAGTTTTTATTCTTATCGCAATAAAATGTATTTTTCACTTTAAATTGCGCCATTTATTACCGATACAAAATTTATAAAATCAGTTATATAAACTTGATCTGTGGATCGAGGATCACACACTCACAGTTTGGTATCTTTTTAGCTGAACTTCTGGCCCATACTCAATATAATACATTCTATGATTGTACATTTCATCATTATAGGGATTCATGTATATTTTCGTGGGGGATAATTTCCAAGTAATTTCATATAGTGAATCTCTAGCTTGTTAGTTCAATGTTGGAGCGAATAATACTAATGAAAACGAGCGTAATTCTAGTTCGGAACCAAACTTGTATAAGAGAGCCACATTTGTGTAAACAAATTATCTGAAATTATATTTAGGTTAGTATATTCTGTAATACATACATAAATATTTATGGTCGTGAGAGGGTAATTAGGGTGAGGACGATGTAGTAGCAATATTGCTGTTGTGGAGTCAACTCCTAGGTCTTGATAATGGGGCTCGTCTGCTATTGCAATATTAAACCAATTGCAGCCTCAGCCACGCTCTCTCCCATATTGATATAATTGTAATCTAATCAGGCAGATTGCACGGAATTTGCATAGACTGGCCTTGTCTCTCTGCTACGGCTTAGTATAAGCACGTTATCATTCTAGTTAGATACTTGTCTGTCTCCAATTAAGCTTGGTAGACTAAAACGAAAAGGATCGTGTAATTTAACATTACACATTAACTGCAGAGTAATGAATCGAGTTAAATTTAAAAACAAAATACATTATCCTCTTCTTGGTATAGATTCCCTTATAATGCACATCTACTCAATGCCTCATTATACTTACAAATTAACATCAATGTTGAAACCATTTTTTTTTTTTTTTTTTTTTTTTTTTTTTTTTTTTTTTTTTTTTTTTTTTTTTTTTTTTTTTTNGTCCTAATCCCTGTTAAAACCCAATTACCGGGTTATTATCCGACGCAACAAGGGATGATTAGATTGCCACAGAAATTGGTAATTGGCCTGATAACAAGCGACCAAAGATAGAGCAAAGGTCAGTCTTTAATATTAAACTCGGTACCATAGTTTTCCCATTTTTCACACATGAACAATATACACATTGCTAATGATATAGATAAAAAAAAAAAAAAAATACTAATACCAGGGATGGACCCTGTTATTTTAATCCACAGATCATTTGACTATTCGTCCAATAATAGGACGAAGAGAAGCTATGTGTCTCATAAATTGGAAGACCATTACATTGTAAACTTTAAAAATATAAATATATATATTAGGATAAATGTACATCGACTTTTGCCGTGATTTCCCTTTTGGGGGGTTGAATGTGACCTAGTAGTAGTATAGTAGTATTAGTAGTATAGTAGTAGTCCTACAATTATTAGACGTTTTTTGGAAAAATTGTTCTCAATTTTTGAAAGTTTGTGGAAATAGAATAATATTTATAGCCATCCTATATAAGAAGATAATCATTGTTCCATTTATTTATAATCGTGTTAAGAATATCGATCAAATTATAAATTTTAGTACTTAGTACTAATTACACCTAATTATCTAATTGTTTTACATGTTTAATAATAATTTAAAATATCTAAGTTGAATATTAGAAATAAATATGTGCTTTTTAAAGTTGTATATTAATTATAGAAATTTACAACCATAAACTTTAGTTTTCAGAATCATACAATACTAAGCATGTGCATAATATGTGTTCTATGATAAAGCGCTTAGTAGGCTGTAGGCTTTTCAAAAACTAAGCCCAAAAGCTTTTATCTGGACGAGTGAATTGTTATCCTTGACAGATGTAAAGAAACAAAATCAAATTAATTAAACACTCGAGCTAGCTATAAATTATTTAACAATGTAGCATTTGCCTTTACATATACATCAAGTTTAATGGTTCAATATTAGGGGAGAAAATGAGTTGGGAAGGCTTTAAAAAAAACCATGGTGAGGCTATTAGAGAGGGCGGGCTATGTCCACAAGATAAGGGCCCGAGCCGTGATAACATGGCCGTGTTACTGGGCGCTTAGCTAACAGCGATTAATACGGCGATTCCTGGCTCAGAGAGCTACGTGTGAAAAGGGCCGCGCCTCTCCTATCTGATCATTGTACAAGTGTTAAACAGCTTTAGAGCCCCCGTTTAATTGACAAGAACCAGCCACCGGGGTTATTCATAACAATCTCTAACACCGCGCCGCATAGTCCTCATGCCGTTCTTTATTACTTTTATCGGCCAGCGTTATCTAGTGTTTTAAATTTCCCCCACCCTTTCCTGAGAGGAGAGATAAGGGTGTACAGCTACCCCGTGTATAAAAATCCAGTATGAAATTGCCGCGATATAAAAGCGATAAAGTGATCGATATGTTTCGCTTTCCAAACTCCGACAATCGATATGAGTTATGACCGATATCTTTTAGTTTATATAAAACACTAGAAGAGCGAGAAAACGTCCAATGCATTCAACATTATTGTATTTTTTCGCTGAGTTTAGTTCTTCTTAATGAATTACAATTTTAGAGATTCCAATTTGTAGAAATCGTCTATATCTTCTGTAGGTTAGATTGATTGATTGGAGGTTGAGCAGATTTAAGCCACTGGGTCTTATAAGGGCAATGAAATGGTGAATGAATCTAGAAGCATATTCTCTTTTCCACTTGTTACACAACATAACTTCTTTTTACTTATAATTATAATATGTACTTTATGTTTTGTTCAAAGTGTGGAACAAACTGGAATAAAATTTGTGTTTTTCCGATCTCTTTCGTCAAGTTTTCCTTTCTTTGGCACTGATAATGGCCAAGAAAAGCTGAAATCCAGATTAAATATTTTAAAGATAAAGATTTTATTTTTGGGAAGTTTTTTCTTTCGTATTACTCTTTATTTTCATTCAATATTAAAGTAATAATAATACAGGAGAAGCAATGAGTCGATCTTACAGCAAAACTGCATAGAAGATGTCGCCAGAGTGATAAGTAGAAGGAAATGGCAGTGGATGGGCCATATCGCTAGAACTCAAGATGAGAGGTGGACGAAGAGAATGATATTGTGGTACCCGAGAGATTTGAAGAGGAGAAGAGGGAGACCACGTACATACTGGGATGAAGAAGTGCGGAAAATCTGTGGGGAGGAGACCTGGCAGCGTGTGGCTCTCCAAAGGAAGGAATGGAAAAGGATGACAGAGATATTCATCAATGTATGGCTGTGGAAAAATTAAAAGAGACTCAGTTTTGTATTGTTACCATGTATTATTTCTCATGANAAATTTGGGAAGAATTGAAAGACGGGAAGTGGTTCAAAATTTGGGTAATAGGTGTGGGACGAAACTTACAAAGCAAATTTATATAAGACCAGTTATAATATATAGCACCTATTCTAGATATGAACTGTTTACTTTTATTTGGTCTACGGTACATATTGTAAGTTAGATATTGGAAAATGAGAGACAAAAAAAATATTAAAAAGTTACATGATTTTCGGTGGTTTTAGGGAGGAAAGAAGAACTAGGGAAATGCTTAGAGGTACTTGAAATAAATGTAGAAAACGAGGGTGATAGCTTATGTGATTGTATTTTTAAATGTATGCTACGTCGGCATTTGTAATTGAAGCCTAGCTTGATATTAATTCATGTTGCTATTTTAAAATGTTTTATTTGAAACAGATATTGTAATGTAAAGATACCCTGATGTCTCTTCGTTATTTATAATATTTAAATTGGACTGAGTTCAAAGAATCGAGGAAGATAAGGGCGTGATTTAAATTATTCGGCCACCCGAAAAAAGGTAGAGTTGGAGTGTTTGTATTGGCCCAAGCGTTACAGCCTCACTTGAGAGGAAAGTACATTCCTATCCTCATTCTCCAAATGTTTGTCCAGGTATTTCAACTTCTATTAATCCTGTTCTTAAACCATCGTGTAAGAGCCTTCTTTTCAAAACTCTCTTTATCATTCGCCTTCATTTTTTTTTTTTTTTTTAATTTTACAAAGTATTTCATTTAAATATTGATCTTAAATTAAAAACCTTGCTTAAATCTGTTTCCGTTTAAGATTATCTGAAAATTTATTGGGATTTATCTTAAAGTGAAAAAAAGTACAGAAAAAAAAATCACAAATAATTTTTTTGGGTCAGAAATCACGTTATTATGATCGATTATTTCAATATATAATTTATTCAATTAATTTAAATTTATATGATGGTAATCACATTAATTATCATTTCAACCTTTCAGTATAGCTGTTTAAATTAGATTATTTGAATAATTTACACTAGATTTGTGATTTCAACATTGTTATTTCATAATGTTAATACTTTAGACTTTAATTATGTGTTGTAAATAATTTATTTGTTAATTGCGATTTACATACATTTTTACTTACTTATGTGCGACAAGAGAGGGCTGGCTAATATAATCCTACACTAGAGCAAGTATACTTGTTAGGGTTTCGTAAATCCTTTTCGAAACCCTTAGTTCTAAAATTTTGAAGTAATTCATGCGCAAATGCCTTATCATAGGGCAATGAAATTTTCCCGCAAAAATATTAATTTACCTTGTCGTTACTGATAAAAACATTTCCAGGGGGAACGAACGAGGGATTTTTAAGACCGAAGATACCCTTTTTAGTAGCTTGCTGCTATGGTATTTTTAAATCTGTGAATTATTTTTTGGTTTTTACATGAATAAATGAATGAATTAATATCCAATAATATGCCCAGGCAGTTGAAATTAATATCCAAAACTTCTTAACTATCAGTTGTGCACTCTTAAAGAGATGGAAATATAGTTTGCCTATTAGTGTGGCTCAGAGCTTCCTCATTTAGTTCATACTTTACTTTCGTTTTGCTTTTCTGTCCTATTATTATCATATCATTTATTTGTTACCCCTACTTTTATTCTAAATGTTAAAATGTATCAATTAAGCAATTGTTAACGTGCACAGATTGTTGAAGTTAATATGAAATATTATGAGACTATTGATTAACTAAATTTCGACAAACCATTCAAATCCATTAAACATAGGATGAATACTTTTAAAGATCTAAGAGTTAATAAACAAAAGTTTTTGGTGCATGTGGAAGAGAAACCAATAAGCACAGATGGTTGCAAATTATATGGGACCAACAATGGGCTATTCATAACCTACCTACTAAATTGTGATTTGGGTCCAATCCGTGTCATGATTATGTGATTTGTATCTATGTTTTGAGGACGGAGCAGGGCGAGGGACACCCCCTGCGGGGCCCTCTTCACCCACGCTTTGACTCACGCTTATATAATTTTCTAATGACCACATACTCGCTTCGGCGGTACAATGTACAAATGCATGATGTGTGAAGTAGCTGGAACTCTCCACCACGGGGCGTAAAAAGGGCCTAAAAGATGGCCTAATTGCAAGGTTCGAACAGGTAGTTCGTCCTACTCGTTCTAGTAGGAAGTACTATACTACTAATACTACTACCTTCTAAATATCATGATTGTTCGCAAAAATGCTGACCGAAGACTTAGACACGAGATTAAAGACGTTCTTGATCATTCTCTAAAACGATTACAATTTTTTCTGTTACTTTTTGTAATCTCGAGAGAAATAAAGGTGTTAAAAGACAAAAATCACTATTAACTAATCAAATACATATAATAATTTAATTATAAAGATCCAGTCTATAAATAGTATTGTTAAAATTAGTGCATGTGAAGCTTAAAATAATTGGAAATTGATTGTTAAGAATTGACATTTAAAGGAAATTCCATCGTTATAAGTGGCGTTATATCTAATATCTTACCTTAAAAATTCGTGTTAAGAAAAGAAAATAGTGATTCAGGATTGGCCAGAACTGTATTGATAAAGTGATAAATTGTTAGAGGGTGAGGACATGGCGAAAGGTTAATGGATGCTATTAATCACTACTTCTGTTATTTTTGTCTTGATACTTTCACCTAAAGACTGAGAAGTGTTCAACCCTTCACTGCGGGTATAAAACAACTTTCAACGTTTTTATCTTTATTCTTCCCTTTCAGTTGCTTTTCTAAAACAAAAAATAATAAAGCGGTAGTTAAAACTCCTTCTCAGTGGAAAAATTCTACAAATGAGTTAACTGGTAAAAAGAGTTTAAAAAGTTAAGCTTAATTGTTGTGTTTATTGCAATTATAACAAGCATACTACTTGAGATAAAATACGAGTCAACATTTCCTTAACATTTTTTTTTTTTATGAAAAGTATAACATTTATTTTATGGATTTAAATGATTATTACTACCGTAAATCTTAATGAAAATAAAAGGGACGTTTTAATGAATCTATATTTTGTATATCTATCATATTTAAACAAACCAATAATTACTCAATGAATCTAAATTTAAGTTATCATTTCAGATTTGTTATGATTAAGTATAACAACAAACCAAAAGATAATCGGCCTCTACGCCGTGTTCAAGGAGGAATATGAACAATTCAAGGAGGAAATAAATTGGTAAGGCGTGAAGTCTCACGTAAAAAGGGTTTCGTTGGTATTGTAAAACAAAATTAGTAAGGGGGGGGGGGGGGGGAATACGAAAAATGTCGATGTTTTTTGACACAATGGCGCCGAAAATGAAACAATAACCCTTAGTGGTATATATATTTGTAATCTACTCTTCAATACCTTTCATTTGATACCCCACTTCAAAATTAGTAAGATGAGGAGGGGGGGGGAACGAACGAGGGATTTTTAAGACCGAAGATACCCTTTTTAGTAGCTTGCTGCTATGGTATTTTTAAATCTGTGAATTATTTTTTGGTTTTTACATGAATAAATGAATGAATTAATATCCAATAATATGCCCAGGCAGTTGAAATTAATATCCAAAACTTCTTAACTATCAGTTGTGCACTCTTAAAGAGATGGAAATATAGTTTGCCTATTAGTGTGGCTCAGAGCTTCCTCATTTAGTTCATACTTTACTTTCGTTTTGCTTTTCTGTCCTATTATTATCATATCATTTATTTGTTACCCCTACTTTTATTCTAAATGTTAAAATGTATCAATTAAGCAATTGTTAACGTGCACAGATTGTTGAAGTTAATATGAAATATTATGAGACTATTGATTAACTAAATTTCGACAAACCATTCAAATCCATTAAACATAGGATGAATACTTTTAAAGATACAAGAGTTAATAAACAAAAGTTTTTGGTGCATGTGGAAGAGAAACCAATAAGCACAGATGGTTGCAAATTATATGGGACCAACAATGGGCTATTCATAACCTACCTACTAAATTGTGATTTGGGTCCAATCCGTGTCATGATTATGTGATTTGTATCTATGGTTCGAGGACGGAGTAGGGCGAGGGACACCCCCTGTGGGGCCCTCTTCACCCACGCTTTGACTCACGCTTATATAATTTTCTAATGACCACACCGTATTCGCTTCGGCGGTACAATGTACAAATGTATGATGTGNTTTTTTTTTTGGTTTTACCAACGAAACCCTAAAAAAACGAGTTATTACATAAAATTTTGTTTTAACTTTATTTACGAAACTTTTAAATTTCAAATAATAATCCCAAGGTTGAACCATCTAGAAAATTATCCTCAAATACTCTTAAAACTCACTATTTTGAACCTAGATTTTAAAAATCCCCCCCCCCCCAGGATTAATTTGATAAATTCGAAAAAACCGGACTGCGAAATATGAAGATATAAAATAAAAATAGTTAAGAATCAGTTTAACTAATAAAATATGAATTATTCTTTTCCAATTTAGTGTAGTGATTTTTTTTCAGACTTGATGTTAAATGGTAACACTGCTTTAAGTTCAGAATTAGTTTAAGTCCTTGTAATACTCCGATGTCCGACCGGACACCATCTTATTAATTTATTCTCCTTAATTTTGTCTCAATTTTAAATTCTTATAAAACTATTATTAAAATTCGGTTTATTTAATTCAATTTTGCTTTTTCATAATAAATGTATAAATGTTTAATCTGTGTTTAAAATGTTCTGCATTCGAGCTTTTGATCCAAACGCATATCACGTAATATTTTGTTATAATAGCTAATTATAATGGGATGTATTTAGTTTTGCTATTGTCTATTTAAAAAAAAAATAGTATTAAAAAAATTTTATAAGTTATTTTACGATCTGAACTCACCTCAGTGTTTATTCTTTTTAGCTAGTTAATTTTCTTTCATTTGATAATATGGTTGTTACCTTTCATTTCCTAACTGAAAGTTACAACCTTAACAAATTATTTGTATTTAGGTTTGTTTTCTGCAACACTGCAAATTATAAATTAAGATTGCTTTGTAGTGTAGTTATATTTTCTTTAAACACCGTTTAATATTTTTCATTTTAACTCATGCTTACAAATTTCCCTTCTACGAGTACTAATACTTAATTTCATACAGTGAAATTAAGTTTTCTTCGCTTAATTTTGTAACTTTAAGCAAATTTCATTCTATTAAGTCAATTTTAAAGCGGCCTCCAGTTTTCTATAACAAACTTATTGAAATTTACTTTGAATCTTTACTGACTCCCTTTTTATTTAATAAATTTTAAACGTCGATGTGTGCTTAAAGTTTTCCTTTTTCAAGTTTGGGCTTTTATTATTTATCGAATGTTAAGGGCAAACCTTTTGCGATTTTTCCCATTTTTTTTTGTTAAATTTTCTGCCGTTTTGCTTCCGAGCTTACCGTAGGTGACGGAAGCATTTCACTTTTGAGTAAGAAAAAGTTTTATGTCTCCGATATTAAAAATTCCAAGAAAGAAATTCGTTTCAGACATCAGGGAAAATTTTTTGTCTAGTGTCTGTCTATCTGTCGGTCTGTGTGTCCGAAAATCCTGAAACATGAGGCGATGACTTGAGTAAATGTCGTCCAATTTTGATGAAATTTGTTAGACATGTTTATTTTACCAATGCCCAGGACGAGTTCGTTGGACAACGTTATCCGTCCCGTCCACGCGTTCACGCGCAACGCTCGCGTTAACGTGAACTGCAACTTGGAATTTTAGGTCGGGGTGATAAAAATAAACTTAATCCATTCAATGAGACAAATAATTTTTTCAAATACAATTTTTTAGTAAAACCAACAGCTACACCGCTATGAAGTGTTAAAGATTAATAAACAATATAAGGTATATAACAATCTATATATATAAAATTCAAATACCACTCGCTGACTGACTCACTGACACATCACGATATCTCTGAAACCACTGGACCTACGACCATGAAATGTTGTAGGTGTCTTCCTCTTACCTCCTAGGTGCTCGCTAAGAAATATTTTAAAAATCTGCCATCTTAAATCAAGATGGCGGCCATTTATATACAAAATTCGACAAGACGATATCTCCGGAACCAATTGCACTAGAACCTTGAAATTTAGAAGTTAGATTCCTTATATCAAATTAGTAACTTTAGATAAATGGTTAACCAATCGGGCATTTTGATTTAAGATGGCGGCCATACATATATAAAAATCAACGAATGTTTGTTCTTTATACAAATCTACTGGTGTAGTCAGATCTTGATGTAAATTTGCATAATTGACCTACAAAGCAAGGGGAAAAACACTGACTTCATGAATTTTCGAAATTTAATTTTGGTACACAGGGGTACGGGGTACAAATGTCAAAGTAATGAATACGCTTC
>KZ651123.1:1195681-1213902 GCA_001010745.2 Gerris buenoi
TTTTTTTTTTTTTTTTTTTTTTTTTTTTTTTTTTTTTAATTTTAGATATTTAACATGTAATATATACTAGGCATCGCATGGCTCTATCATTGAAGCGAGCGTATAGTAATTCATATGTATTATATATTCAAAAAAATTGATAATCATGTATTATGATGAGTTGATAGATAAAGTACATGATGGTAGTACAGCGGCTAGTAGTAAGGGAACCACCGCATTCTTAATATTCCTATAACCACACATTTCCTTTTCAATTATAATACAATTTAAATATGACTTCACCACGCAAAAACTTCTGCTTGTACCTAGTAGTTTGACATGCCTGTTTCAATTGTGCATTTGACGATGTATGTGAAGTTTTATTAAAATATTTACGTTAAAACGTAGGATATCTGTAAAAAGGCTGTTTTCTCTATTATAAACGTTTAGGTCCGCTTTAATAGTTTTAACGATCTTTATTAATTTATACCGGTGTCGCTGTTGGTTTTACTACAGAATGTTTTTGGGTAGACAACGTTGTCCAACGAACTCGTCCTGAGCATGGTACCAAATTTCATCAAAATCGGTCAACTTTTACTTAAGTTATCGTCGTACGTTTCAGACACACAGACACCGAGCATATTTCGTTGAATGTAGGAAGCTCACTACACTCGCTTCAATTATTTACTAACTGAAGTGGGTGTACTGTACACAAAATTCAAAATTTTGATTCATAAACAAAACCAAAAAGACAACAAATAAATAATAAAAATAAATGTGTATAAAAAGCCTCAGGCCATTAGATAAAAATCTTAGACCATCTTGAACTAAAATACAAAATTAAAAAAATTCTTGCTTAGTGGACCTAAAAATCACAAATTAGACATAGTGTACAAAAGCTATTCTAACGTTTAACACTTGCATAGTAGAAAATAATTGTAGTCACTATCTTTAATTTAAAAGTCTTTATAATAGTTTTTTTTAAGAAAAATCTTGCTTTGTGAACGTCTAAACCAATATCGAATGTTTGGCAATTCTGGTGTTCACAACTTCCGAGATACAGTGATGAATACATTGTTACGGGGACTTTACATCCAATCATGTATATGGCAACCATTTTGAATTAGAAAGTCACATTGCAAAATGTTTATCATGGTATGTGGGTCTAAGAAAAATAGTTTGAGAGATATAGCAACTATTAAAGTTAATAGAAAATGGCCGCTAACATAAAAAAGAAGCAGATCAAAAATATCCTTTTGTAGCAGAGATCTAAATCATTAAAGCAAGCATTTTTTAGCAAAAATCGCGATTCAAGACATAAACTTTTCTGAGGTGTAGTGAATAATAGGTGATTTGGCCTTAAAAATTGCACTTTAATCGCCGCCATATTAAAAATGAGTAAGTATTAGAAGATGAAATTTATCAGTATTTTTAGTAGGGAGATGGAAAATATTTATACATGCCAAATTTGGTTAAGATACCTCAGAGAATGAAAGAGCCTATGAAGGACATGTAAACTCACAATAATACAGACTCACATGTCTATAACGTTGAATTTTATGTATATAGATTTATGTGTGATGTATGTGTATAAGTTGTACATGTATGTGTGTTGTACTAGTTGTTAATTGAAATCTAGAATTAAAAACTTTTATATTTTAAAATAAAACATTCAGGTAATCAGGATTAAAGTAAAAGAAAAGAGAGAGAGAGAGAGAGAGAGAGAGAGAGAAAAAAAACAGCTTTTAAGGCTAAAAATTCTACATACTCTTGAAGCGGATTTAGAGTTGGTCCTGGGGATCACTTTTTTCCTATCTGGACGAACACAAAAGCTTTATTTTTAAAGTGGGAGTTTTTGAAATGGCTTTTAAATTGTTTGAAATTTCAATGGAAAAACTTTGCCCATTCGGTATAAATTTTATCTAATTAAGTAGTGTAATTAGGAGTCTACTACAACATGGTTTCCTGGACATTCAATCCTAACAAGTACCCATTCTATAAAGGCATTAATACGTGTGTCTGTCTACTTATTTTTATTTTTTAGCATTGGGGTTTTAATCCTCTTTGAATCGGTTTAATCCTTTGACCCTTAATGCGTGATCCTAAACTACCGAAAGCCTCTTTTGGTATTGTGTTCTACAGCTTCAACATTCAAGTTTGATAAATTGATTTTTAACCGATTCACATCATCAAATTAAAAAAAAAATTGTTGACTTGATGTTTGATCCCTTATACTACTACTAAAATAATAGTAATACTTTAATAAATAAAATTAATACTTTTTAATAAAATAATAGTACTACTTTTATAATAATTAGATGAGGTCCGCTGGTTTAGTGAATATAATAATTAAAATTTTTAACTTTAAGCTCATAATAATGATTAATTTAAAACAACAATGTTAATCTCATTCATTTAATACTAGCTTTCTCGCATCCTCCCGCAAGAGCAGTCAAATAAACAGTAGCTTTCCATTTTGAACTAGCCTGCAATCAATGCCTTAACTTAAATAATCTTTTTACCATTACATTTATTTCTTCTATTTTCCTGATTCTTTTACAACTCAATGAGCACAACACAAGGTTGTTATATATTATTGCAGGGGAGTAGGCGCTTTATTTATTCATCAGTTTGTAACATGTTTTATCTCTCTGGGAGTCGAATGGAACCCACCAGTTTTGCCAGTGTTCAGACCTTGGATTCTGGCATGTTTTGAGGTACCAGAAGTGTTGCCAGACCCCCTTTCACAATTACATTAAAATTGTATGCTTTTGTTAGTTACGGAAAGGGTTCCTCTAATTTTAACAAGGATGAAAAGTGTGAAACTTTTAAATATCGAGCCAGGATGTTAGGTTTTAAGAGGAGTTCGATAGGTTTTCATTTGTAGTACATATTTTGACGGTAGGCGGACTGGAGTTTTTTTAAACGACGGAAGTTGGAATATTATAGGAAGCTGATTGGTTTTCATTGTATTTATTGAAGTGATTTGTTTCACCGGTAGAAGTTTTACATTTTATAAAAAATGATATCAGAACTCCCTAGTGGACCAAATGTTGATCAAAATCGATTATAATTTCCCACCTAAATCTGTCTACTATATCAATTAGACAAATGTATACTGATGTTCTCCTCTTCATTGAAAAACATTGAATTCAATGCCCAAAAACATAAATACTTCTTTCAATTTTTTCCATTAAATTGAGTAAATAATTTTTATTTGTTCCCTTTTTTTGTCTCCGTAATATTCTTTTTAAGAATTAGTACTTATAGTCTTATTGTGAGAGTAGGGTTTTTTCGCCTTAAGAGCTAGTATTTAAATGATTGAAGCGAGTGTAAGCGAGCTTCTTACATTCAACAAAATATGCATCCTGTCTGTCTGTCAGTAACGTTTACGTGTCTGACGATAACTTGAGTAAAAGTTGACCGATTTAGTTAAAATGTTGTGCACATGTTCCTTTTACTAATGCGTAGGCTACCTTCGTTGGACAGCGTTGTCCTTCAAGGAGGGCGCTCGCGTAAGTATGAGCTTCGAATGTAAAATTGGAATTTCAAAACAGGTCAAGAATCAATAAGACAAACATTTTTTTTTTTTTTTTTTTTTACAAAAGCGACATCGCTATGGCGTGATAAAGATCGTTAAACTAAAGTAGGCCTACACGTTTAACATAGAAAATACATTTTTACTGATATCTTACGCTCTAACGCAGTGTTTCTCAACCTTTATACCCTTGCGGAACCCTAAGATCAATGTCGCTCATCTAAGGAACCCCTTCACAATAATTACTTATTTAATCTGTATCATTACTATACTAAATAACACATAAGCATAATCAGTTAATATTTAGGAGGGGGGGTGGTATTCATTTTGTGGTAAGAATAAAAGGGAACTACTTATTCAATAAAGCAGCTGTCCCCCCCCCAAAAAAAAATCACCAAGTCTGAGTTACAACTATTTCGGAACGAATTAGTTTAAAAATTTTATGCTGATGATTACTGAAGTACAATATCTAACTGTAAGTCATGGGCGTTGTCTGCAGTTAATTAATGGGGGGGGAGTANAGAAGTGTTGCCAGACCCCCCTTCACCATTACATTAAAATTTTATGCTTTTGTTAGTTACGGAAAGGGCCCCTCTAATTTTAACATGGATATAATTTAACTATGGAGGACAAAAGAAATTCCCTTTACGCAAAAAACCACAGGAAAAATGTGAAACTTTTAAATATCGAGCCAGGATGTTAGGATTTAAGAGGAGTTCGATAGGTTTTCATTTGTAGCACATATTTTTGACGGTTGACGGGCTGGAGTTTTTATAGACGACATGCAAGATGTGTCGCTGTTAAAGCTATTTCCAGGAAGTTAGAATATTATAGGAGGCTGATTGGTTTTCACTTCAATTCATTGTAGTGATTTGTTTCACCGGTAGAAGTTTTACATTTTATATAAAACTAGCCGTTAAGGCCGTGGCAACGGGCAGAATAAATATGATTGAAAAAAAAAAGAGCTGAAAGATAATTAGTTATTTTTAAATAAATATTTACTGTTTAAATAGTGATTTTTATTCTAGAAGATTCATTACAGTGGGATGGATGGCTCAGCGGTAGAGTGATAGCTTTATGTGCTGGAGGTCACTGGTTCAACCCCAGCTTATGGCGCATCAATTTTAACGTTATATATCATTTAGAGGTGAGTCGCTGTCACCGTCTCCCGTCGTCGCCACACTTCTCGATTATATAAAAGATGATATCAGAGCTCCTATTGGACCAAATTTTAATCAAAATCGATTATAATTTCACACCTATCATCCGTCTACTATATCAATTAGACAAATGTATACTGATTTTCTCCTCTTCTTTGAAAAACATTGAATTCAATGCCCAAAAACATAAATCCTTGATTCAATGTTTTCCATTAAATGGAGTAAATCATTTTTATTTGTTCACATTTTTTGTCTACGTAATATTCTTTTTAAGAATTAGTTGGTACTTATAGTCTTATTGTGAGAGTAATGGTATTTTTTTTTTTCGTTTTAAAAGTTAGTATTTAAACAATGATTGAAGTGAGTGTAAGCGAGCTTCTTACATTCAACAAAATATGCATCCTGTCTGTCTGTATGTAACGTTTACGTGTCTGACGATAACTTGAGTAAAAGTTGACCGACTTAGTTAAAATATTGTGCACATTTTCCTTTTACTAATGCGTGGGCTACCTTCGTTGGACAGCGTTATCCGTCAAGAAGGGCGCTCGCGTAAATATGAGCTTCAAATGTAAAATTGGAATTTCAAAACAGGACAAGATTCCATCATCGCCAATTCAATAAGACAAACATTTTTATTAGTAAAACCAAAAGCGACATCGCTATGAAGTGATAAAGATCGTTAAACTATTAAAGCAGGCCTACACGTTTAACATAGAAAATATAACATTTTTACCGATATCTTACGCTCTAACGTGACGATTTTAATAAAACTTCATTTACACCCCCTTCTAAAGTACATTTGAAACAGGCAAGTAAAATTTCAAATTGATACAAGCAGAAGTTTTTGTGTATTGAAGTAATACATTTTATAACAGTTTAACAGATGATGTGTGGTTAGTGAAATAAGCTCCCACACTACTAGAATCTCTACTACAATTATACTCTTTAACTATCAACTCTTCATTATTATCTATTTTCTCAATATTCAATACACATACATATATTTATTACCATACGCTCGCTAAAATGATAGAGCCTCGCGATTCCTACACTTGGTTCAATAATTAACTACGTCGTATTTCTACTATAATACAATAGTGATCTTTGGCTTTAAGAAACTTTTATACAAGCAATTTTCTTATAAAAGTATTGAGCTATGAAACTAATAACAGATTCCTATTTTTTTCAGCATCTTCATAAAGCAAAAGTACTTGTCTTAAAAGTGATTCTTGTGTGAATTAGTATTTCTTTATTGGTTTAATGAAACAATGCTTAGAATGTTTGGAATAGGTTTGATTTAATGATTATTTATTTATTTATTTTTTTTATTTTTTTTTTGAACAATTCTGTCGGTTGTAAACTGAAAACATAATTTTGTTTTAAGAAATCACATTGTTATTGACTTTTAATCAAACAGGATTGAATCTTGCCGGATTAATTTTGATTTTTGCTCCTTCCTTTCTCCGGATTATCTATCCATTACCTTGTGAAGATTTTTTGTCCAACTTTTGTATTCACAAAGCAATCATATTGTTGATACTTCTCTTTATACTTTTCAGTTTGGAACTGTTTAGATTTCTGTCCTCAATTTTGTTATGCGAAAACTCTTCATAGTTTGGACTCAAACATAGAACATATCTTTAGTTTGTATTCTCATTTAGTTTTTTTAAAATCTAGTCTCTATACAGAATAAAGAAAACCTCGGCCACCATCTGCTATATCCGAATGAAAGTAGGATTATATTTATCCAAATGGAAACTATGCAATACTGAAGTATGGATATCTCTTTTTAAAAAAATCCATTATAGTATTTCAATGTTTATATATTGTCCTATTATTTGTTTAATTTAATTTTTTATTATGGCATAGTTGCCAGAAATGTTATAATATATTCTTCTTTAGAGCTTGTAAAGAATATGCCAACAGGATTAATTTAGTCCCAAGAGTTTTTCCTAATTATTCGTTATTTTGTTTTATTTTTAACCATTTTAATGAGCTCCAAGGGAGCCATAAACATTGGTGATGAGCTGAGAATATAATTCTGTCTGTTGTATCGGCTTAAAAAGTAGGCTTCAGGGTATTATATTCTCTAAAACATACTTCGGCTACATATGGATTATATAATAAATTATTTCTATTATATATTCAGGGTTTTATATACTCTAAAACCTACTTATACAATATTGTGTTTATATATATACAGGGTGTTACCGACCTAAACCGTACCGTGTAACGACCTAAAAATATATATATAGGGTAAGTGACCCGAATATGAGACCCCTTTTTTGGTTTTTGTGTAACTCAGGATTAAAAAAAAAAAAAAAAACAGTTGATGTGACAAAACAATTAATCATATATTGTAATTCAATGGCAAATGTTTCAAAATAATTAAAAATGTATATTTCTTTTAAAAAAAAAATGTTTTCTAAAAAAAGTCAAAATTTTGAGATTTACAAAAGTAGTCCTAATATGAGACCCTCTGTTTAAAACATTTTTTACACTTTCCTCTCATTAATGGCAGTATTTGCATTAACATACATCTGAAAAACAAAAATCAGGCATGATTTGGTAATATAAAAGAAACTGTGCCTAATATGTGACCCTGCCTATGTTAGGCCCGTGATGGGTCTCATATTAGGAACAACCACGTCTATATATTCTAGAACAAATTTGTGAGGTTAGGATTGGTATAAACTTAAAAAGTGAAATACATGTCTTCACCTTGTCTAAATAGCTATCATTATATTATGAATAGATTTTAAGTTAATCTTTCCTTGATGTTTTAAACAAGCTTTCTGATGTTCTTAATAAATTTTAATAAGGAGTATAATAAAATAAAATCCACAGAGACTCTCTTCTCGACGGTAGGCGTCCAAATATCTCCGAGATTACTGATAGCCATAAACACTATCGTTTTTCGTTTGACTTGCCAGGCTGTACTGTAGCACATATCTTTAAGGTACACATATCTCTTTAAGGTGGGGTCTCATATTAGGCATGGGTCTCATATTTGGAGCACTAACCCTATATAATGTTTATGTACTAAAAACAGTTCTGACTATTAATTATTTATAGAGTTAGAATTACAAAAACTATTAAACTCTATTTTCTGTTTATTTATGAATTTAACTGTTAAATGTTAACATACGTACACATTCACATACGCTAATATATCTGTATGACCCAACCATATTTTATTATTATTTTTTTATATGAGACATTGTCTACGTTTACTGGCGTTTCTAAGCTCTAATAACAAAAATTTAAAGTTGGAAAGGAGCCTAGAAAATGGTTAATAATTCTAGATTCAGTCTGATCACAAATAGAACACATTCTGTTTTCCTCTATAAGCCGCGGTTTATTCTTCAAATAAAGTACCTAAATCTACTCAAGCCATCATTATTATTTTGTCTTGTTATAGGACAATAAGCATATTGTAGTTTAAAATATTGTAAAAGGTCCTTAAGTTGCGAGCTTTAACAACATTTCTATTTCGAGAAAGACATCTCTTATTTTAGACATCTAAGTTAGATTTCCATCTGTCTGGTTTTTTGGTTAGCCACAATGAAATCAGTTCCGAATTAAAAATTTAATTATTTCCATTGTCTAAACCTACCTCTGTTTTATATTATGATCTTTCTAGGAAATATGCTAATTACTCTATGATTTAGATGCTGGAGCTTATTAATGATATAATCTGACTAAAGGTATAAAGTGAGAATGCCAGTCCCTATGGAAAGAATGTAAGAGGGAATCAGTTCAAATGTATGTAATATTCATCTGAAGAATTGTTGGAGACCAACACTTCAAGACCTTACAATTGATGTATAACAAGCCATGTTAACTAAAAACTTTTTAAATAATTCAAGTTACAATTATCAATAACTACTGGAGACATACAGAGAAAAATAGGAAGTAAAAACTTTTTTTTTTATTCATCCGCCATTGGCCGGGCCACCATATTGGAAATATTAAATGTAAAAACTCCAAAATGTGTCCAGTTTCCTCAAATGCCGAGATGCACCCGTAGGCCAAATTTTATGTTTCTAGTTATAATAGTTTACGAATTGAAACAAGCCAACGGACAGACAGACAGACACAGCCGTTATATAAGGTTTCTTTTTTTACTTTGTACAGAAACCTAAAATCTAATCGGCCCTTTTTTACTTTAGCACTCCCCTTTGTTCTAAACTATAATATACTCCTGGGGTATTTTTATATATATTATTCTTTTATCTTAATACTTGATTTGACTAAGGGATATGATCACAATTAGACACACAAGTGTGATATTCCTTTGTCCCAAGGTACATTGGAATAAATATCCCTTAGTGTTAATTATAATTTATACTAAGGAATATGCTACACTGTATAATATTTTCCTTTGTCAAAATAACTATTAACACAGAGGGATATAGGGTGGTACTAAAGTAAAAACTACTTACTCCTTTCTCGTAATCCTTTCTCAAGCTAGCCAGGAAATCACTAAGAAATCTATTAGCTTCTATAATTTGTTTGTGAGACGTTGAAGCATCATTCCAGTAAAGAGTTTTGCCAAAGAGTCTTGGATGGAGATTCCCCTATCCTATAGGTCCTGACATTATTTACACCGCCCTTCTTATGGAGAGGGAAAAATTAAGCCCTTTGAAAATCTTTTGGTACATCACCCGTTCTGTAAATTAAGTTAAAGAGTTTTAGCATTTTTTCTTTGAAGTCTGGGAAAGCATTTTTACAGAATTCAGCAGGAATCCAGTCAAGACATGGTGCTTTATTATTTTTCATTCCGTTTTCGCTTTGCGCAAGCTCATCTAATTTTATTTCTGATTCCAGCAGTGGATTCTGTATTAACGGTTCGGCATAGCTTATTATTCGAGAATTAAGTTGTGGGTGAAATAATAATTCAAAATGTTCTACTAAACCTGACGGGTTGATTTTACATTTAAGATTGGTTTTTTTCTTCGACGTAGAAATTTTGTTTTTTTCCCAGAATTCATTCAAGCTACTCCCATTTCGTATATTTTGATTAAGCTCAAAATAATATTTTCTTGGATTGTACACATTTATCTCAAATATTTTTTTGTTTTTATATGAATGGTTTCATTCTTTCTAACAAAGTTTAACAACTTATTTTCTTTGTTCCGAATAATATTTGAACGTATAAAAGGGTTCTTTAAATATGGTTGAAGTTGTTGTAGACATCTTTTAACTGACTGAATTTATTAAATTGACTACATACTTGACACCAGGATCTGCTCTAATAAATGATTGCTGTGTAGTTTCAGAGATTACATCTCCTAATTATTTTTGTCATAACTGCTTCTGGCATTATTGTACCTACTTACTCCTTTCTCGTAATCCTTTCTCAAGCTAGCCAGGATATCACTAAGAAATCTATTAGCTTCTATAATTTGTTTGTGAGACGTTGAAGCATTATTCCAGTAAAGAGTTTTGCCAAAGAGTCTTGGATGGAGATTCCCCTATCCTATAGGTCCGCCCTTCTTATGGAGAGGGAAAAATTAAGCCCTTTGAAAATCTTTTGGTACATCACCCGTTCTGTAAATTAAGTTAAAGAGTTTTAACATTTTTTCTTTGAAGTCTGGGAAAGCATTTTTACAGAATTCAGCAGGAATCCAGTCAAGACATGGTGCTTTATTATTTTTCATTCCGTTTTCGCTTTGTGCAAGCTCATCTAATTTTATTTCTGATTCCAGCAGTGGATTCTGTATTAACGGTTCGGCATAGCTTATTATTCGAGAATTAAGTTGTGGGTGAAATAATAATTCAAAATGTTCTACTAAACCTGACGGGTTGATTTTACATTTAAGATTGGTTTTTTTCTTCGACGTAGAAATTTTGTTTTTTTCCCAGAATTCATTCAAGCTACTCCCATTTCGTATATTTTGATTAAGCTCAAAATAATATTTTCTTGGATTGTACACATTTATCTCAAATATTTTTTTGTTTTTATATGAATGGTTTCATTCTTTCTAACAAAGTTTAACAACTTATTTTCTTTGTTCCGAATAATATTTGAACGTATAAAAGGGTTCTTTAAATATGGTTGAAGTTGTTGTAGACATCTTTTAACTGACTGAATTTATTAAATTGACTTCATACTTGACACCAGGATCTGCTCTAATAAATGATTGTTGTGTAGTTTCAGAGATTACATCTCCTAATTATTTTTGTCATAACTGCTTCTGGCATTATTGTACCGCTAAAAATTTGGTAGCAGAGGTTTTGCGTTACATTAAGTTTATTTTTTAATTCAAAACAAAATGAAGGAAGATGTTTTGAATATAATTCATCATTCACTCTGGCATAAATTTATGTTGGATGCTCCCTATATGTTTATAAAAATACGAGCCCTTAAGCCCGGCTTAATTAGTAGGCTTTATTTGATATTTAGAAAAATACTCTGCCAATTAATGTGGCACGTAGCTTCCTCGCAAAGAAAAAAACAAATTAAGATATATACCTCGATAAAAATAATCAAAAAGTTGGAACGGCGCGGCTGTGTTCCAGTAAATATTTAATAAAGTTGAGAAATTTAAACATTTGTTGGAGAAACAAAGCCTCCAACAAGCGCCATATGTTAGCGTACCTATAATTTATTTAATAAACAAATATAAACCTGCAACCAAATCGTAGAAACCGCTGTATAAACAGGTTTTTTTTNCGCGTCGAATGGCGCCAACCGCAAGTCTCTAGCTCTTCTGGAAGTGGGTAAACATTAATGTCAGTCAGTGAGTCAGTGAGCCATGCGGCTTTGTAGTATAAGACATATTAATTTAGTACGATTCAAAGTGCGCAGAAGGTTGAAATTAGGCAGGTGCTATCTGCAGGCTACTTTCGATAAACCATAAAAATTTCATAAAAATCAGGTGATTATTTTTAAAGATATGGCTGTAAATAAATGTATGTTTGTGCGCATGTGGAATAGGAACAATTAGGCGCAGAAGGTTAAAACTTATATGGAACCAACAATGGGCTAAGTATGACCTGCCACCAAAATTTCATTAAAATTGAATGTGTAGTTTTTTAGATATGGCGGTTCGCAAAATTGATGGACAGACCGACCGACAGACCGACAGACAGACACGGAACCAAAAATGATCTCCGATGTCTGAAACGGATCTCTGTCTTGGAATTTTTGAAATCGGAGACATTAATTTTTTTCGTTCTTCGGAACGATCACATAGCTTCCGTTACCTTCGGTAAGCTCGGAAGCAAAAAACTAAAACTAAGGAAATTAATTTAGGTATCTACTTAAATAAAATTATTATGTCTATTTGAAGACTAACAAATTAAATCAAACCTTTATTTTTATTGGAATAAATTTAGTTGCCTTAGCTTAGTAGTAACAAATCATTTCGAGGTGCGTTGTTGTCGGGACACCACTCGATTACATAAATGATATTCACCCTCTTTGTCAACTGGCGTTCGTCCATTCATTAAAACACAACCGATATCATCAAAAGCATCAATTAATTTAGAACCACGCCCATTCGTTTCCTAATCTCTTGTCATTCTTTTCTATTGGAAATATAACCACATAGAATATGTCCAGGAATGTTTCTGCAGCTTCCCTACTTTTGCAATCATGTCGCCTATCATTCTAACACGGCTATATTTTTTAATACTAGGGGTGAATTGATTTTGTTAAAATTTCAATCCCCCCCCCCCCAATAGTTAGGAATAAGGTACAATGGTACTATAAAAATTTCAGTATTATATTAGAGCCTCCGCTAAGTCGTCCCTGTTGTCTTGGCTTCTTAGCTGGTATCCACAAAAGTATATTCACACACATCTTAAATTTATTTTCCGTTAAAAAAGTATAACACATTTAATTTATCTCATGAAATTTAGTGAGTGTACGGAATTGTTTATTCCTTTTTTTGTTCTTAAGGCCTGTTACATTGTGGACAAATATAATTTTATATATGGACCATGTTCAACCACATGGTCTAGTGTTAAAGCATTTTTTATGATTAATTATAATTCAAAGAGAATGATGACACATTGCATTAATAAAATATAACATTATGCAAAAATGAAATAATGTATTATATACGTATGTTTATTCTTGCAGTTCCTAATTATGAATTTAAAACCACTAACATCGTGACTTCCGTTTATCTATGCTTATCATTCGTAAAAAAAAAAATGTAATTTTACAATGTCAATGCGTTCATTGATTAACTGTAATATTTTTTTCACTCGATTCTTAGCACAAGCTTAAAAAGTACGTGACCATTTTTGAAAATATTTCACATACTCTAGGTAAAAATTGGTCAGAATACATTTAAAAAAAAAATGTAAGGTTACATGAAAAGAGTGTTGTGGCAAGAAGAGAAAAAATTTTTGAGCCATTACGAAAGCTAAAGCATTGGAGCGGAGTAAGGGAGATGAGAAGGGGTAGAAAAACACACCTACCAGACGTACAAATTGGTCACTTGTTCCCGGCTACGGTTCTACCAATAATCCCGATATTTTAGCTGGCGATACTCAGCCCATTCCAACACGTAGCGTATAAATATTCATATCGTTAACGATCCTACCATTCTCTCAACCCTTAGGCAAAAAAATAATACCAACACAAACACTCGAAAAAACAAAAAAAAAAACATGGAACCCTATATCGTTTTTAACTCATACATATACATTCAGGTATATATTTCTCTTCCTCTTTTCATATATTAATGTATTTTTCTCTTTGTGTAATTGTATGTGTAATTTACAAACATATACAAACACTCACACACACACACATATATATATATATATGTGTGTGTGTGTGTGTGTTTGAGTGTTGAAAATTTATTGTTTTTGTTTTACTTAAAAACGGATAAAGAATAAATAAAAAAAAGCAGGTAAAAAAAGAAATGAACGAGGTTACACGGGCGGATGAGTTTGGATTCAAATTAAATTTCCCGCCACTCATTGTTCCCGAGTAAATCTCCGGGTGGTGACTTTTGTTCCTATTCATTATCTCTTCTATTCCATACTTTTTCCCCCCTTTGCCATGGAAGTATTGTGTCGTAGGGGGGTGGGGCAGGGGAAACGAAAATTCCTATACAAAGTTTTCCATGTCGTTTATAACGAACAGGTTTTTGACGGGAAACAGGAAGAATTAATTTTGTATATGTGTTGCTTTGTTTAATCTCATTGTGAATTTTCCACGTTTTATTAAATGGATTAATTATTTAAACGAAAATTTTAATGACTTTTTCCCTTTTCATTTGCGATGTTTGGTCTGGAGTTTATATTTTACTTAAGTATGTTTAACTTAAAAAAAAATATACCTTTTCTATTATTATTAATGATTTTAAAGAAGGATAATGATTTAAAATAGGTAGGAAGGTAAAATAGGTAGAGTTAAGTTTTAACAAAGGTATAAATTGTATAAATAAATATGTATATAGGTATCAGCAATGAAAATACTGTGTTTACACACTGCAATAAGCTACTCAAATTGTGTGAATGAGAGACACGAAGGGATGTGCCACGCAATAATGTCACATAGGAACTGTTGCAACATCAGACTTACGTCAACAAGATGTTGGCTCGGCATTACGCCATGTCCTGCATCGTTGCGTCGCGTCCGACTCATCAGGGACCTGACGATGCCCACCCAACTCTGGACCAATACCGGATCTATAAGATCATCGGTAATAGGGCTTCAGAGACGAGCGTGCTCTCACACTGTCATCTTGTTGACGTAAGTCTGATGTTGGAACAGTTCCTATGTGCCATTATTGCGTGGCACATCCCTTGGTGTCTCTCACTCACACAAATTGTGTAAATATATATATAGGAAGTTTAGATAGGTATGCATTAAAAAGAAATTTAGATTCGTGATATATAGGTAGATAGAAATAACGACTCATTTTGAATGAATACATAAATAATCCAGTAGATTCACTACAGTCTATAAGATTAGAGTTGGCACAATCAAAAGGCGGGAAAATTTTGAGGGAAACGATTCTAATGGTCCCCCATGTTGAATGCAACTTCAAAAAAAAATTGCTCTACTCTACCCCTGTCCTACAAAAAAAAATATAACATGGCAACACTGATTTTCCCTTTTTATAACCCCAAAACTACCTCCACGTTTGTTGTTTCCCGCCTTCGATTGTGCCAACTCTAATCTTATAGACTGTAGTTGTTGAATCTTGTGTTTTTCGTCTTCAAGTTTGCCTATACTAATATAATTTATGACCTAATATAACCTGTATGGTAAAGTAGTATACATTTAAAGATCCAATTTCCCGACACCATATTTATATGTGAGTGTGTGTGTTATTATGTAAGTATTTGTTTTTGTGTATGTGTATGTATATTTTTTGGACCCAGGATAAACTCGGTTTTTTTCTTTATAACTTTTCAAGCGAGTAAGATATAATAATAACATCCAAAAAGTATTAAATGTTATATATAGAATATACATATGCAATTATATACATAGTGTATTAGGTTTGTAGAATATTAAAAAACATGTCCCCTATTAATAGCAGCTATTCTTTTAATAGCCGTAACGTCCTACCGATTTTTTTTTTTATTTTATTTTATTTATTTATTTTTTTTTTTTTCAATCCTGATTTAAAAACATTGTTTTGATTAAAATCGAAACCTTTTTAGATGTAGTCATTGAAAGTGAGTCCTTTTCAAACGAGCTGAATAAATCCCTCTTTCCCTGACGTACTGTCGGTAAAATGTAAACTTCAACAAAATATAGACCTCTTCTTCAAAACGAGTATTGAACGAATTGTAAAAAGCACTTCTAAAAGTTGTGCGACTTGCTTCCACTTTAATATTGTATTAACTAATGCGTTAATGTGTTTGTAACTTTTCAGGACCTGCTGCGAAGCCAAATGGAATGAGGAAACCGTCAAGTGTTTGAGACGAGCCGCTAAACTTTTGGTAGCTGTAAGTACCCACTCCCTACCTATAAGAATTAGCATATTCAAATTTCATTGGAAGGGTGGGTAGCAGAATAGGGCTGTTACAAAACCCACCAGCAAGGATACGATTCTCTCTGTTTATTTCTTAGTATCGAGATTCTCGTGAGTTTGCGTTGAGAATCTCCTTTGAACTTAGAACCAGTTCAATGGAAAATTGCCAATGTAGCTCTTTTCTTATGCCCTTTCCTAGGGTTCCAGTTCTGCCGAATATATTACACTGCAGGGTTCTATACGCTTTCCTTCTCAAACATATACAATAGTTTCTCTTTCTCTATTCATACACACACACCGGTGCCTTTTTATATGGCAGTGTACTACAGATAAGGTACGATAAAGAGTGAACTCGGGGAAGGTTCGCTTTTTATTACCCCCTCATGGTTTAGAAGTTGGAATGACCGCTTCCGGTTAGAAAAACAGTTTATTCAGATTAGGTTTTTTGTCTTATAAATACTAGTTATAACGTAGATTGTAGGTGAACTATAGGCGAGGGTTAAATATAGTTCCTGTAGGAGTTATAAAACGTGACTTACGGCTAAATAGGATTTTTGTCTCAATTTTTATTTTGTTTTCAAATTAATATATTATTTATTACCTATTGCATATATATAACCCATTTATTAATCATTTAAACAAAATAACTCCTATGTTGATAGCAATTATTCTCAAGATTTAATGATGAGGAGCTTAGTATGAGACAGTTGTATATGATGCCTATCATTTGTACTAGAAATGTGGGGATTTTAGCACTGACTCGTCCTCTAAAACATCTTAATTAATTTACATGACAATCGATCATATCTTTAAAAAACCGTAGATCATGGCATGTTATATTTTTCTTAGGAATACCGTCTAAACTACATATTATTCTAAATTATGTATGTTATTGGTTTTATTTATTGTTAACCATTCATCGTAAAGAGTTTATGTCGATTTAGTAATTATTCAGTTTTGTTATTTTATTCCCTGATTTATCGCCTACTGTTTGTTCTTAGGCACTGATGATTGCTTTAAGCTCCTTTGGCTAATAAAAAAAAAAAAGTTTAATTTACATGGAGAGAGAGTTTTATTATTTCATAAGATAACCTTCATAGACCTACCCGTGTTTTTTTTTTTTTTTTAAGTTATTAATGTAAAAAATGTTAAGTATAATTATTGTTCTCTAAATTCGTCCCCGTGGTATTCTTTTTTAGAGAATATATCCGGAGAATTTTTACATTGTGGTCGAAGTTGCACTCATGATTGCTTGACAGTGCTTTCAAATTTATAACCAAGTGAAAAGATTCAGTTTTACACTATAGGTAATGATTCTATCAAAACTTTTAGTAAATTCAATAACATTTTGGTTTCATATTGCTTCCGAGCTTACCGAAGGTAACGGAAGCATTGTGTTCACTTTTGAGATTTTAAAATTTCCAAGATAGAAATTTGTTTCAGACATCACGGATAATTTTTGGTATCGTGTCTGTCTTTCTGTCGGTCTGTGTGACCGCGAAATTTGAAACGTCCAACGATAACTTTTAGTAATCAGTAATTCTAAACCGAATTTAATGAAATTTGGTAAATATGTTCATTTTACCAATGCCCAGGACGAGTTCGTTGGGCAACGTTATCCATTCAAGCGTTCACGCGTAACGCTCACGTAAACGTGAACTTCAAAATTAAAATTGGAATTTTAGGCCAGGGAAAAAATCAAACTTAATCTATTCAATGAGACAAACATTTTTTTTTAAATGCAATTTTTTAGTAAAAACAACAGCGACAACGCTATGAAGTGTTAAAGATCGCTAAAACTTTAAATAGTTTTTAAACAATAAACAATATAACAATAATGTTAATGTTAATATAAAAAATAAAGTGCATGATAAGATGCGAGGAAGCTATGTGCCACTCAAATTGGCAGTCTATTTTAATTTAATCTCAAACTAAATAGATCACTTACTTATATCGTATCTGAGATTCGTGTCATTCGTCCACTAAATGTCTCGTTGAAGATTTGAAGTAAAAGAAATTCCAGGAATGTGTATCGAATACTTAATAAGAGATCATAAAGAGCAGACTCAACAAATTGTCAATCATTATAAATAGATTGAGTTGACGTCCTTTCAGTGTACTAGAATTTAAGATAAGGCAAAGAATTCAATTTTCCAAATTCCCACATTCCTGTAATATAACTATGTGATTAGTTCTTTACGTCGTTATTTTAGACTGACTTGGTTCAAAAATTTGAGGTAGATATAAATTGAATACGTTGGAATTTTAGACACGCGAAAAACACTTTAAATTTCAAATTTTCACCTTCAGAATTTATATATTGGAAAAAACAAGGGAAACAAGGCACGTGGCTGACTTAATTTTAGATCGAATAAAATAAATATATATTTTTTTTTAATAATAATAAAAATAATGTCCCTACTTACTTAAAAGATACAATGGAATTGAAACATTTATATTTATTTATTATGTTAAAATGTGTGTGAAAGTTAAAAATATATATTTTCTACTCTCCCTAACTGAATAGGAACATTCTATTTCATAGTTTTTGAATTTTGGTTACCAAAAAGAAAAAAAAACTTATTTATT
>KZ651123.1:1248834-1259999 GCA_001010745.2 Gerris buenoi
ATAGAACAATGTATCCTATGAAAGTATAAAAAACTTGATGGAAAGAGGGAAATTAAAAAAAAGCTGTTAAAAGATTCCGTATTTTAGACTCATTAAGATTTAGTTAAAAAAAAAGAAATAAGAATTAGTGGGGAAAAGATGGTTCTTTAAGAAAAAAAATACTGATAGCAGTATCCTTTAATTTAAAATAAGATAATGCGGGAAGTAAAGGAGAAAACGATCTTGAAACTGGGCAGGGGTGCAGAGAAGATGAGGGTACAATTAAAAAAGTTACGAAAATTATAGCCGCTATAAAAATAACATTTTCTTCGTTTTTTTCTTAAAAATAAGTTTTTTTTTGGTTGGTTCCGGGAAGCCACTCTATTTGATAAAATCGATGTCGTTAATGGCATTAGTACTGGTGGCCTGAGAGCTCCATCTCCAGGCCCCTCTTAGGAATTTAAACCAAGTTTGTCCCTCCTTTTTTTAAAAAAAATAAAGAAAGTACAAAGTTTTTAAAAGTATAGTTTACTTTTAAGCAACAGAATANACTCGGGTCTTTTCGAAAGAGAGAGTTCTTAAATTCATTTATATCATTTTATTTTAAATCTCCGACATTTATACCCATTTTAAGTTTTAGAAAATAAACCCTTCATGCTATTGTTTGTCTGTCCAAAAAAAAACAAAAAAAAACGTTGACTTTCATTTTTTTCTGAATAATTTCTTTAACATTTTTCGAATTGTAAGTCAATAAAGGGAGAAAATCCTCTGTTAAAGATATATTTTTAAAAATGATGAGAATTTGATGGATTTACACGTTTTGAGGTCCCCTGAGTCCAAAAAAGTGGTTTTTAAAAAATGTCTGTCCGTCGCCTTTCTGTCGTCTGTCGTCTGTGCAGACGCCTGGAGCCTAAACTACTGGGCCGATTTTGACGAAATTTGGCATACATGTTCAGAAAAATCATACCCCGAGGCGAAATTGAGAAATGAATTTTAACTCCAAATTTGAGGGCGCTACCCCCCAAAAACTTCGAAAAAACACCAAAAAATTTCTCGAAAACGGTTTCGACGATTTTGATTAAAAAATTCTAAAATGTAGTAAATTTAAATACGAATCTAATGATATAAGCCGTTTTCCCGGGAAAAATCTAGTTCCTGAGATAATAGCTTAAAACGCGGATGGAGAGAGCCCGGGTTCGATTCCCCGCCCGGGAGAAGTTATTTTTATGATATTTTTGATGAAATTTCCAATAGTAATTAAATGTACATATATATATGAGAAAGTTTGTCTGAGTTGTCTCGGACCGATTTTTTTTATGTGGTAAATAACATTTATATTTACAATTATACTTCCTAAAAGCAGAATATGAAAATTGTATTCGATTAGTTAGGCTTCGTTTATAGAATATGTGGGCTAATATATCTTCAAATCGTCAGCTCTTTTTTTTTTCATTTGCTTGTCATTCTTCGACGGATGCCTCTACATACATTATATGTCATAATTCTTGATTACATGGCATAGCTATATTAAGGATTATATAAAACTATTTTTTTTTTTGTCAGTTTCTTTAGCTTTGATTCGTTAAGTAATAAGGGCAATTGATATTGTTTATTTCTTTGGACTCGTTTTTGAAACCAATACTTATTATAGTTAACATTTTAGTTATAAACTACCTGGATTTCCGTGCTTTGATACGGAGAGTGTAATTTTGCTTCTGAGCTTACCGAAGGTAACGGAAGCGTTACCTTAAGTGTGGTCGTTCTGAAGAGCGAAAGTATTTTAGGTCTCCGATTGCAAAAATTTCGTGACAGTAATCCACAGAAATCTGTGTCTGTCTGTCGGTCTGTCGCTCTATTTTTACGAACTAACATATTTTAAAAATTACACGTCCGATTTTAATAAAATTTGAATAGTAGGTTATAATTAGCTTATTATTAGTCAAATAGTTTTAATATTTAGTTTGTTAGTTTTAACCCTCTGCGCCTATTTGTTTCTTTTCCACATGCGCATAAACATGCATTTAAAAAAAAAAATGAAAATATTAGTAATTTAAGAAAAAGATTTGTGTATATATTGTGTGAGCATGACGCTTACTGATGAGCATGACAACTTAATGATATGCAGATGAGACTCCTCTTTGATTATATGAACATGTGTTGTGATGAACATACTTATAAATCTTATAAACTCGTCAAGAAAAGATCAATAATTATCTTTTTAAGAAAGTATGAACTTTAGTGTCACTGACGAACTGTCACAATCATTTTTTTTAAAACATTAAAAAAGCTAGCTTTATCTAACTTCGATAATTATTACTGAACAAACTTGCTTTATGGACGTAATGTAAAGGTTAAAATGTTGTTTAAAGACCACTAAAGTAGAACTACCTAGTTAATGCACATACTAAAGAGTAAGAACTAACTCTATTCTTAGTTATAGCTTACAGCTTTGTTGTAGTAGTTGTGTTTGTGGTCTGAACACAGCTTGCTTTATTAACCATTCTGTGATTTATTCGGGGTTAACAAAACAGTTTTGTTTTTTATCCCTTTTTCTTGTCTTCATTAAATATTCTTTTTTTTATGAGATGAATTATGAATGTAAATCAAACCGACTCCTTAAACAATATTTATGTAAAATTAATTTAAGAATAAATAAACATTAAGAGAGAATCTATTTATGAAGATATTTATTTATTTTTTCTTTGAGAGTGGCAATATTTGGTTGTTATAATTTCTTTATGATACAGTTCGTGTAGTAAAAGAAAAGTTTAGATTTCGATAAGAAATTGTTAGAGTATAATATTTCTGGTATATAATAAAAATTAATACTTCTGAAGTAATTAAATTTTTGGAACGATTTCCTCATGTTACAGATCCCGGGAGTAAAGCAGAAAAATACCCATCACAAAACCGAGCGTCACAAAATTAACCGGCACAAAACCGAGCATCACAAAATTAACCGGCACAAAACCGAGCATCACAAAATTAACCGGCACAAAACCGAGCATCACAAAATTAACCGGCACAAAACCGAGCGTCACAAAATTAACCGGCACAAAACCGAGCGTCACGAAATCGACCGTTGACGATAACTTGAGTAAAAGTTCACTGGTTTAGTGGAAATTTGGTTCACCTGTTTATTCGATCAATGCCCAGTACGAGTTCATTGGATAACGTTATCCGCCCAAACGTTCGCGCGCATTTCTCGCGTAAACGTAAGCTTCAAATGTAAAATTATTAGAATTTTAGGACGGAAACAAATTCTAACATCATCTAATCAATGAGACAAACAACTTTTTTTTTGTTTTACTAAAACCAACACCGACACCGCTATGAAGTGTTATGAAAGGCTAAATTTATTAAAGCTGACCTAAACGTTTAAAGTAGAGAAAATAACGTATTTAATGATATCTTACATTCTGGCGCAACGATTTTCATAAAACTTCATACACATCTTCTAAAGTACAATTAAAACAGGCTTGTAAAATTTCAACCTGATACAAGCAGGAGATTTTGGGAAGTGAAGTAATTTATTTTATAATATTTTAAATTGACTACTACAGCCATCCTTTTTAACAATCAACTCAAAATGAATAACTTTTATCTCAATATTATCAACACATATTTATTGCAAGACATTCTCTTTAATAATAAAAAAAAGCTTTTCTATTAATTTTGCCTTACCTCCGCGAAGTACAAATAGTTAGTAACTTTTAATTTAGTGTATTTTCTAACTCAGCCAGGCGTAAAAGTATTGATAGCATGGTAAACTTAGCAGTGTGATTTCATCATTTATATTTAATTTAAATCAAATTATAATTATTATTAACAACGGGAGACAGACATAGAAAAATAGACTCCAGTGCCGGGGCTCGAACCACGGGCCTCTATATTTCCAGTATAGCGCTCTACCAACTAAGTTACACGAAAGAATAATTTCCTCTGTCAGTAACGATACCATATCCAGATTTTCGACAAACCTTTGTAGAGCGCTGTACTAGAAACATAGAGGCCCGTGGTTCGAGTCTCGGGTCTGGAGTCTATTTTTCTCTTTCTGTCTCCCGTTGTTAATAATAATTAAAATTTAAAGTTTCTGTAATATGAATACTACCCCAAACTTAAAACTAACATTTTCCTATATTTAATAAAAAGCATTAGGAACTTCGTTCCGAATAACGGGTGTCCCGTAACACCAGACGCATTTTTAATTTTTAACTATCGAACATAATCTTATATAATACTAACTCTCTTAGTGGATTACAACCGCACCAGACTATTGGGTTTGTATAAATTTATGCTCTTCTTAATTAATTTCCAGAATGATAATTCATCTTTCATTTTAGTTGAAACAAAAACAAAAGGAGAATAAAGTGCATCACGTCTTAGATATTAATAATTACTATTAAAGAAACAGGGAGAAATGAATTTGGTTAAAGTAGAAGCGTGGTTAGATGATTGCGGTTGGTTCAGGGGGCTGAAGGAATAAATCCTTGGTTTTTGTGGAAAAAGGTCACTGACCAGTTTTCTAGTCTTACTTCTCCTTAAAACCAAATCAACTTGAATATCTCTTCACTTAATTTAGTTTATATCCGGAATAAAAGTAATTTATTAATAATAAAATACATAGTCCATATTGTATTATTTAAAATAGTAAGACCAAAAAAGGAAATAAACACCCCGCCCGAAATCCAGAAGCTTGCAATTTTGGTGCAGAACACATTTTAATACTTACTTCTTCTTCAGTTGTTTCATAATTAAAATTAAAACTAATAAAAAAACAACACTTTTATTTTCAGAATAAAGTTCAACAATTGGTTATTATCTATGAACTGATAATTTATTATTCCTCATAATTTTGGTTGCAACTAAGATAGTTTTTAACTACTGTTCCTTGATCCTTTAATCGCTAATTAGCCTTTTCCATTCCCACACTAATGACTGTATGTTATTATTTGGCAAATGTTTTTTGTATATCCAATTGAATATTAAAAAATTTTAAGGAGTTCAAGAAATATATTATGAAATATGCTACAAATTAATGCGACTCATAGCTATTTTGCGTCCTATCGCGAAATCTTTTAAGATGTTTTTCTTTTAAGACCCATTATCGTCAAATTAATTTAATTTTTCCATTCATTACGACTCCATTTAAATTTTACTTGTAAAAAAGTATCAATTAAGTAAATTTTGATGAGAGTAGATGATTAAAATTAATATACCATGGTGACATTCCGTGGGTGACATTCTACAAAGCATCTACAAATCTACATATTTGTACTCAACTGATTTTAAAGATTATATTAAAAATCAGTGGAGTACAAACATATAGGTGGTAATAAATAAAAGTTGTGCACATTTGTTGGAGAAACAAATAGGCGTAGAAGGTTGACAATAATATGGGATCAAGAGGGTATTTATCACCTATTATCCAAACTTCATTAAAATCGTGAGGGTACTTTTAAAAACTGTCTAAAGATGTATAAAAAGGATTTTGTCTTCACATTTTTGATTTTAGAGACATCAAAATATGTTGTTCTTTATTGTATGATTGCTTCTGTTACATACGGTAAGCTCGGAACCAAGTACATAGTTATATTTTATACGGGTAATCTAGAAAGTTTATTAATGGAAAGCCTTTGAAATTAGATGACAGCAAGTGCCGTATGACTTCTTTTAAAATGTCTTCTTATATAGGTATTGTATTACTTGAAAGGGCTAAGAATTCAATTAAGTGTTGAACTCAACATTCATTTCTTGGAGATAGCAACCTTGTACAGAGCAATTGTGACCTTGTCAACTCTTAAGAGCTTCTTATCTTTCTTTATACGGAATGGAAGTAAGAAGGAATTAATGAGAGGCATACTTGAAGTAAAGTCATTTCAACATGAGACCCGTTTCCTTTACACTCCCACATACTTCCTTCCCCGAGATTCCTTCGAACAGGGGAAAACCTATTTCCTTCAGCTTCCATGTACAAGCGTATCTTGTACTTTTGTCCGATAACTTTTCTTTAAGGTTTTTTTTTTTATATTTATAAATATGCTTTATAACAAATCTTTGTGAAGATGATGAATAGAGGATTTGGGTGCTTTTATGAGCTGAGAAAGCTGAATAAGGATCTCCAGTAACAGCTCCTCGTCGGTTACTCGATTGAGAGGTTAGTTGACGGGGTTTGACAAGAAGACGACCGAAGCTCCTAATTGGAAGACTGGGACGGGAAGGCTCCTTGAGGTATTGCCAACTGTCTTTGGAAACAATGTCGTCACCGAGAAGAGACGCAGCGGGAAGGAAAAGGCCGCAGTATTGCCAACTGCTGGGTTTTCCCATTATAATAGGTTGTGAAGAGGCAAGGAGGTTTGGGTGGTAGATAATTACTAAAGCCTCTTGGCGTGCCTCGTCGCTTCCCTGCCTAGGCTGTAGCAGATTTCACGCTTCTATTTGTCAAGACATCAATTTCCCCACGGTTCTCGCACAAGACATACACCGACCTCAAACTGACTCCCTCCTTCAGCTTTGAATCAAAACTTGAAAACTCAAACTCCTCTCAACGACGTTCATCACTCGTCAGAACTACATTAACTTGGAACTAACTCTTAATAACCCATTCACCGAGACTCCTCGGCGACGAAATATCATATTGGTTTAATTAGAGCCAACTGATGCCTTTTCATTTTCGCTGTTGCACACTCTCACACACATTTAACAAAATCGTATTATTTTCCTTCTCTCAAGGTGCATTACAACTGGAGTGTGAATGAATTAATGAGTTTCTATTAAAAAGAACTGAATATAAACAACTTAACGACAGTAAGATTTAAAAATATGAAATATTTTTTTAGAATAGCGAGGATCAGTTAAAAGTAAAAAAAATAAATAAACATTAAAAAAAAAAAAAACATTTCGGAAAATATATTACCTTTGACGAAATAATGTTATAAATGATATTATTTTTGCAGTATAATTATACAGATGGGAGTTATAGAGTGGTGGAAACAAGTCTTATATGCCACATGTTACAATGGCATCATGAAGATGTCAGTTAACCATCATGATATATTTGTCTTAAAAATCGTTTTACATGTGATATTCCCTTAAAATAGCCTTTTAAAGGAATGAAGGGAAACATTACAATTTATCTGTTGAACAAAAAGTAAGTCTAGGAAAAGTCGCAAAACAGTTTTGACGAGAGGACATCCTTATTGAACAAGTTTTATAGTTTATAGTTTTACAGATATAACAATTATTAGGAGATTGAATTATTTAGGTTATTTATTTTGTTGAAGTAGTGAGAGCTGAGGCTATTTGTGTTTGCTCTATTATTTACAGTGATGGGTTTGGTTATGTCATTTCTAAGATTATTTTTGTATTTATTGGGGGCTTCTGTGATTATATTAGAAAGATCAAAAAGAGTCAAATGTGTGTCATATATTGATAAAAAATTGTTAGTTGGGGCAGTAGGATTAACAATCCCATTAATCCTTATAATATAATTACATATGCCCCCAATAAATACACAAGGAACATCTTAGAAATTATTCACATAATTTCTACATTATTTTATAATTNAGAGAGAGAGAGAGAGAGAGAGAGAGAGAGAGAGAGAGAGAGAGAGAGAGAGAGAGAGAGAGAGAGAGAGAGAGAGAGAGAGAGAGAGAGAGAGAGAGAGAGAGAGAGAGAGAGAGAGAGAGAGAGAGAGAGAGAGAGAGAGAGAGAGAGAGAGAGAGAGAGAGAGAGAGAGAGAGAGAGAGAGAGAGAGAGAGAGAGAGAGAGAGAGAGAGAGAGAGAGAGAGAGAGAGAGAGAGAGAGAGAGAGAGAGAGAGAGAGAGAGAGAGAGAGAGAGAGAGAGAGAGAGAGAGAGAGAGAGAGAGAGAGAGAGAGAGAGAGAGAGAGAGAGAGAGAGAGAGAGAGAGAGAGAGAGAGAGAGAGAGAGAGAGAGAGAGAGAGAGAGAGAGAGAGAGAGAGAGAGAGAGAGAGAGAGAGAGAGAGAGAGAGAGAGAGAGAGAGAGAGAGAGAGAGAGAGAGAGAGAGAGAGAGAGAGAGAGAGAGAGAGAGAGAGAGAGAGAGAGAGAGAGAGAGAGAGAGAGAGAGAGAGAGAGAGAGAGAGAGAGAGAGAGAGAGAGAGAGAGAGAGAGAGAGAGAGAGAGAGAGAGAGAGAGAGAGAGAGAGAGAGAGAGAGAGAGAGAGAGAGAGAGAGAGAGAGAGAGAGAGAGAGAGAGAGAGAGAGAGAGAGAGAGAGAGAGAGAGAGAGAGAGAGAGAGAGAGAGAGAGAGAGAGAGAGAGAGAGAGAGAGAGAGAGAGAGAGAGAGAGAGAGAGAGAGAGAGAGAGAGAGAGAGAGAGAGAGAGAGAGAGAGAGAGAGAGAGAGAGAGAGAGAGAGAGAGAGAGAGAGAGAGAGAGAGAGAGAGAGAGAGAGAGAGAGAGAGAGAGAGAGAGAGAGAGAGAGAGAGAGAGAGAGAGAGAGAGAGAGAGAGAGAGAGAGAGAGAGAGAGAGAGAGAGAGAGAGAGAGAGAGAGAGAGAGAGAGAGAGAGAGAGAGAGAGAGAGAGAGAGAGAGAGAGAGAGAGAGAGAGAGAGAGAGAGAGAGAGAGAGAGAGAGAGAGAGAGAGAGAGAGAGAGAGAGAGAGAGAGAGAGAGAGAGAGAGAGAGAGAGAGAGAGAGAGAGAGAGAGAGAGAGAGAGAGAGAGAGAGAGAGAGAGAGAGAGAGAGAGAGAGAGAGAGAGAGAGAGAGAGAGAGAGAGAGAGAGAGAGAGAGAGAGAGAGAGAGAGAGAGAGAGAGAGAGAGAGAGAGAGAGAGAGAGAGAGAGAGAGAGAGAGAGAGAGAGAGAGAGAGAGAGAGAGAGAGAGAGAGAGAGAGAGAGAGAGAGAGAGAGAGAGAGAGAGAGAGAGAGAGAGAGAGAGAGAGAGAGAGAGAGAGAGAGAGAGAGAGAGAGAGAGAGAGAGAGAGAGAGAGAGAGAGAGAGAGAGAGAGAGAGAGAGAGAGAGAGAGAGAGAGAGAGAGAGAGAGAGAGAGAGAGAGAGAGAGAGAGAGAGAGAGAGAGAGAGAGAGAGAGAGAGAGAGAGAGAGAGAGAGAGAGAGAGAGAGAGAGAGAGAGAGAGAGAGAGAGAGAGAGAGAGAGAGAGAGAGAGAGAGAGAGAGAGAGAGAGAGAGAGAGAGAGAGAGAGAGAGAGAGAGAGAGAGAGAGAGAGAGAGAGAGAGAGAGAGAGAGAGAGAGAGAGAGAGAGAGAGAGAGAGAGAGAGAGAGAGAGAGAGAGAGAGAGAGAGAGAGAGAGAGAGAGAGAGAGAGAGAGAGAGAGAGAGAGAGAGAGAGAGAGAGAGAGAGAGAGAGAGAGAGAGAGAGAGAGAGAGAGAGAGAGAGAGAGAGAGAGAGAGAGAGAGAGAGAGAGAGAGAGAGAGAGAGAGAGAGAGAGAGAGAGAGAGAGAGAGAGAGAGAGAGAGAGAGAGAGAGAGAGAGAGAGAGAGAGAGAGAGAGAGAGAGAGAGAGAGAGAGAGAGAGAGAGAGAGAGAGAGAGAGAGAGAGAGAGAGAGAGAGAGAGAGAGAGAGAGAGAGAGAGAGAGAGAGAGAGAGAGAGAGAGAGAGAGAGAGAGAGAGAGAGAGAGAGAGAGAGAGAGAGAGAGAGAGAGAGAGAGAGAGAGAGAGAGAGAGAGAGAGAGAGAGAGAGAGAGAGAGAGAGAGAGAGAGAGAGAGAAAGAGAGAGAGAGAACTTTTGTACCACCCTGTATTTATATAAACCTTATACTTATAAAATATTATCTATTTGTGAGATTATATTGCATAAAAAAAATCTTTATTTATGGTCTTTAAGTAGATTTTTTTTTTCTAAAATTAGCTTTGTAACAATAATTCTGAGAGTTGGTTTTTATGTGTTTAAATGTTCCTTTATAATTGTCATTTATATTTTCTATAGAAGAATTAATTTGTATTTTCTCCACGTGAACGTATACTTAATCTTTATTTATAAAAATGAATGTTTCTCTGTCTATCTGTCTGTCTCTTACGCCTGCCTAAACCAGACATCCGATTGCGATGAAACTTCGGGAAATGGTTGGACGCATGCCCGGGAAGGTTTCTAAGTTAGTAAAACATATGTTCCGACAGATAGGAACCCGGGCTGCGCCGGGTTTACTTCAGCTAGTTATTTATAAAAACAGCTTACTTCTTTCAATAAGGCAACAATCAGAGTTACACGAAAAAAATCAAAAAGAAGGTGAGTTTACATCGTGTCACAGACCTTCAATGATTCAAGTTGGTAAATATTAAATATTTAATATTGTGGTCTGACGATTAGCGAATAATATCTTCGAGGTTCGTTCACTAGAACTAGTTTTCATAATTACTGTGGTCAAAACGCTTAATTGTTAAAATGCTGTTTATATTCAGAAAATTCTGTTTATATTTAGAAAAAGAGATATAGATGATAATAGGAAGTCTTAGAAACCTTAACATAAAGTATACTTGCAGTAGTAGTAGACTACTTTTATCTTTAAAAAAAATCGTATCTGATTTTGATGAAATTGAGAGTTTGTTGTCATTAACCCATTGTTGGAGCCAAACTTGTTTTTATTAACAACTGTTCATATTTTAAAAAGTACCCATCGAGATTTTGATGGTTGTTTAGAGTGGATCCTTATAAATTCCAACCATCATTTAAAATTCTTTTTAAAAAAATACGAGTTATCCCTTACTGGGAATTAAAACAGTTCATTCACTCTCAACCTCAATTCACTTGACCATTTTCCAATGACAGGAGGCGAGGAAGCTAGATGCCACAAAATTTTACAGAATAATTATTTAATTTTATAATATATTTGCTGACACAGCGTTCTGCTGATTTAATCATGTATTTACATATAGTATTACTTTTTAATGTTTTTTTATAGATGTATATTTATAAATGGCTTATTTATTTATTATTTATTTGCTTAAATTAGATTGCGTTTTGTTTGGATAGATTCGTATTAAAAAATTTATAAAATTAAGTAATTTGTCGTATGTTCTTTTTTTAATTTTATTTTTTAGACGACTTAATTAAAATGTATGAGTGAATGTATTTTGAATGAATTTTCTGAATGGAAGAGGGAGAGTTTAATTAAATGGTCTGCACACTCACACTAAAATCCGGTAGAATACATGTTCCTCTTCTCCTTGCTTCAAATATAAATGTGTGTGTTGTTTAAATTTATATATAT
>KZ651123.1:1263997-1277737 GCA_001010745.2 Gerris buenoi
AACTTCAAATTTAAAATTGGAATTTTCGGTCGGGAAAAAAATCAAACCATATCTATTCAATGAGACGAACATTTTTTTCAAATACAATTTTTTAGTAAAACCTACAGCGACACCCCTTAAAATAAGAAAAACTGTCGTAGCTGTGTTGAATTTTTTTAAAAAATAACTAATTGAAAAACGGGTTGTACAAACCAGGTCTGATTTTTAATTATCTACAATTTTGGTCATAGGACATTTTGTCGTATCGGTTGTACCCTAGATGGAGATTTTTTGGTTTTAATTTTTTCAATTTTTGCCTTTAAGCTCTCATATCTTTGGCAATTGTGACCGATTTTAATTCTGATTTTTGGGCTTCAATCTGTCACTAATGCCCTTTAAATGTTTTTAATTCGTCCTATTACCTGAGAAATTGAGAGTAAACTATTTCCCGAGTGTCGTGGTCACGTGACCTTTTTTTCGATTTCAGTATTGTGTCGTATACCATTTGAAGGGCCTTGATTTGTACATTAAAGGGGTTTTATTTGTTTATTTTTATAAAATTTTGTAGCCGTACTTTTGTTCAGATTTGTTGGTTTTTTGCAGGTAAAAGAGGTTAAATAAATTTTTCATAATTTTTTAAGTGGTTTATTTTACTTTATTAGGATATTTTATGCCTTATTGTTATTGAATGTTTGTTTATTTCAATATAAGTATTGATGGTACAGGGGTACAATTCTCAAAATTAATATTTCAAATAATGATGTACATCTTTGAAAAGCTCTTTAATAGTAGATTAATAATTGTTATATGTAGTGTATATTGTTAGATCGCTAAAAACTGTTAATTATTCTTACACAATAAACAATAAACTAATAAATAGTTAATGCTAATATAACAATAAAGTACAAGATAGTATGCGAGGAAGCTATGTGCCACACTAATTGGCAGTGTATTTATGATGGCTTCAAAATCTTTATAATGCGAATTTTGGAAAATTTTCTCCATGGAAATCCTTTTTAGACTATTCTTAATCGATTCCTGGAATTTTACACTATCTATGTATGTGTCACTTCAGACGATATCTCACCTTATGATGCATTTAAAAAGTCCAAACCAATTTTAAAAGTTTATAATATCAAAAGAAAGGATGTGTTCGTTGGGCAGTATTTTTGGACTACATTTAGGGGTCAGATTTTGAAAATTTAGGGTCAACTATAGCATAAAAACTTTTTTTCCCCATTACACCCCTCTCTTATTTGAAAATGCGACAAAAGTAAACATAACAACAATTACTGTACCCTTAAAGATCTTTCCAACGAAATGCATCTTGAGTGGTATATGGTATATACTATTTTGAATACCCTGTACTTGTGTACAACTTTTTATTTTCACCCATCTAAATTCTAAACCAAAATGTTCATTTATTATCTTAAGCAAATAATACGCAGATTTATTTGATAATTCGCTCATTAAGTCATGGTGCATGACTGGTCTTCTTTATATTTTGCTTCCTAATCAAAAACTGTCATTGCAGGGTGGAAAAATTTAGCATCCTTCTTAAAAAAAAATTATTTCCTAATAAAAGTATGTGTAAATTTAGAACTTAATAAAAATATTTTTTTTTACGTTTTTGGTAGTACTCATACTATTGAAAGATTAAATTTTAATTTAAATCAAATTATAACTACGGGAAACAGACAGAGAAAAACAGACTCCAGCACCGGGATTTGAACCACGGGCCTCTATATTTCCAGTGTAGCGCTCTACCAACTAAGCTACACTGAAGAATAATTTCCTCTGTCGGGAAATTAATGCGTCTGTATATAGAGGCCCGAGGTTCAAATCTCGGCGCTGGAGTCTATTTTTCTCTGTCTGTCTCCCGTAGTTAATAATAATTATAGTTTGATTTAAATTAAAAATATAATTTTATATGGCACTTCTTATCACAGTTATCATTCCTAATTGCAAGAAAACTATAGACATAATATCTCTAAGAAATTAAGTAGAATTCCTTGATATTGTGTCGGAAGTCATCGATATTCTACTGGGGGTTAAAAAAAGGGTGCGGCTCAGCTCTTTTTTAAGAGAAAGCTCAATCCCAACTCTTTCGTGTTTAATTCTCTTCAGCACCAATGATGCCGATTTTTTGCTTAAGATCTGCTTTAGTAAATCATATAGTATTTTTAGGGTTTCGTAGATCCTCCTAGAAACCTTTATGCCGAGTGTGATAAGTCTGTCGTTCCATCACACTTTGGATCATATCACAGTTTAAGCTAGAATATTTAAATTTAAATAATTTTGGTGCAACTCTTCTTACCAAAATATAGAGAAGTTATAACTAATGTAATAATCTCATTTTTTTTATTTTTCAAGTGAAAGCTACTTAAGAGTAGATAACACATATATATATACATATATATTTGTAAGAGGTCTCAATCATAAAACATATTTTCTTAACTATAAAAACCGAAGATAATGATGTACACTTTTTAAGTTTGCATACATCTGATTTGTAGAGGACCATTGTATTTTCTAAATTCCCCAAGTTTCATTAATTTATCTCAAACGGTCAAAAGTAAAAGGGGGGGGGGACTTTTGGACGCCCTGTATGTGTGTGTGTGTGTGTGTGAGAGAAAGAGAGAGAGAGAGAGAGAGAGAGAGCGAGAGAGAGAGAAAAAGAAAGTGTGTGTGTCTATAAATAAGGCTGGTTGTTTTTCTTAACAAAGCAATAAAAAAAACCTATTTGACATGGAAGGTAAATCGTGAATCCATAAAAGTCAAAGTGATTCTGTTTTGAGTAAGTGTTTAAAATACAAGCAGACTAATGACTGCTAAGTTATAAACCAGTTCATAATAGAGGATTGGAAGCAATGAAAGGTTATATTATGGGGGAAGTCAAATACTCGTATAGCTAGCTTGGTTTACAGCTACCTAGACGTCTCTGGTTAGCTGGAAAGAATAGCCCTTCACCCTACACCGTGTTTAAAACTAAACTTTTACGATGTTACCGTTAAACACACAACTTACTGTCTTGTAAAGCTCGCTCGGGCAAAAACAAGCTTAACTTGAAACAACACGCTATGTCCGTACTTAGTTTTCAACTGCCCAGACTCATAACTTTTTTAACTTTCTAACCAGAAAACCTAGTTAATAACTGACGTTTTATTACACAACCCTTGAAAATAAACTACTTTTAATTTATATTCTCATTTTTGTTCTGCAATAAGAAAAAATGGATTTCTACCTGCTTTAATTCAACCATGCAACGCGGGTTTCGTAATTGTCAAATTTAATCGTTAATTGCCAATCAATTGTAATTAATAAATCATAAGCTTTGTCTACTAAGGCAAACAAGAAGTTTCTAACTATATATCTATCATTGCTGCAAATTTCATTGTGGTATTACTCGTCAATTTCAAAGCTTTGACTATTAGAATCAGATTTGCAGTCATTGTGATTTTTTAAAGCATTAGGGGCCCCACAAACTTTTTTGTACATATTGGATCAGCGTACGAGTCATATATTATTAAAATATATTTTGATATCTTGTTACTTACAATTTTATCGATTGAAATATGATATATTTGAAAATTAAATAAATCACATAGTATTTTAGACCATATTGATACATATTACTATTATTAATAATTTTATATTGTTTATAATAAAAGTTAAATTATAATAACTTGCTTTTTTTATTTAAAAAAAAGAAGCTGAAAATGTATATTTTCTTTTTGTTTATTAAAGACAACATTGATTTTACCATTATGTATAGAGCTATTGTGAGGGACTTAAGCAAAATATTTCAATAGGTCCTCGTTCATTAAGTATACTCAAAACTCTCAAACCGGCACTATTGCCGTCAAAATTGTACGTAGGAGATTTCAAGTGCATTTTACTTTTGTTACATACACTTATATATACCACATTTTTTTTAATGCCTGGTGGTTTTATCACTTATTGAACTATTGATTTACACTTAATACTGATTTAGAACACATGAGCTTTTAGAATGTCTAAATAGGTTATTGTTAACGTGGAGGTACGATTGTATCGATAGCTTTTGGGATTATGTTTAAAGTTACACTATTGTTTTAAGTAGTCTTGCAGTTTTAAGTAGCCTTGCAGTATTAAGTAGTCTTGCAAATATAAGTTGTCTTGCAGTTTTAAGTATGACTTTTAAGATGGCTTGCAATTTTTTTTTTTTTTTTTGTTAATTCACATTCAAGTAGATAGATAGTTCAAGTTAGATTTTTTTAACTCGTAATTTTTTTTTTAAAAAAATATTAGGCTCATATACTACTTCCTATTAAATCAAGAAAGAGCCATCAATATTTCAATCCTTCCACTTCCTGGGCTTTCAGGCATATTAAGCCAAGAGCTTCACTCCTAGTGGTGCCCTTAAGTTTAAGCTACAAACTTCCTTCAGAACCCAAAAGCTTTGGTTTCCCGAGCTTGGCCCTCCTGAATCCTGGCTACTAGGATTAAGTAATATTACGTGCTTATAAAGTATACTAAATAAATTTGCTAAAAGACTATTCTTTATGGAAAATATAGGTTACTGATATTTTTGGACAATAATAGACAGCGTATGCAAAGCAGGTTAAATAAAACCTTTTTGCTTCCGAGCTTACCAAAAGTAACGGAAAATATTGTCTATGGATTTAAAATCCAAGGAATGCGCTTCATGGCATTCAGATTCTTGACCCCAAACGAGAAGGATGTCCTTTTTTAAAAGAAAAATGTTTCCGATAAGTGTAAAATTTGTCTCCAACAAATTTTAAAAGTATTCTGGTAATTCGAGTAACACACAGGTTTCCTCGCTTCCTATCACGAACTTTATTTTTTTTTTTTAAGACCCATTAATGTATAATATATTTAATTAATTTCTCTCTTACTTCAGAGCAAGATCATTTGCTCGAAGCAAAAGTTAATGCACTTTTTAAAGTTGAATTTGAAATAAAATTTTCTTTTATTGTAAAGAAATATTAATGTAAATTATTCTTATTATTAGTAATATTAATATTAATTCCTGTTTTTAACAAACGTTTTGTTGGTGTTTAGGAACTTAAAGCTTTCTCTTCTTTAAGAAAGTCCCTACTGAATATTAATTCAAACGAAGAAACAAGGATATTTAAATAAACATGATAATCGATGCAATGAGGCAGCATAATTCTGTCATTATTAGTAGGGTTAAATAATATGGGAGGTTAAAAGTTGCTGATAAAATGATTTAGTGGAAACGCTAAAGATACGAGATTTACAAACTTTTTGATTACAGAGGACCTCGAAAATCAAGAAGATGGAAAAAGCAAAGTTTCGTCTTCTGATGTTTACTCGATTCCTTATTGTTTAAAAACAAGTTTAATTTAAAAGTTAAACGAAAAGAATCGGAACAGAAAGGATGCGAACAAGCAAAAGCAAACAACAAATAAAAAAAAGGAGCAAGAGATAAGAAACAAAGATAATAACAAGTCACATTTTCTTCCCTCGAATTTTAATTTAGAATTATTAAATTAAATTTTTCTAGAGTAGAAGAAATGAGAATTTTGGAAAAATTTTAAATTAGCACCAACTGGTGCAACTTTTTAATTATTTTTGTATGTTCTGTGTTTATGGGAGAGAGGTACACCATTTAAAAATTATTTATATGTCATTACATCCGTTGTCTGTTAATATTTCTGCAAAATTTCCTTCGTAGATTCTACTTCTATTTGAAATTAGCTTTCTTCTTGTAGTCGTGAATTTTTTAGTCGTCTCATACCACTTTAATTATTCTCTTAGATTAAAATGCATCTGCCTACTATGTTAAACTAATTGCTTCCGAGCTTACCGAATGTAACGGTAGCATTTCAATTATTCTTAAGAACGATAATGTTTTGTGTATCCGTATTGAAAATTCATAGACAGATTTGCGTTACAGATATCCGGAAACATTTTTTGTTTCTTATCTTTTTCTACGTGTTGATAACTGTCCAATATTCACGCAATTCTCACTTTAACTAATAGTGAATTTAGCGAGGAGATGGCTTTATTAGAAATAGCAACTTAATAAACATTTATCTGACCAATCCACCTATCAAATCTATCTGTAATTGAATGCAGATTTGAAAATTTCAATACTGAATTATCCAAAAATGTTTAAGTTGTAACTTAACTTCTCTTTCAACATGTTTTTTGAAAATTTATTTACCTATATCCTCTTAGTAGATAAGTAGGCATATATTTTATTGCTTCCGAGCTTACCTTGAAGGTAATGGAAGCATTGTGTTCACTTTTGAGAACGAAATCTTTTATATCTCCGATTTTAAAAATTCCTAGACAGAAATCCGTTTCAGACATCGGGGAACATTTTTGGTCTCGTGTCTGTCTGTCGGTCAGTGTGTCCACGAATTTTGAAACGTCGACGATAACTTGAGTAATTCTTGACCGATTTTCATGAAATTTGGTAAACATGTTCATTTTACCAATTCCCAGGACGAGTTCGTTGGACAACGTTATCCGTCCAAGCGTTCACGCGTAACGCTGACGTAAACGTGAAATTCAAATTTAAAATTGAAATTTTAGGCCGGGAAAAAATCAAACTTCGTCTATTTAATGAGACAATCATTTTTACAATTACAATTTTTTAGTAAAACAAACAGCGACACCACTATGAAGAGGTAAAGATCGCTAAAACTATTAATAGTTTTTAGGCATTAAGCAATATAACAATAAAGTAATATAACAATAATGTTAATGTTAATATAAAAATAAAGTACGTGATAGGATGCGAGGAAGCTATGTGCCACACTAATTGGCAGTCTATATTTTGTATTATGTTCATGTAGGTAGTCGTTTCATTTTATTATTAATGTTTTTTGGTACTTAATCTTGGTCTGTTATGTTCAGACTAATATTCTAAGAGTCTCCTAGGTAAGCATTCTTTGAGTTGTTTTTACTTTTAGCACGCTGAGTAAGGCTGTGTCAGATTGGACAAGTTGCTTTTATCTCTGAATGTTCTTTAGACTCCCTCTCACTTTCTTTTCCTCTTTTTTTATGAAATCATTGAAGGTAAAGTCGTGTAAGAAGCTTTGAAATCCAAATGGCAGTTAGATAATCAGATTTTCTCTTAGGGTAAACAGGTTGAAAGGGAAATAGAGGTCTTTGCCCTGCTTCCCTCCTAGTGGTCCGGATCTTACTCTCAGATATCCTGAATAATCCACACACAGTCGATCTAAGAGCAACATCTAGTTTACTTTTTTTTAAACATTAATGTTAAGAACCTTTCTTCTTATGTATAACATGGTTATGTTTTTGGGCTAGTGGACAGAAGAAATTCCCATCATACAAAAAGCAAGCTACATGTAAAATATGACGCTCTTAAATATAGTAATAGGAACTAATTATTTACTACAAGATATTTCGGTTTTCACTTTTTAGGAGCATATTTAGCCAATAGGAGCGTACTATGGAAACCATCTTCCGAGGAAGAGGTGTATTCGTTGGCTACACTGAATGCCTAAAAACATATCCTCGATTCAATGTTTTCCATTAAGTGGAGCAAATTTCAACTCTGAATTACCTTTAATTTGATGTATACAAGTTTATATAAATTACAGGTTATAAACATTGTATATTAAACGAATAACAATAATAGGTTTGTTCCATCCCCCTAATTGTACCGTCCTTTGTATCGTTCGGGAATCTTTTAGGATAGGTTTTATACGCATGCGCTAATATTGTACTGTAATAAAATTATGTCAAGTTTTAACGAGTTTGGGTCTATAATTTGCACTGTATTAAAACATTCAAGGAAACCTAACAGTTTGAGAAGCTTCCTGTTGATATTCGTGACGATTGACATAACTGCGCATGTCATACAAACCAGTAGATGGTATTGTCAGAGGATCGTTGTGATTCGTAGAGTGGGATCGTTGGGAGGATCGTACAGTGAACGGTTCGCAAACGATCCCGGCCCGGTTCGAATAGTTTCGTGGACGGTACGAAACACTGTCACAAGTCGGCTTGGAACGGCTTTTATCCATTGCGCATGCCCGTGATGATCCCACGGACGGTAAAATGCTTGGTTGGAACAAACCTAGTAATAACCACTACGAAATAGCTCAACTAAATTGAGTTTAAAAAAAAATATATATTTATGCTTGAAGATTACCCTCTTGCATTTTTATGTGTTTAGGATAAAATAGAGGGAAAAAATTCAGTTTTTCAACAAGTCAAAATCAGCTGTGTTTTTCTAAAGGCCCCCATACACTGTCAAAATGTTTGCGCAGACATTTTGACCATGTATGGGGCTGTTTGATGTTTGACGTGTATGGCCTAAATTAGCCCGACATCAGGTTTGCGCAAACATGTTTGATCGTGCATGGGGACCTTCTTTAGTGTCTTTCTTTTCGTGGTTGACAAACTTCTTTCTCATCTATCCGGAATCCGATTATATTATTTATCCTACGTTTGCTCTCTTCCATAACTTTGAGGAAGTCTAGTTTTCTGGAATGGTTGTGTGGTTCTGAAAAGTGTTAATTGTAATCTTTTGTTAAACCCAAATTAATTAAATTATAATCTAACTAATTATAATTTAAGCAAATCATTTGGAAGGAAAGAGGGACTGACTCTTTTACATTTAATTCTTGTTTTAAGATTTCTATAAACGAAACACTTATTTATGCAATCCCTCAAATGAAGCCCTTACCCACTGAATCCTTCAAACAAACCACTTAAATGCGGAAACACTTCCAAAAGAACCACTTATTCTGACTTACCAAGCACTTGAGTAAGGATTGTTACTCATTAAACGAAGCGCATACCAACCGAGTCCTAACACAAATGTTTCACATGGACTTAGATTCTACTCACACAAGCAGCTACGCCAATCCCAAAAGATTGCTCAAATAAATTATTTTAAGTCCCTTCACATAAACAATTATTGTTACTGAAGTCCTTTTGTTGTATTGGACGACTTGCTTGATGAAATAAAACATAAGAACCGTATGCGAGAACAGCAAATCAGTTTGTTTTTTTTATAATTGAACAACGTTGAATGATTTGACCCCCACGGTTTTATAAATCATCTGAAACGTTGTAACACTCATCAATCCTTGTCTCTTTACTAATGATTTAAAGCTAGTATTTTTTACCTTTGTAATACGTATAGCGAGGAATTCTAGGAGATCTGCTATAAATGTGTATTTGGCGAGTTATAACAAACTCGCTGAGAAAACCCCTTGGTTACGATTGATCTCTCCTACCAACTGGTGCTCCAACAATTTTTAAAAGCAAATGTGGTTGTACATAATTAACTTGTATGATATAAAAAGATTCTTGCCTTTGTTCTTAGGATCACTGGAAAACAGAAGAATATAGTAACGAAACGAGTAAAGTAAGAGTATATAGTAGTTGTTAGATGTAGAATAATATAGTGACAAAGATGTGTGACGAAAAACAACCGTGAGACAAGGTTAGATGAGTAAAAAGATGTAATAAAAGGAAGAGTGTGGAAAGAGAAAAAGGTGGTGTAATGAAGAGAAGAGTGCACGAAGCATGTAGAAAAAGGTGATGTAATGATGAGAAAAGTGTGCATTTAGAAAAAAGGTGATTTATTGAAGAGAAGAGTGCAAAGAGAAAAATTACGTATTGAAGGGATGAGTATTGAAAGAGAAAAAGATAATGAATAGAAGAGTGTGCATAGAGAAAACTGTGATTTAGTAGAGAGAATAGTGTGCACGTAGAAAAAGGCGATTAAATGAAGAGAAAAGTGTGCATATAGAAAAAGGTGATTTATTGGAGAGAAGAGTGCAAAGAGAAAAAATACGTTTTGAAGGGATGAATATGCAAATGATGAAAAACGTATTCAAGTAGTCTAACAATTCTTAATTTGACATCATAATTTATTTTCTGATTGTCCGTTAAAGCTCGATGACATTCGACGTGGAGTTAAGGTAGTATATAAGATAATTATCTTGATAATAAGAAAAGTCGATCCTACTTAAGTTTACTGCCGCTATTATCTGCCTGAATGATTCTCTTTTATCTTCTTATAGGTGAAGTATTCCTAATTTTCATTTCACCTCAATCTTGTTACCTGACTTAAAATAAGCTTCTCTTAAAATAAGCGACTTTGAAGCCACATTAAAGTTGTGGGAAACCCTGTTGTTTCATACTGTTATTCACTCTTAAACTTCCGAAGCGTAGATAGTTGACATGCATAAGAGAGGATTTTTTTAAACTAGGAGCTGTTTCGAAAATTAATTGTTTCTTGAACAAACACAGCCTTAAAAAAGACAGAAAAGAAAGATCTAAGTCGATTTATGACAAGACAGCGACTCTAACATAAATATTCCGTGAAAGGAACGGTTCAACTAATCTTTTATATTGTAAATTTAAAACCCTTATATAGTTACTCGATATTCTAAATGTTGTGCTCCTTTTACTAAAGGCAAACTCTGTATGTTTACGATTAAAAAATATGTGACTTCTTTAAAATTCTCTTAATTTTATCTTGGTTGTTGAAATGAAGAGGGTCGTTTCTGGATTAAATTTGCTGTCATCACAATTATAAACTTTCTTATAATTCCCTTCTCTTTACCCTAAATGTTTTTAAGTTCATTTAATTTCCTTCTCTCATTTCCATAAAGAATTAATCAAGACCTATGACATTAGAAAATTATTGTTTTAGTCCCAAGTTTAAATTTTCATTGTGTTAATAAAATATTTTTGCTTCCAAGCTTAAGCATTTCTAGTATAGGTCCTTCTAAGAATTATTTCATGTTTCTGATGCGAAAATTCATGCACAGAAATCCCTTTCTGACATCAAGGAAAATTTTCCTCTTCTCTAACCTTTAACATTTGTCAAACCTCCATATCTTAAACATTGCTCGTCCGATTTTAACGAATTTGAACGGTAGGTCATAATAAGCCCAAAAGAAACAATTTTGACAGATATAGAAGTTATCTGCCAATTAGTGAGACCCATATAGCTACCCCACGTCCTGTCGCGTATAATTTTATTAATTGTGCTTTTACAACCCATTTAGTGTCTTTTTTTTACGAACAATTTACGTAATAATTTAGTAATATTTAACGTGCGCGCTCTGAGGCAATCAATAGGCTACTTTCGTCATACTATTCAAATTGCTTAAAAATCATATAAACTCTTTCGAAGATATAGTAAATAATAAATGTACGTTTGTACGCATGTGGAAGAGAAACAAAATGGGCTCAGAAGGTTGAAACTTATAAAGGACCACAATAGAATTATAATGACTAATGACCCGCCACGCCACCTAAAATTTCGATAAATAGGAGGAGTAGTTTGTGAAATATTTTGTATCGAAATTTTTTTGGACAGACCGACCATATAATCTGCCAAAAAGTGTGACAAATAGCTTCAAAAGCGCAGATAGTTGAAATTGAAACCAATAATGGGCTAATTATGAACTACTATTCCAATTTCATTAAAATCGGACGAATAGTTTTTAAGGTTTGTTGTTTAGTAAAAATTAAACGGCAGACAGACACGGAACCAAAAATGTTCCCTGACGTCTGAAATTGATTTTAGAACGATCACAATAGCTTCTGCTACCTTTGGTAAGCTCGGAAGCAAAAATTGGGAAAAAATTTAATAAATTAGACAATAGGTGGGTTAGGGTTGTAAAAGCAATACATTTAATTAGTACTTGATAGGATGCGAGGAAGCTATGTGCCATATTAATTGACAGACTTTTTTGATAGGTAGTCAAAAATTAATAACAAAGGCATTAATCATTAAGTTTATTTCAATCGAATACTTGATTTTTTTCTGTAATGAAGGCTTTGTTAGAGAGTTGGGTCTCTTAATTTATTATTCAAATGATTACTTCGATAGGATTACTTTTTCCACTAATGAACCACCAGATGAAGCGCTAAATGCCGACCAACGCTATTTATAAAAGCCATCTCTTACAACATTCATTTGTTGTTTTTTTTGTAAACATTTTAATTGTTAACTTTTAGAATAAATTATCAAGTACTGGTATTAATTTAAAATGAATTATTGTAAAAAAAATAAAACAAAATAGGATTTAAAAATATTTTAATTATGTCATTAATAAGATGGTTAGCTAACTTTTTTTTTTTTTTTTTTTTTTTTTTTTTTTTTTTATAAAAGAGTATTAACAATAGTAATATTTTAAAGCAATATCTAAATACCAATATATTATCTGGTTCGACTCTCAGTGAGGCGACACTTATTTCATATTCATGTTCACTTTGCAATGTGTAAATTTGAAAAGTGATCCCACATTTCTATCCTCTAATGGTCAAAGTGTGAATTGATCACGACGTATATAAATATTGAGAATAACTTCTGACACGGGGCTTTTTTGAGATGCAGAAAAAGAACTGAAGATGACCAAACTTTGTCATTAATGTTGCAAATAACCTAATATTTTGATTTTTCATATTTATTTATATTCTTTACTTAAATTTGAGAAAATTGTGTGCCTATGTTTTCAGCAAAAGTTATTTTCTACCTTTGATTTTCGGTTTAATAAATCCGGTTTAAGTTTTATTTGTGAATTCTAGAGTTTTCTGTACTATATTGTCGCAGATAACTTAATCTCTGTGAAACAATTTTATTTTGAATTTAAATGTTTTCTCTTCAGAGTCTCTTTTATCAGATCTCTACTGTAGCTGTAATTTGCCTAATGTAGTATCGATTTACCGAGAAACGAATTTAGAAGTATATTCGATTTAAAGTAACCTTTTTCTCTAATATCCCTTTATTGGCGTTTCCATCTAACATTACTATTTCGCTTTATAGGAAATAGGAGATCCAGGTATAGCAAGCAATAGAAGAAAGAGGAAGGAACTGCTCTTGATTGCTTCATTCAACCTCCTAACTCGCAAGAGCTCCTATCCGCATTCTCTAGAGTCCATTGTTCTCCCGATAGACCATAAACTTGTCGCCTAAACCACTGCTGTTGTCCACAGAACCTTCTATATACGATAAATCTTGGTCACATTGGAAATATCAGTTTTTCTCTGCTCAGTTCATACCATTTCATTCCGATTTCTTTGTTTATTTATATCACATATGTATTTATATTCCCAAAAACCTAACCGTTTCAGACCCTTATCTAAATACTTCAACCTATCAAAGTAGTGCAATATCTACATTGTGGCCTTCTGATCTTTCTTTAGTCCATAACTTCACTTCACTCCTACTTTCAGGAGCAGGTCCACTCTTTTATCTTTATTGCTTACCACTTGCCCTTTTCTGAATTAAGATAGCCTGTATTTTTTTGAGAGGGGGTCTAGAACTTTTTTCTTTCCTTCTGAGTTCTCCCCCTTCTTACACATGATTCCTACCGATGATTTATGCCTCATTAAGTTAGGTTTTTGCTGAGGATATCATTCCTTTTTGCTGGCCTTAGCATCGTTGGTGTCGACTTGATTTTTTACGAGGCACTAAAGGGAGCAAGGCCACTGTATTTTCCCCATTATAGATTAAACCGACAAAGAATAATCCGGGTATAATAGTTATTTATGTAACTAGGCAGCAAAATGGAATTTTACTGACGAGTGATTAAATTAGCCTCCGAGCCGAAGGCGAGGATAGGCTATGGTAATTAACTGCCGAGGCGAAGCCGAGGCAGGTAATTTACCTATTTGACAATGAATAAACGAGGCAGAAATGTTTCCTTTGCTGCCTTGTTGCATACAATATTTTATCTACTTGCGGAAGAAAAATGAAACTGCTAAAATGTTATCTTTATTAATATA
>KZ651124.1:7720-32430 GCA_001010745.2 Gerris buenoi
GTGACGTTTGATCGGCATTACACAAAGACTCAGGGGGGAGAGTGTGATTGTGTCCAAACCAAATGTAATTCCTTGACAGCCTAGATGAAGGAATAACTCTTATTAGTCTGTGAAATATCGCGGTTAAACGTATATGACAGGAGGGGACCCTTTTCCAAGATTTGATTGTTTACCTCCTTCTGTTCTACTCTACTGCTATGGATAACACCCAAACAAATGGTTTAATTCAAAAAACAGTTTATAATTTTTTTAAACCAAGTACATATTTATTTTTTTTTTATGATCATAAACAGTGTATTTTTATGTGCAAAATAAATAGAAGTCTTAATTCGTACATTAATTTTTCTTTTTTTACCATCAATATTTCATAATCCCGATTTAGTGAACTACTCGATATATCATATTTTTTCTTCGACCCCTTGAAGATACCAATTTATTAAAAACCATTTTAAACCTTAAAAAAAAAAAAATATTGGAGGGAAATGAAAACCAATTCACTTAGTATTTATATCTCTCTCCGTGATATAAGCTCTAACTTTTGTTGTATAACTAACTAATTGAAGACATTATGTATATACTGACTTATTTTATGTCGACAGTTTGCAGGTATATATTTTCTTCTTTCAAGTTTGTTTTTGGTTTGTGTTTCAGGTTTATATTATTTTCTTGCATTATTGGGTCCATCTGTAGGATACGGCCTTGGAGGTCTTTTTATTCGCCTCTATGTGGACTTCCCAGAAGTAAAGAATTCTGAGTAAGTAATATTTATTGTTAATAAATACAACTATTGTTCTGCAGCATTTTACAATATTTTTCATCCTGATTCAATATTATTAATTATTTTTAAAAGTTTTTTTTATATTTTTGTACAATTTTTTTTTAAAGCCTAGAAATATGCCCGAATTCCCCTACTTGGGTTGGATGCTGGTGGATTGGATTTATAATATGTGGATTTGTGGCTTTCATAATATCTGGCATTATATTCTGCATGCCTAAAGAATTAAAAGGTATGTTAGTTTTACAGCTTTATTTTTTTTTTTTTTAATTTTATCTACCTCTAAATTGTTAACTTTGAATTTATCTATTTATTAAACAAGTAAGGCCCGCTTCACGTAAGTAAGTGAGGCGATAATCGCCGGTTTCTGTTCGACTTAGTTAAAATTATCAGGTGTAATAGAGATGCACCTGTGTGCCAAATTTTATGTTTCTAGCTATAGTAGTTTATGAATTGAAACAAGCCAACATACAGACGACACCAACGGACAGACAGACTGACAGAGCCGTTATATAAGGTTTCTTTTTGAAACCTAAAACCAGTGGTTCTCAATGAGTAAACCACCAGTGCCCAAGAGTGTTGCAGCTAGCTTATAAACATCCCCTAAAACCTTTTAATCTGTTCTGAAATCAAATGTTTGTAATACTAATGATCATTTAGCAAAGAATAGTTGGCACTTTTTTACTTTAGCACCCCCTTGGTTCTAAACAATAGTCTGTCCTCGAAAAGTCTTAAAGGTTTGTGTGTTTGTCTCTCCAAGACATTGAAACTCCTGGGGCACTTTTATATTTAATATTTCTTTATCTTAATAATTGATTAGACTAAGGGATATGTTCACAATTATATACAGAAGTGTGATAGTCCTTTGTCCCAAGGTACATTGGAATAAATATCCCTTCTTCTTAATAGCAATTTTGACTAAAGGAATATATGATACTCTGTATATTATGTTCCTCTGTCTAAATAAATAATAACACAAAGGGATATAGGGAGGTGCTAAAGTAAAAAAGTACCAAATATTTAATTCTTCAATTATTAGTTGAGTAGCTGCCTTAGAGGAGCTCCTTCTCTAAATACATAGACAGATTCTATTGATATATTATTATAATTCGAGTAAATGTTTAACGATTTCTTAAAATTTTATTTTAGGAAGTAAAAAGTTGAAAGTGAAGAAAAGTGACAAACCAGTGCCTTATCAAACCCTTAGAGAGTTGCCGATTGCCTTTGGCACATTGCTTTCTAACTTTGTATACATGTGTGTCGTGGCGGTGGCATGTTGTGAAGGTCTCTTAGTCTCCGGTTTCGGAGCTTTCATGCCTAAGATCCTTGAAAAGGAATTCAACCTTAGTTCGGAAATGGTTGCCATCGTGATGGGTATTAAATTCATATGTGTATTTTTGTTTATTTGCAAATAAGGAGTCATTTCTATACATACGTGGTCTGATCAAAAAGTATCCGACCTTAATTTTTATTGGCGAAACAAACGGAGCTATGGGGGGCGGGGCTTGGTGTACAGTAGTAGGGAGGCCTAGTGTGCATGCTCATTTTTTCGTATGTCTGTAACACGTATCAATCAGTCGTAAGCCATTCCTTAGTGAGCAAGTGCGAGTGAGTGTCATTGCATTTCTCTTTTAGACATAATGACAGAAAAAGTCAAACAACATTACTGGATAAAATTTTATTTAAAGCTTGGCGATTCTCTGGTGGAAACAGTCCGAAAGATTAAACAACAGATTATAGAGTGGTACAACCGCTTCATAGATGGCTCCTTAGTAGAGAGTGAAGCACATTCTGGAAGGCCTTCAACATCCAGAAATGTGGTCGTCATTGATCAAGTAAGGAACTTGGTGATGCAGAATTGCAGAATTACGATCAGAGAAGTTGTAGACGTGGTGAACATTAGTTTTGGGTCCATTCGATCCATTTTGTCTGACGACTTGGCCCTCAGGAAGGTCTTAGTAAAGTTTGTGCCTAAACTGCTAACAATTGAGCAAAAAAACCTTCGTCTCGAGATCGTACAGGACATGTTAGATACTCTTAATCTGTGTGGTGCTCATCGCTTCATTCCCAAACACTTGTTTAATCTTTCGGACTGTTTCCACTTGAGAATCGCCAAGCTTTAAATAAAATTTTATGCAGTAACATTTCTGTAATTTTGTCTGAAAGAAAAATGCGACGATACTCACTCGCACTTGCTCACTAATGAATGGCCTACGACCGACTGGCACGCGTTACAGACATACAAAAAAATGAGCATGCACACTTGGCCTCCCTACTGCTGTACACCAAGTTCCGCCCCCACAGCTTCGGATACTTTTTGATCAGACCACGTAATTGAAAGCCTTGTTTGGTTCTTATTGATGTTGATTTGAGCAGTTTGAGCAGGGTTGGTGGCGCTTCCGAGTGCACTTCTTGGACTCGTCCTGGGCGGATGGCTCGTCAACTATTTCCATCTGGGATTGAAGGCGACATTAAGACTGGACATTTTACTCTTTATCCTAGCCACCTTTTGCATCCCGGCCATACTTATTGGATGTCCGAATGACACCTTAGTGGGAATCAATCATCCTTACTTTGATGAAGTTAAATCTAAATCAGCCAGGTGCTTTTACTCTTTTTTAACTTTTTTTTAGGTAGCATTAACAATATTTCATTTTAAATTGAATTATAATTATTATTAACAATGGGAGATAGACGGAGAAAAATAGACTCCAGCGCTGGGACTTGAACCACGGGCCTCTATATTTCCAGTATAGCGCTCTACCAACTTGGTAGAGTGCTATTTTTCTCTGTCTTTCTTCCATTGTTAATAATAATTATAATTAGATTTAAATTAAAATTTAAACTTTCCGTAATATTAATACTACCAATAACTTAAAAATGAAACAATATTTCATTTTATTGAGGGGGTCAAAGAATAACTATTCCTAATTTTCAAAAATTATAGGACATTTAAATAAACATTTTTCATTAAAAAAAAATAATGTCTGGAAATTCTTCTGAATTTAGATAAAGTGAAGTAAATCTGCTGTCACCACAGGACTTTCCCGGCAGTACAGAATACGTGTGTATACTCTGTGAATGTGTGTATATGTGTGAACATACTCTCCCAGAATTGCTTGAAAATGTCCCACTTAATATTCAAAGAAATATTGTATTCCAGCATGATGGTGCACCAGCATGCTTCGGATTAAATTACTGAAATGATCTAAATACACTATTTCCAAATGGATGGATCGGAAAAGAGGGGGTAAATTTCTTGGCCTGCACATTCACCAAATATGACTCTAAATTTTTGTATTTAGGGTCATATTAAATCACTGGTTTATGTGACACCTTTTAATAAGAGTGAGTGGCTCGAATTGTTCTAGCGTTTGATGATATTCGTGGATGTCCTCAGCTATTTCAAAGGATTCGGCAATCGATTACACATCATTACAACTTCTGCATCGAAAGTGGTGGTTGATACTTTAAACAATGTTTATAAAGCTTGATGCAGTATTATTTCTTATAAAATGTTCTTTAACTTAACTGCTTAAATTTAGTAAGTAACTACTCTTTCCTGTTGCAATTAAAATTGTTTTTAAAGATTTATAGTTTTTTCCTGACAATGAGAAATTTCCGGACTCTAGTTTTTTATTTAAGTGCCCTAGATTATTTCTAAAAATTAGGAATTGTTATTGTGTGACACCCTGTATACAGGGTGTTAAAAAAAGAGTGCAAAGTATTTAAAGAGGTAATAGTGTGGACCAAAATAAACAATAAAAGTCTTAGTAAACATAGGTCCACAAAGTAAAGGTTTCGGAGATATGGAAGTTTCCTCTTTTTTTTGGCTACTATATTATTTTATTTATTTTTGTATTTTTTTGCAAAACTCAATTTCTAGATCAGAATTTCAGGACAGAGTAGTGACAGCCATAACTAGGGACGCTTCTATGTCTCAAATTTATCATCATTGCATTTCCATAAAGTCATAGTGTTCTGAGCTATTCTAAAAGTTTCAAATGTCTACCTAATCGGGAAGTTAATTAAAAATCGATTGCAAGACCTACAACAAACTACTTTTACACTGGACAAACAAACAAACAAACAAGAAAGCAAGCTAATGAAAACATAGTAAAAAAAAGATTAACATTCCATATTTCCAAAACTCTTACTTTGAAGACCCATATTTATCATGACTATTTTGTTTATTTTGGTCTATACTATTACCTCTTTAAATATTTTACACTTTTTTTTTTTGACACCCTGTTTTTTTTAGCTCTATAATTGTGTATTGTCTGTCTCGTTTTAACATTTTAACATTACTAACCCTTTATATGTATTGCTCCTGAACAGTTTCTTTCTTTATGATATTAACTTATATTTTGTTTTTCGAAAATAACTAACTCTTAACGACATTGATGGATTAAATATTATTTTAAGCCAGAATTATTCGCTGTGGAGCAAATGTAACAGTGATTGTGGTTGCACTCAAGAAGTATTTAGCCCAGTCTGCGGCAAAGACAATATGCAGTATTTCTCGGCCTGTTTTGCTGGTTGTAAGCGTTCAGAGATGGAAACTGTATCCAATTATAAGGTATTTAAAACTATACATTTATATAACTTATAACTCCTCTCTTTTATGTTTAACTTTGTGTCTAGAAAAATTGAGAGTTAAGAATCCATTAATTTTATGAGATTCAACTATTTATTAATATGAACATATCGTTTATTATAGTCTGCATAGTATGTGATCAAAGCTCATGAAGATAAATGAATCCTCAAATATTAATTATTACTTTTAATGAACAATAATAAACTTCGGTAAAACTGAAGAATATGAGGCGGTTTATAGAAATGATGGTGGGGCCTCACTCCAACATATTTTTTTGACAAAGGGATATCAACTCTTATGAACAAACCATATATATATATAATTATCTCATATGTTTAAATCATCCAAATGTACTGTTTGACAAAGGGATATAGTATGTGATCAAAGCTCATGAAGATAAATGAATCCTCAAATATTAATTATTACTTTTAATGAACAATAATAAACTTCGGTAAAACTGAAGAATATGAGGCGGTTTATAGAAATGATGGTGGGGCCTCACTCCAACATATTTTTTTGACAAAGGGATATCAACTCTTATGAACAAACCATATATATATATAATTATCTCATATGTTTAAATCATCCAAATGTACTGTTTGACAAAGGGATATAATCTCTCTAGTGTATAAATTAAGCAAAGTTGTGCCTCCAAGCGATTCTCAACCATATATCATCTCGTTCAGTTCAGCCAAAACTTCTTTTGTTCAACTAAAATGTAGGCTAATTTGGGTACCTCTTTAGAATGTTACTATTATTCCTCTTTATAGATTCCATTGTTTACCCTCTAATTACCTTTTTTTTAGATTAAAAAAAAAGCGTACAGTTATTTTTGGAAAATGTGTTTTATAATATCAATGAGTTCCTAAATTGTAAAAATAGTTTTTAAGTGACATAAGTGTTAAAGTCAAATTGTAAGTTGTTACTGCAAGTTTGTAAGTTATCAAATTAGGATATCCCTACCGTCGATACTTGCTTGATCTGGAGATCACTGGACCGGTTTCGGCTAAACGCCATCATCAGTAGAGTTGAAGTCTCTCGTAGCACTCAACGCACTCATCGAATCTACATGAGAGAATGAATTTATTATCTTCAGTGCTACGAGAGACTTCGACTCAGCTGATAATCGCTTCGGCGGTACAATGTACAGAGGTATGATGTGTGAAGTGGCTGCAACTCTCTACCACGGGGATAGTAAAATAGGCCTAAAAGATTGCATTATTGCTAGTTTCGAATGAGTGTTTTGTCCCTACCTGTCTTGTACTAGTACTAGGACCTTAGTATTCCCACTACTACATCTTCTTTATATTGTTAATCCCTTCTGTTTTTTTATTAAGGGAGTAACAGTCTAAATAAATGCCTTAATTTTTTTTTTTTTTTTCAGATTTACTATGACTGCCAATGCATTCCACCTCAAAGTGCGATAATGAATCCCTCGACTTTGAGCAAGCCCGAAGCTACATCCATGCCCTGCAAGACCGACTGCCCTTTATTTCCATTATTTCTCGTTACATTCTTTCTTTACCAGCTCTTTACTTTCACTGCTGCTGTTCCAGCTATATCTGTCATGCTCAGGTTCTACAATTTTACTTAATTGTTTGAATTAAATAAAATATTAAACTATGTATTGCTTCGAATATAAGACTCACTTTTTCCCCTGTTTTTGCATCACAAAAATCAGTATGCGTCTTATATTTGAGGTGCATCTTATATTCAATTTATTTAGTGTAACATATCTAACAACCTTTTTTTTTCCTACGAACTCTTCTTTCAAGAGTACCAATGAGATCTAAATTTTACTTTTTACTTCCAATTCTCTGAATTTTGCCGGGATGTCATTGTTTGGGCCCTCCTACTTCAACAATTTTCAGGAATTTTAACATGTTCAATTTCTGATGAGATTTTGGGTGAAAGGGGCTCCATTGTATATTATATATTTTATATTCTTATTAGCCTCAACATTTTATTTTTAAAGTCTCTGCCAGCATGACGTCTGTCATACATCTAAATAAAGATTCAAATGCTTCTTGCATCTAAATAAAGATTCAAATGGTTCTTACATCTATATTAAGATTCAAATGCTTCTTGCATCTAAATAAAGATTCAAATGCTTCTTACATCTAAATAAAGATTAAAATGCTTCTTGCATCTAAATAAAGATTCAAATGCTCCCTACATCTAAAAAAGATTCAAATGCTCCTTACATCCAAATAAAGATTCAAATGCTCCTTACATCTAAATAAAGATTTAAATGGTTCTTATATCTAAATAAAGATTCAAATGGTTCTTATATCTAAATAAAGATTCAAATGCTCCTTACATCTAAATAAAGATTCAAATGTTTCTTATATCTAAATAAAGATTCAAATTCTCCTTGCATCTAAATTAAGATGCAAATGCTCCGTAAATCTAAATAAAGATTTAATGCTCCAACAATATCTATGGTAGACTGCTTAAATTTGACTTCTGAACAAGTTGTTAAAAAATAGAACAGAAGATTTTCTCTTTGAAACAGGGTGCATCTTACATTTGATGCATTAAAGTTTTTTTTTTACGATATTTCGGTGAAAAAATCGGAATGCCTTTTATACTAGAGGACATCTTGTATTCAATGCAATATCGTTTATCATATCTACAACAGTGATGAACTGGTGATAAAAAGGTTCTCAGTAACTCTTTTTAATCTGATTTTAGCGCTCTGAACTTGGGACAATTACTTTATCTTCTAGTGACCATCATTTAATTTTTTATTTTATTTATTTATTTTTATTTTATTTAGTTATGTTATTTTATTTATTTTTTCTTTGAAGGACTGTCAATGTGAATCTCAAGTCTTTAGCGCTGGGTCTGCAATGGATTTTATCAAGACTAATGGGCACCATACCTGGACCAGTTATTTTCGGGGCCATTATGGATCACAATTGTCTCTTTTGGTACTCTCCTCATAGCATATCAAAAGGAGTCTGTCTTCTATACCATCATTTTGCTTTTAGAGTGTTGGTGAAATTTTTATATCCTTTTTATTTCATAAATTTTTTATAAATATACTATTTTACAGTTTAATGACATTTATAAAATATCCTTTAGTAGGCTGCCTCTATTGCTATTGATATAGTGTTTTATTGAAACTATAAATTCATGTTGAGCTCGAAAAATGAACTAGGTGAGACAAATAAATGTTGGACTGGACTCAAACTTAATTAGATTTTATCTCTGACTAACAATGCTAAATCTCTCAGAGGAGACTGCTTTAGAGATTTTGTTAATCCCGATGATTTAAACCTATTATAGGGATCATTCTCAAAGCTGGATGGATCTCTCAGAGGAGACTGCTTCAGAGATTTTGTTAATCCCGATGTTTTGAACCTATTATAGCAATCATTCTCAAAGCTGGATCTCTCAAAGGAGACTGCTTCAGAGATTTTGTTAATTTTTTAAACCTATTATAGGGACCATTCTCAATGTATTAGTTCATGATGAGTCAGTTACAAATGTCGCTTCTGATATGTGCAACTCCCTTGAGTTATCCCCTCTAATGGGTTCAAAACGTTGATACACACAATCTTATGTAGATTTCAACACGAAGATGTATATATTTATTCGACTCAGGCCAAGGAAACTCTGTGTCTGTTTCCTCAATTTCAGCCCTGTGATAATAGGGATAGCTCTTTCTACAGTGTTTCAAATTTTAACAATTTACAACTACATGGAAAAAATCTTCAACTTCCATAAACACCAACTTTAAAATGCCTACTGACTATTGAAATAAAATTGGTGTGACAAACTTTCCTCATACATGTTTTAAGAGTGAATTAAAATCCAAGGATATATAGCTTGATGGATTTGTTTTTAAAACACTAACCAGACAACCAAACCATGGTTTATTAACCATATATGTAGGTTGATAAACCATGTTACAACTCTGGACTCCCTTGATCAATTCTTATTAAACCACCATGAGTGACGATCATGGTTTTCCAGGCCAAAACCTGGTGGAGCTAAATCTTTTGATCAGCTTCCTATTTGTTTAATGAGTGGTGGGTGTACATTGAAGGGGTCCCACTTCGGAAATCAAACCTAGAGCTGTGATCAGAGATGGCTGTCACCCATCCAACTACTGACCTCACCCAATGTTACTTAACTTCAATGATTGAAAGCCAACTGCTCTTGAGCTCGAACTATCCCTAACCACTGCTTCAAAATTTCTGGATTTCATTCTGCCAGTTTTGCGCTTATAAAGTCTGGTGGCAACAGACAGACTGGCACACATAAAAAAAAGTTAAGGCCAGATTTGGTTTTTGTTGCACATGAAATAAAAATAGTATCCAACAATTTTAATCAAAGGATCGACAAAACTTTAATTATTACATGTATTTATTTTATGCATAATATTTTTAAGAGAAAAATGTATATTTTATTTGCCTATTATAAAATTGAATCAAATTTCTTGAATCTATAGAGTATTTTCTGGAAATTTTCAGGCAGTTAGCACTGGTTGCTTTTATTTGGAAGATTGCTCAAGTGTTTTTCTTTGGTCTGGCTTTGTTCTTTTTACGGAAGTATCCACCTCCACCCGAAGAATTGGAAGATGGAGAAGAATCATTTTGATGCTTTCGGGTGTATAAGGATGACAAAGAAGATATTTAGGGGAAAATATGTTTACAGATATTGTGTCCAATATTACATTTAAATAATAATTAGCTATCTGAGTAAAAATAATAAAAAATAGTTATGAATTTTAATTTATATAATATATTAAGTAAATTAAATTTTTATTTAAGTGGGGATTATGATCAGTAAAGATCTGGATTTTTAGTAAAGAATATGTGCCTTTTATGGTATGAAGTCCAATTTTAAGAGTTGTTATTTGATGTTAACCTAAAGTAGCAATCAGAAGCTAAACTTTAATAAAAGTCCTTGAAAATATGGTTCAGAACCGTCCATATGAGCTATATGGACTAACTGGAAGGTCTAACTGGTTAAATATGATCTGAACTGTGGGCCTGGGTATTAGAAAATAGATGGGAGAGAATGCTGGAAATTTGGTCCGCCCCACTGTCCAGAAGCACGTTCCAGAAACAAGGTCTGTCATCAACGTGTTCACAAAATATCAATTGAGAGGGTTTATCTAATTTGGTGAGTAAGCTCCCATGGGTAAACTCTTAATAAACAGCTTGCTTTTCCTGTGAAATCCGTGTCACAAATGGGGTTGAAGTCCGACGTTTTGCTTCCACTACTGGAAGCATCTTCAGGGGTGTGGTGCAACATACTGAGTATGTCTTGTTGTTGCTTCAAGCAAACATCTCGAAGCACCACACCCCTGAATATGCTTCCAGTAGTGGAAGCGAAATGTCAAATTTCACTCACAAACCAAGCTGATTATTACTTAACTTAGTGCGTAGGTTTCCGGGGATAGACTCGTTATAAACAGCTTGGGTTTCAGGTGAAATCCACGTCACGAACGATTTGAAGTCTGTTGTTTCGCTTCCACTACTGGAAGCAGTTAATGTTCATCTTGTGTTTGCTTCGAGTCAACATCACGATGCACCACACCCCTGAAGATGCTTCCAGTAGTGGAAGCGAAACGTCAGACGTCAAATCCTTTGTGACACGGATTTCACCGGAAACCCAAGCTGTTGATAATTACTTATCTAATTTGTTTGAAAATCATTTTTACAAAAATAAATGTGTGCAAAAGATAGCATCTTATAAGATTAAACCGCAGCAATGATATTAAGGAATACTTTAATGAGGAGGGGATTCTAGTAAGATAAATGAGTATCAGTAGTCTTGTACGAAGATCCACTTTAAATTATTTAGCGCCTGCAATTTTAAATAGATTTTTTTTTTTATTGGTGGTCTTTTGTTTTGATTACCTTTAGTAAAATGTGTTGTTTTGCAGTTTCTGCAGGTCTTTAATTCTTTTGAATATCTTAAGCTCTCTGTTAAGATTAGAACTTATTCATTATTGGAAAGGTGTCTAAATATTGCATTCATATTTGATGATTAAATGCAGTGAAAGATGGCTGTAAGGTGTAAGAAAGAATAAACATCATTTTTTCATAGGAAACGTTTTGACCCTCATTAAAGTCACAGCCTTAGGCAGTGATAGTCATTACATTATTGTTATTATTGTTAGTTTAACCTTCTGCCGGGCGTGCGACGGCACTCAGTACCGCAAACATAGATTTTTAAATATAAAACGCAACTGGTAGGTTCAAGGTCGAGGAGGCTTATCAGTATTCCTTTGTTAAACCCTTCTAGGGAGTAAGAGATAGCTAGCAGGTGTTTATTAGTGCTTTTTATTGTGATATCGGGAATTAATTTGTCCTACCTCTACATTGCGGAACTCAGTGCCGTTTGCGCCCAGAAATGTAAGTATTTTTTATTCCTAAAGACCAACAATTATTTGCAATTTTCTTATATAAGTGTTGATTTAATATTAGTTTTCATTATTATTTAGACCCCCCCCCCTTATAAAAGGGAGAGGGTACCAAGGGGATGGGGGTTTATTATTTAGCTATAACATTTTTTATTCAAAATGTATCTTCTAGGGGTCAAGAGAAAAAAATACACTAATCCTGAAGATTGGATCAGAATTTTTAAATTCTTTATTTTTTTTATTTTAAAATAGTAATGTCTTAAATTTTTAAATAATGTAAATGTCTTAAATTTATTTTTTAAATAATGTAAATGTCTTAAATTTTAATTTTTATATTAAAAAAGTATAATTTTTGTATTAAAGAAGGGCAATTAGTTGTAAGTTATTGTTATTTTACCTCTAAATAAAAAAATATACTGGTTTAAAGAGAGTTAAAGAAAGTCAGAACTGAGTACCGCGCGCGCCCAGTATTGAGACTCTAGATGGCGCGCCCAGCAGAAGGTTAAAATGTTTGTTTTTTTGTCTATGTATTAATAGTTAATTTATTAAAATCTGACGTCAATTGTAAGTAGCAATTAATCTCTTATAGAGATTACTTTTTAAATTTTCGATGTCACAAATGAAATTTTTAATAAAGGACTGAAGATGACCTTAAGGGTCGAAATGCTTCCTATAAAAAAAATTATGTTTGTTCTTTCTTACACCTTACAGCCCGGGAGGTAGCGTAGCCGTGGTGGTAAAACCACCTCTGCTCGGCTATCACTGAATCATGAGTGGAACGAGATGGGGTTCGATTCCTCGGCGTGACACTCTGATTTATATGGCTCACTATTGATCACATATACTCGCTTCGGCGGTACAATGTACATATGTGTGAAGTGGCTGCAACTCTCCCCCGCGGGGTGTAAAAAGGGCCCGAGTGAAGGCCTAATTGCAAGGTTCGAACAAGTGGTTTCGTCCTACCCGTTCTAGTAGGAAGTACTAGACTACTACTACTACACCTTACAGCCATCTTTCACTGCATTTAATTGAATTACAAGGGTGTACAATTTTAAATTATATCTGAATAATTTAAGAAATTAAGATATCTTTGAAGATCTCGATGTAATCCCACATAAGTGCTTTTTTATCAGTGGTGTATGCTGTGGATTAATATTAAATTATGTTAGACGTGATACTGCATACTATAAATATAGATGAATCAATTCCTAAATGTTTAAACTATTGAACAATGTACTCATTATCCAGTTAGCAGACGACCGCTGATACTGATAATTTTAGCCTTTTATTGTTATTTTAAATTGAAGTATGATACCTATTGGTCAGGTTTATTAAAAAGATAACTTGTAATAACTTAATATTTTAAAACTTATACGAAGGAGTTTCTTTAACTTATTAATAAAAACAAGGCGAATTTGCAAATATCTTAATCTTATTAATAGATGTTTATTCCCTAAAAAGAACCCCATTCTGAAGTATTATAATACCTTGTTTCAGAAGATTAGTCTAGGCTAAATTTCCCTACTTTTTTTTAGTTTGGCTCTATTTTCCCTTTTTCCCATAAAAGGGAATCCCTAATTGGATTTTTGAAAATCCCTTTCTGCAGACATCAATATTATTTTCGAACTGGGTGTTAATTATGTTAAATAAAAAGAGTTGGTTTCAATTGCGTATGTGGCCGCCATCTTGAATCAAAATTGCTGATTGGAAAACCCTTTCAAAGAAGTTGTTATTGTTAATGAAAGGAAGCTTCTTATCAAAGTTCTAGCGCAATTTGGTTTGGAAGATATATTTGTATAAAAATGTTTGCCTATAGACGCAATCTTGAATCAAGATGTTGGATTATATACAAGATGTTGGATACAACATTTCATAGTATTAGGTCTATTAGGTTTTAGAGATTGTGATGAGTCAGTTAGTGATTGAGGGGTGTTTGGATTTTATATAAATGTATCAATTTAAATTATGTAATCATTCATTAATAGTTATTTACGCACAGAGGGAGCAAAGTAAGTGATTGTCCCCTAAGCAATGAAGTTATTATAAAATTGAATCAAATTTCTTGAATCTATAGAGTATTTTCTGGAAATTTTCAGGCAGTTAGCACTGGTTGCTTTTATTTGGAAGATTGCTCAAGTGTTTTTCTTTGGTCTGGCTTTGTTCTTTTTACGGAAGTATCCACCTCCACCCGAAGAATTGGAAGATGGAGAAGAATCATTTTGATGCTTTCGGGTGTATAAGGATGACAAAGAAGATATTTAGGGGAAAATATGTTTACAGATATTGTGTCCAATATTACATTTAAATAATAATTAGCTATCTGAGTAAAAATAATAAAAAATAGTTATGAATTTTAATTTATATAATATATTAAGTAAATTAAATTTTTATTTAAGTGGGGATTATGATCAGTAAAGATCTGGATTTTTAGTAAAGAATATGTGCCTTTTATGGTATGAAGTCCAATTTTAAGAGTTGTTATTTGATGTTAACCTAAAGTAGCAATCAGAAGCTAAACTTTAATAAAAGTCCTTGAAAATATGGTTCAGAACCGTCCATATGAGCTATATGGACTAACTGGAAGGTCTAACTGGTTAAATATGATCTGAACTGTGNCTAAGCAATGAAGTTAGTTCCTTAGGCGAAGCTGAGGGAACCATAATGTTAACTTCCGAGCAAAGTAAGTGATTGTCCCCTAAGCAATGAAGTTAGTTCCTTAGGCGAAGCTGAGGGAACCATAATGTTATAATGTTAACTTCTGTGCAAAGTAAATTATTGTCCCCTAAGCAATGAAGTTAGTTCCTGAGGCGAAGCTGAGGGAGCCCTAATGTTAACTTCCGAGCAAAGTAAGTGATTCTCCCCTGAGCAATGAAGTTAGTTCCTAGTTAAGTAGGAAGAATGACTCAGTTGGGAGTTTAAGAGCAGTGTTGCCAACTTGATTTCAACAAATTCACTACATTTACCATTCATTCTCTACTATCTACAAAATTATTACATTGGTGAACGTGGATTATAATCCCATTTTTATATTATATCCCTGTTTCCACGTTATTTTCCCGTTTTTAAGAACGATCATGAAAATACCAACTTTATAATAAACTAGCCCTGAAAAGAAGTGAAACTTCTTTAGCGGCGGTAGAGTGAATTTGTTTTGAAGCGAAATTATTTAAGCGGCGAGAGTGAATTTGAAGTAATGAAACGGAAGTCGTTAATATATATTTAAAGACCAGCAAATCAAAACAAAAATTTATTCTCAGCATTTATTTCTATTGGAATAAATGTGGTTGCCTTGGCGTAGCAATATTTTATTTTAAATTAAATTAACCCTGTAATAATAAATTCTTCAAAATCAAAATATGAAAGAGAGCAATGCATTCTAGAGAGCCTCTTTATTTTCTTTGCTATAACCTTGAGATTCAAAAGCTTCTCTTCGTTTAGTTTTAGTTGATATTTACAAGCTTGGGAAACGAAGGAAGATCAAGAAGAACACGTGTTGATTCGTCTGTGTATGTTGATGTTGATAAATTTTTGTTGGTTGAGTGTGTAATGTATGGGAGTTGGAAATAAGAGAAATATTTCCCCTGTGTTACTTATTGCGAAAGGAATTTACTTGTAATGTCTATTCAATTACTTAAAACTAGTTTGGAGTTAGCTGAAACACCTACCGTCACTAGCGAACGCAATGGTAAGCTTGTTTTCTTTCATTTCATATCTTTTTCGCGATTGTGATAACAGATAAAATTGCAATTTTAGAAAAATAATAAACTAATGTAGCGCAAATTTTATAACTTCCATACCGGTTTTTTCCCTATCCTTATCAATCGAGAAGTTCATTTATTTATTTTTTTAGGAAATTCTGGAAATCCGAATGTTAAGCGAATTTTCGTTAAATATTCGAAAAGGAATGTTAACATGAACAAAGTCTCTCAAGAAAAGAAGAAATACAAAGTTACTCGTAGTAAATTGGAAAAATCAGGTCACTTAATTAATAGATTGAGACAGCCTTGCTTGGACAAAGAGATCACTGCTACTGTAAGTATTGTACTGAATTAATCACACTTTGATCATTATAATCATTATCTACGTAACTGTTACGTAATTCATATTACAGCTTGATAAATTCACATTATTACATATCAGTATTGTGATATTTTTTTTGCTCTACTGTTCAATTTTGTCTAGAACGGGCTCAAAACTGTCAATTATTTTAGACTGTAAGTAACTACCTTGTTACTATTATATATTAAATTATTTGGATATTCGTTACCTTATGTACTTTCTTATATGTGAGATGAAGCTATTGTGAAAATATGTATGAATAATTGAGGAGATAGTATTTTACAGCATTAATTAATTAAATATTTGTTTTATATGTATATTTCGCAAATTTCCTGAACTATTATGCTGGACATATTCAGTTTTATCTATTCCTTACCTTCCAAATATAATTATTACATGTACAGTAGAGCCTCGATAAGAAGTGTCTCAAGGGGATTAGAGAAACAGTCTTGTTTTTGAGGTGCACTTTTTGTTGAGGGTCGTGTTAACAAGCTTATTTTGGCTATCAGTCGTGTTATAGAGGTTAATGGGCAGGGTTTTCAAGTATAGACTTATTCAAGGTACATCATTCCTGTATAGAGTCGCGTTATAGAGGCTGACTTCTCAAAACGACTTGTTACAGAGGTTCTGAGTTACGTTGTGAATTGGAAAAAATCCATGTTATTGAGGTTGTTTGGATAATAATAGTCGTGTTATAGAGGTAAATTTAACATTACGTGTTATGGCAATCTCAAGTGGATTTGAAAATTGCACTTGCAATTGAGGTTTTTGTGTATTGAGGGTCGTGTAAGCGAGGTTCTACTGTATTACTTTTCAAATTCACACATTCTGAGTGAAATTACATTTTGTCTCTAAGAGCTATAAAAGTACTAATCCAAAATATAATTTATAATGCACAAGCTGAATTGGTTTAATCTTTCTATAGCCTTTGGATTACTTGCAACTATAGATCGACCGACCCTACAGTCTTCGCCAAACTAGAATTAGTGCGTTGACAGCACGAGAAATTGAGTGACATACAGATTGGCCAAATTCTCTGGGGGTAAAAATAAAGCCACTAGGTCTGTGGGTAGGGGTGGGGCAGCTAACTTGTTGGTAAACAAAAGAAGGTTATTTTACTACTTATTACAAATCGCGATCTTTTCAACTAATGTTTTGTTATATACATTGTAACAGTTCTTTTTTCTCCTTAAAATAATTTTTAAATATAATGTGAGTAATGAAATATAACCGAAGTAAACACAAAACAGAAGGGGAATGTAGAGCAGTGGAGGTTACGAAGCCTTCTTATACGGTTATCCAGAGGGCCTCTCCTCTGCACTAGAGACTTTTATCTTTGCCTTGTTGGCCTGACCTTTTGTCCTAGAAAATCTTAAGCTCTCATTGGCTCCTCACCCCAATTGCTAGTTTTTCCCGTGCTGTCAACGCACTAATTCTAGTTTGGCGAAGACTGTAGACTACATTTAGAGTTAGTTTGAAACCATAATGTTACCTTCTGTGACGCTTAATTTCAAAGTTACAATGTTGTTAATTTCACAGCACTTCATAGTTTTGTACCATTAATATACTCTAAAACTTGAAAAGAATAAAATAATTAGTATTCTTAAACAAGCTTTAGCCATGTAGTCTCTCTACCTAGATCACTTTCTTGAATCACACCGTTTCGGAAGTGACTAATATAAGCTGGCATGTCACTAACTTCCACAAACTGCTATTCAATGCGCATGTCTTAAAAAGTTTGTTTTTTCACTTCGAACGTATTTCATCTTCAGAAGTACTCTTCTAATTTTTTAGGAAATTTGAATGGTTTGTCGAATGTAGTCCATTGACGGGCCTAAATTAATTTCAACCAAAATTAATATAGGAATATAATATCTTTTGGGTAATGAGATAAGAATCTAACCTTTTTTTTAGATGGATTTTATAAACCGAAGGAATTATTTTTGAAAAATGTAGCAAATTTTGTTTTGTTTCTCACTAACTAATGCTCATTTTATTAATTTTTTTCAGATCCTCGATAGAGATAACAAACCAAAAGCGGAAGAATTCATTCCAGTTAAGGAGCCGGAAGGAACTGTATTTACCGAAGAGGATTTCCTTAATTTTGAAAAATGTCTGAAAAATGAAGGATAGTTGCAGAATATCAGCTATTGTTATCGGTTGGGTTTATTTTACGTTGTGGGTCATCGTAGCACCTTTTTATCCACCTATCGCTTGTTTATTCCCTCCGGTTCGTTACGCACTATTAGGTTCCGGTTTCGTCGGTATTATTTTCACGTTGACCCTGATCCTATATTCGTTTTTTAAAATCAACTATGACTGGTCTTAGTAACGTCACTGTTATAGGATTGTGCGGTGTAACCTGCAGTGGTAAAACTTCTTTGACTCAGTTACTATTTGATCATTATAAAAATGTATCTCCGAATTCCGATCTTCCAAATTCGGAAAATTCGGTAGTTAAACATAAGTATTGCGTTGAATCGGTGTTAATGGACGATTATTTTCTACTTGAGAACGACCCGAGGCATGTTGTTGTACCTGAGCTGAACCATATTAATTGGGAGTTGATGACGTCACTTGATATTGAAAAAATGATTTCAGATGTCACCGCAACGATTCAAAGGTAACAATTCCTTTATTAAGTTTAAATAATTGTTGAAATGTTATTTAGATTAGATTTAGTTAGATTTGGAAATTATGGATAAATTGTATGGAATATTTTCTCTTCTTTCTCATTTAATTTTAGATTTCTTAATAAATAAAACAAATGATTAAATTATCACTGTAGTGTAATTTATTGGAAGTGTTGTAAAACATTTTACACTCAAAAACAGGGGTGCCCAACCTACAGTTCACGAGCCGATTTTATGTGGCCCGCCATCTTGCCATAAAAACGAAGAATTTACAAGCATTCAGAGAATCTAAAATATATTAATTTCCTAATGCCGAACAGCCCTGCTGATTTTGCCCATTTTATCACTTTAATATATATTTGAGTGTTTTATTTTCTGCAAAGTAAAACTAGACTAGTAACAGAAAAAAACTTTATTAACATGGTGTTTCAGCTAAAACCAAAACGGAAAATTGACCTTCTAGGAAGCATAAAAACGTGTTTTATAAGGGTAAAAATACTAAAATTTTCTGGGGGAGGACCCCCCCACCCCATCCCTTTTCTTCCCCCGGCCCGCCTTCTTCCCCCTTTGAATGTTGACAATGTGGCCCTTAATTAAACAAGGTTAGGCACCCCTGCTCTAAAACCCTCTCTTGCATATTCTCTGCTTACCAATGGAACAACTGTTTAATAGATAATTCGATCTCAATATTATAGTCCAAAAAAGAGATAGCGTGCAAAAAAGTGTCTGACTAACATCAAGCTAGAATTTTGTATACAAGTCAATCTTTTAGTGCCTTTTAAGAATATGTGGTCGGCTAAGTTCGTCTGCGGGACATAGCTCGGCAAGAGGCGTTTGAAAAAAACAAACCGGTGGAGAGCAGCCATGTCCCACCAATTATGGTGGACAGTATGATTTTCATGATCTTAAGCACAGAATTAGTTAGTAGACGAAAAATCAAGTTAATATTAGTTTATCTCTTGACAGGTGAGTACGTTGATTTTTAGTAATATTTGAATAACTAACCTGTCAAGTGTGAAAATAACATCGACTTGATGTTTGGTCTAATAACTAATTCTGTACTCAGGATCATGAAAATCATACTGTCCACCATAATTGGTGAAACATGGCCGCTCTCCACCGGTTTGTTTTTTTCAAATGCCTATTGCCAAGCTATGTCCCGCAGACGAACTTAGCCGACCACATATTCTTAATAGGCACTAAAAGATTGACTTGTATACAAAATTCTAGCTTGATGTTAGTCAGACACTTTTTTGCACGCTATCTCCTGGACTATAGGCTGGACCTTCTAAAAACCTAGAAGTATCTAAAAATGTATTGATTCACTTACTTTTCATTTCAATCCTAAATTGTTTCTTTAAAGGTCTAGGCAGCAAAAGAGAAACTGACCCTTAGTAGTGTCTACTGTGATTTTTATGGATCATATATAGGAGCAAAAATTATTGGTTTATTACTAAAAAATTAAGATTTTATCTGTTAAATCAGATTCTAGTACATTGTTAATGAAATAAAGTTTTGGTTTATCAAACTGTAGTATTGCCTACTGTAATTATGGAGCAGAGACTTAGAGTTTGGTGACAAGGGATAAGGAATTCCTACGAAGATGAGACATGAATCATGAGAAGTGAGCAAGTGCTTTGATCAAGTGCTTGCCGCTGACTGAAATTAATGGAAAGGTTTTATGCAGGAGGTTACATAAGCTTTGGAGCCATTTAGTCAGTCAATTGGTTTGCAATTAAGGAATTTTCTTTAGTTACTTCAATGGATTTTATAATAAACAAAAAAAACAACTTATTTTTATACTATTTAGACTTAATTATCCTGAAGTTCATTGTCCATTTGTTTAAATTATTTATGAATTAATCAATTTTATTGTACTATCTTTTTTATTATTATTCTTAATACTATATTTTTTAATATACAGTTGAGCCTTGATAAGAAGTGTCTCAAAGGGATTAAGGAAACAGTCTTGTTATCGAGGTGCTCTTTTTGTTGAGGGTCGTGTTATCAAGGTTATTTTGGCTATCAGTTGTGTTATAGAGGTTAATTTAACATTATGTGTTATGGCAATCTCAAGGGGATTTGAAAATTGTTCTTGTAATTGAGGTTTTCATGTTATTGAGGGTCGTGTAAGCGAGGATCTACTGTATATTATTTTTATTTTATTACAATCTTACATCATTTAAAAAGTCCATTTTTCTGTATAGTAATTTGAAATCCATTTTTAAATAAATCCTAATGTAAAAAAAAAAAAACTATTACTTTTTTCCATTCAAAATTTCAATTGGTATTATATCAATAAGAGTAGAATTAATTGATGCTATAGACTAAAGGTCTAATTTTAGATATGGATCTAATGTCAAGGTGAAAGGCCATTTTAATTGTTTCAAATTAGTTTCTCCTTCAGTATTCAATGAGACAGAGTTGTTTGTGTTTCCAATCGTAAATTATATGAATGATTTATAAATAATTGTTTTTTATCGGTAGTACAGTTTAATGAGATATTGGGAAAACCTTAAGGAATCATGTTTAGACAGGGATTATTACTATGTGATCGTGATAATTATTAGTTATGCTGCTTATATACTTTTCTTCTTTTCTCAATGTAAGTTTAAGTTTTGTAGTTTGTATGCATCATTTTAATTTAACCATAATATACTCCCCGTCAAAATTAAGGCACCACTTTTATATTTTTCTGCTTACACAAAAGTCGTTCAATTAGGATCTTTTTTCTACTGTTTTCATCTCAGGCGAATCTATTTGGCCTCTGTTGATCATATCCACACTCCTGGAACCACCGAAGAGCCCGGCCAATTGTAGCGAGATGCACTCCTAGTCGACCAACTAACCTTTTGAGAAAGGCCTTTCTTAACCCATCACTACGGGTTTAATCGCTTCCTCCATAATTGAATTAGGAGTGTTGACACAAACAAACAACTGTATTAATGAATAACTTTGTGAGAGCTCTCATATAATCTATTGCAAATAACAGTGAATTATTAATGAGGAGGATTAAATATAATTAATTACGATAATTAAATATAATTAATGATGATGATTAAATATGATTAACGATGATGATTAAATATGAGATTTTGATTAATGAATCATTAATCATCAGTGTAAATTAGAGATAGTCAAAACAGAGAAATATAAAGGTGGTGCGTTAATTTTGATGGGGAGTGTATGTTCAAGGGTTTCACTACTCTTAACTCTATAACATAAGGGTATAAGTTACATGTAGGTACTGTGATAGGTGTGAAAAATCAAATAAAAAAATAAAATAAAATACCTTTTTAGACTATGCTTGTGTGTCATAATTAGAAATTAGTAGCCAATTTGTGTGTCATAATATTTAAAATAGTCTGCCAATAAGCTTCCTCTCTTCCTATCTTTTATTTTATTGATGTGCTTTTAAGACCCATTATTGTATAACAATAAGAATTTACGACCCATTATTGTATAACAATAAGAATTTACGACCCATTATTGTTTAACAATATGAATTTACGACCCATTATTGTATAACAATATGAATTTACAACCCATTATTGATTTTACGACCCATTATTGTATAACAAATGTTTGTTTCAACCCATTATTATATAACAATATGAATTTACAACCCATTATTGCATAACAAATCTTTGTTAAAACCCCAAAGTCAAAACATAATCTGATTCCTACTATTTTTTCTTTCTTGTAAGAAAGTAAAAGAATGAAGGTTGAAGTATGTTTATTTGTTTTAAATCATATTTCTTCAATTATTTATATGTATATTTTTTTATATTTTTGTATTCACTTTCAGGTTAAACTCTTCAGCTAATCGAGCATTGTATTTCGTCGACGGGTTCCTTCTGTTCAACTGTGAAAAACTCAAATCCCTTTGTGATCTCAAATTTTTCATCGACTTAGACTATAAAACTTGTTTTTCAAGAAGGTCCAATCGAGTGTACAACCCTCCAGATGTTCCTGGATATTTTGAAAAGGTACGATGAATATATATTAACAAGTTTAAATAGTGTCATTATTTCAGTTTTAAAATAATATGTCCCAATTCACAAAAAATCCAATTCCTTGATCCAAGGTCCCATAAAGTGGGACCAATTTGCAACCTACCTTGAATCCATCTTAAGTCTTTCCATTCCCGTAAAAACTCCATCAGACATAGTGTTTTCATCTCAGGCGAATCTATTTGGCCTCTGTTGATCATATCCACACTCCTGGAACCACCGAAGAGCCCGGCCAATTGTAGCGAGATGCACTCCTAGTCGACCAACTAACCTTTTGAGAAAGGCCTTTCTTAACCCATCACTACGGGTTTAATCGCTTCCTCCATAATTGAATTAGGAGTGTTGACACAAACAAACAACTGTATTAATGAATAACTTTGTGAGAGCTCTCATATAATCTATTGCAAATAACAGTGAATTATTAATGAGGAGGATTAAATATAATTAATTACGATAATTAAATATAATTAATGATGATGATTAAATATGATTAACGATGATGATTAAATATGAGATTTTGATTAATGAATCATTAATCATCAGTGTAAATTAGAGATAGTCAAAACAGAGAAATATAAAGGTGGTGCGTTAATTTTGATGGGGAGTGTATGTTCAAGGGTTTCACTACTCTTAACTCTATAACATAAGGGTATAAGTTACATGTAGGTACTGTGATAGGTGTGAAAAATCAAATAAAAAAATAAAATAAAATACCTTTTNAATGTTACGGAGTGCCACCACTGGGTGAACGCCCGATCATGTTAAATCGAAGTGCTAAAAATTGTAACCCTTAACAACACTTATTAAAACAAAACAAAAAATTGTAGTTGAAGTGAACAATAAACTAAAAAAAAAAAAATAATAATAATAATATGGTTTTATACTTTTGGGAAATGTGCAATTTTCTTCAGGGAAATTTTATGTAGATAATTATTTTAGTAAAAATAATCTGAAACACCCCTTCCTTTATTCAATTTATTTAATACAGTGGATGGTTAATGGGTTCACTCGATACCAATGCATACAAAATGTTCCATTTATTGTTATCAATATTTCGTTTATTGTGATCAAAGTCGGGATCTTTGTTTTTTTTACCACTTTCGGGGACCCTCAACTGTGTTTTTCTCCAGTTTGTGATAGAGACTCATCATGATTAGTAGTTCGGGTTGCCTATATGTATAAATTCCAAAAAATTTCTTTTTTTAAAAAAAAGTTATTCTTTATAAAAATGTATGCTTGTTCTAAAACGAAGATTAATCGTAAAAAAAATATATATATATATTTGTACCAGTCACTTTGTACCCTAAAAGTACATTTCTCTAAATTTATTCAAGACATAAGTGTAATTATTTTTAACTATTTAAGTAAAAGTTATTCTTTATAATTTTTTCTGGCTTTTCTAGAATGAAGATTTGTCTAGTTAAAATAACTGCACCATGTACTCTGTACTTAAAAAGTAGGTAAAGTAATTTTTTTATCATAACTCATTTTTTTGTAAAAATTAAGATTTGTACTTTTTAGGTACAGTGTACATGGTACAATTATTTTAACTAGATAAATCTTTATTTTAGAAAAAATGGTAAAGAATAACTTTTTCTTAAAAAGTTTAAAATAATTACAATTATGTCTTGGGTAAATTTAGAGATTTGTACTTTTTGGGTACAGAGTGCATGGTATAAAATTTTTTGTACGATTAATCATCATTTCAAAACAAGCAAACATTTTTATAAAGAATAACTTTTTCTCGAAAAATGAAATTTTTAGTCATTTACACGTATTGGCAACGCCAACTGGGGATGTAGTCCAGTCAAATTAGACAAATAAATGACCAAATTGCGGAATAATTCAGAGTGAGCTGAACTTTTGCGTACACCTTTATTTAGTGTTTTCAAACAACATCCAAAAAGTACCCTTGATTTGACCTTGAGCTTCACGAGATATAAGGCTCAGATGAGGCCAAAATTGAGTTTTTCGCTTATATCTCCTTTCCTATTGACTTTAGGTGTTGGATAGTTCTTTATAAAAAAAGGGAGGAAATTTTGAACAAAAAAGTATTCCTGTAAGACCAACCGTTTTTGTAAAATCTCGCCGTGAAATTTGAACTGCAGTATAACGCTACAGAAATACTGAGTACCGCAACTCATTTGAGGTCTGAAATGTAAAAATAAAAAAATAAATAAGCCGAATTGAAGGGTCTTCTTTGAACAATATTACAACAACAAAGTTCCCAAGATAAAATATTTAAAAAAAA
>KZ651124.1:34790-57821 GCA_001010745.2 Gerris buenoi
AAATATTTTATCTTGGGAACTTTGTTGTTGTAATATTGTTCAAAGAAGACCCTTCAATTCGGCTTATTTATTTTTTTATTTTTACATTTCAGACCTCAAATGAGTTGCGGTACTCAGTATTTCTGTAGCGTTATACTGCAGTTCAAATTTCACGGCGAGATTTTACAAAAACGGTTGGTCTTACAAGAATACTTTTTTGTTCAAAATTTCCTCCCCTTTTTTTTATAAAGAACTATCCAACACCTAAAGTCAATAGGAAAGGAGATATAAGCGAAAAACTCAATTTTGGCCTCATCTGAGCCTTATATCTCGTGAAGCTCAAGGTCAAATCAAGGGTACTTTTTGGATGTTGTTTAAAAACACTAAATAAAGGTGTACGCAAAAGTTCAGCTCACTTTGAATTATTCCGACGAAAAATCCTAATTTGACTGGACTAATGTAACTGTATTTGCAGGCTATTATGTTCAGTTTATTTCTTTATTCCTCCTTCCTATATCTATATTTTAATTTGTGTTTTAGGTGGTGTGGCCAGAAAGTCAGAAGAATAAACAGTTGATATTAAAATCAACTCCTGATCTTATTATTCTTGATGGTGCCGTCCCTGTAAACATCAACTTCAATATAATTAAAGATTGTATTAATAAATGTTTATGAATGTAATGTAGGCATTTACAATTAAGTTATAACAGGGCTAGGATATGATAGTGGAAAATAGTCTAATTGCATTTTGGATGGAAATACTTCTCCCGTAATTGGTTTTTATCATCTATTTCATTCTTGAAACAGATATTTTCACATATTCTGCTTAAGGTTGACCAAGAAGTCACTGAAAGCTTAGCTTCGGGTAAAGTCTGAACTTCCGAGTATTACCGAAGTCTGTACAGTCGAATTGTAGTCGGGTGCTAAGACAATACCCATTTCTAGTTTGTATGACATCGTCCCTACCATATCAAACTAACGAATGTGAAAATCGGTATCCAAAAGGAGGGACATTTTTAATTTATTTTTTAATCTTTTTTAGTATGATATTAAGCTTTAGCCTTTTTTTTTTTACTAACCAAAAATAGGAGTTTTTTGGCTCTCCTGAAAAGTACCGATTTTCACTTTCGTTAGTTTGATATGGTAGGGAGACAACATGCGCAGTTAATAACAACAATAAGTTTTCCAATCTGTTAGGTTTCCTGTTTTGTTTGTTTTTATACAGAACGAATTGTAGTCTCACAAAACTGTCCTAAATGATTTTTGTATGATCTACAAATCCACGGGATGATGCAAATACAAAGGACACTACAAATAACGGGGTTGGAAATAAAAAGTAACAAATAAACTCAGAAATAAAGAGGAAGAAAAAAATAGATTAAGAAAGAAGAAAATCGATTTAGATTTAAAGAATATATTATTATGAATAATAAATAAATAATAATACAAAGATATTATCGTATATTATTAGTGATTTCTTATCAGGTACAGTGTTGCCTGTTGCAAAAAAATGTAGAAGTCATCAATTATCAATAACAAAAGAACAACACTGTGTTTTTTGACAGTGGTCTATTTTATTAAGAACTGACTATACATGACACCAAAACTCAAAACAACGACACTAGCGCACTCATCAGATTTCCACTTCTTGGTCGACCTTTAGTCGTTAATTTTCCCTCCTCGGAAGAAGCAAGTGTTGTGGCATGTAACTTACCAAACCATTATGTTTAAGATTCCTACTACTTACATAGAATCTAGAGAGGTAGCGTAGCCGTGTGGATAAAACCATGTCTGCTCAGCCATCACTGTATCATGAGTGGAACGAGATGGGGTTCGATTACTCGCCGTGACACTCTGATTTATATGGCTCACTATTGATCACATCATACTCGCTTCGGCGGTACAATGTACATATGTATGATGTGTGAAGTGGCTGCAACTCTCCACCGCAGGGCGTAAAAAGGGCCTAAGTGATGGCCTAATTGCAAGGTCCGGACAAGTGGTTCGTCCTACCCGTTCTAGTAGGAAGTACTAGACTACTACTACTACTACATAGAATCTAAAACTACTTACTTTATACTTACTTTGTCAAATCCATGTTGATGGATAATCAACATGTGGCCCACCCTCTCCTATCTATTAACAAGGTGGAAGAAAGTTATACATTCCCTATTTTCTCAATCTAGGCCTTTTCTCCTTTCACCTAGCTTCTAGGGAGATCCAAGGCAAACTCATTTCACTTACTGTATAATTATTGAAATCACCAAAATTCTCTGTTAGTTAAGTCCTATTTCTAAGTCTGGTTTACATTGGTAGAGTAAATGGTTGATTGTACTAGCTCACTTTTTAACACGGACATTGGAGTAGAATAGTGAGCTGGTTTTTTAGTAGAGTTCACACGTGCTTGAGATAATTGCTAAAGTAGGATTATTACATTGAGGTTAATAAGTTTTTAGTAAAATCTCACTATAAGGGAGTAAATTTTATAAGGGGAGTAACAATCTAAAGAAGAATACTCTGTATACCTTCTTTAGATGGTTACTCCCCTTTGTTTTCTTAATAAGGGGAGTAACCATCTAAAGAAGTGCCTAACTTTGATTTGATGGACTGTTGTAATGGTGCTGTTAAAAAATATTTTTTGAATTGTGCAGATGTGTTGTTGAAGACATTAGAACTCTTCTTGCCCGTTCAAGGTAGAGTCATTCTACCACCACACTATACTACTTACTTTACCGTCTTTTATCCACTATACTCTTCTGTTTACTGTCCACATGTCGTTTAAATTAGACTAGTAGAGGGCTCTATCTGATAGAGTACTCTACTTGAAATACTGAGTGTTACTCTGCCTAGCTACTCAACCGTTCATTCTACCAATGTAAACCAAGCTTTAAGGTAATTCCTTTAAATCTTTGTCTTTTAAAATCACCTTCCTTAAGGACCACATTCCTTTGGCTATATTTAACTCTAGCTCCTTTTTATTTAAAAACCAGTGTTTTTCTTATCACCTTTAGCAAATGTTCGCCTTAGAAATATAGCCTACAAGTTTGTAAAGAGATAAATCCTGACGATGATAAAAAATACTTAGAAAAATGAGTTGATTTTGTGTCGCAGTTATTACAGATTAACATGTTTGCTGACTGATTGCTAAAACTTCAAAATAAAGTTTAATCAATACATCTTCAATTTAATAATTTGATTAATATTTCCTATGTAGAGTAACATCAGTACATAGTGTAATCTCTTCTCTGCTCTCAAATCTTAGTGCTATTGTAGATATTATTAAACACGATATTAATCTGGCCTAATCTATTACATGATAAGACTAACAAAATGTTTAGCCAGTATTTTTAATAAGCACAAAATGTGGCATGCATTGCTTGCTCAAATAGTTTTTTTTTTTACAGTACTCAATGTTAAAATGTGAAGGAATTTAATAAACTATTTTTAAAATATGCGAATAATTTTACAGTATATTGCCTTATACTATTAACATTTATTTTGAACATGTACAAACGTGATGACTGTTTAACAAAACTGATCTGCATTTTATGTAAATATTTGTTTACTTGTATTATCAACCTAAGATATATAATATTGTTGTTTAAGTAATATTTTTCATGTGCAAGTTATAGTCCAGGAGATAGCGTGCAAAAAAGTGTCTGACTAACATCGAGCTAGAATTTTGTGAATGAGTAAATCTTTTGGTGCCTTTTAAGATTTTGTGGTTGGCTAAGTTCGTCTGCAGGACATAGCTTGGCAATAGGCGAAAAACAAACTGGTGGAGAGCGGCCATGTCTCACCAATTATGGTGGACAATGTGATTTTCATGATCCTCAGTACAGAATTAGTTAGTAGACCGAAAATCAAGTTGATGTTAGGTTATCCCTTGACAGGTGACCACGATGATTTTTAGTAATATTTGAATAACTAACCTATAACGTGTGAAAATAACATCAAATTAATTTTTGGTCTACTAACTAATTCTGTACTCAGGATCATGAAAATCACATTGCCACCATAATTGGTGAGAAGTGGCCACTCTCCACCAGTTGGTTTTTTCAAACGACTACTGCCAAGCTATGTCCCTCAGACGAACTTAGCCGACCACATATTCTTAAAATGCGCTAAAAGATTGACTTGTATACAAAATTCTAGCTTGATGTTAGTCAGACACTTTTTTGCACGCTATCTCCTGGACTAGTACTTTAAAGATCTTTCTCTCTCTTGCTTTTGCTGTAAAAATAAAACAACTTTACTTGCTGTATAAACGTGCATACACACTGGAAGTAACAATATTGGCAACATGGTTATTAGCAAGGTTTCTCTTACAGAATAAGGCAATTGGTGCAAATAGTCGAGTAACTTTTTTCTTAGTAACAATTATAATTACAATTTTGCTATATACAAAATGTTAGTTATATTTTTGCTATTATTTTCCACTAACATGTTAATATTTGTTGTTGTTAACAGCCATTAAAAATTGCGACCCGCATGAAAAGTGCCATTAGTGACTTTTCAAACTGGTCAATGCAAGGTTACATATTTATTATTAATACTTTTGCTACTGGCGTGTTCTTCTTATACTTCCGGTGTGTAGGTGGCTTAACAGTCTTGCTATCTTAAACAGCCCCTTAAAAGTTGGACTACGCCCAACTAATAATGATATTAATTGTTGTTTAAGTTTTAATTTAACATTCTGTATCCAATTTTTTTAATAAATGGTAAAGTTACTGTAATCCCCCACTATATTCCTTCTAAGTAGTGTTCCCATTGTAGTGGCATATCTAAGAAATAATGGTAGCCTAAGAAATTCATTGTATTTATAAAATAATAATTATCTAAATTTATAAGTTTACTTTGTTATTATTTTACCGTCCTTAAATGGAGCTATTCATAAGAAATGTACATGGAATTTTATAATTTTTTATTTTAATATATTTTTGGTTGAGTTTAATTGGAGTGGATTTTTTTTTAATATCAATTTATTTTATTTTTGGCTTATTTGATGCCTAAGATCAGTTTATCCCTTATTATTATTACATTTAATTTTTATTTATATACATACTATTTTCATTTATTTATTTTCTAATAGATGTTGAGCTCAGGAAACCAAATATTCATCCCTTGTATTTGGTTAATGAAAATTGTTGTTCAATTTTTTAAGTTTTTGGTAGTTTTCATACTACGGAAAGTTTAAATTAATTTAAATCAAATAATAATCATTATTAACACTGGGAGATAGACAGAGGAAAATAGACTCCAGCACCAGGATTTGAACCACGGGCCTTCCGCATTTCCAGTGCAGATGCTCTTGCCAACAATGCGGAAGGCCCGTGGTTCAAATCCCGGCGCTGGAGTCTATTTTTCTCTGTCTATCTCCCAGTGTTAATAATGATTATAATTTGATTTAAAGAAAATTGTTGTATTCTATCACCTAATTTATTGATTTTATGCTTTTACAATCCATTATTTCCCAATTTATTTAATTTTTTCCCCCCATTTTTAAAATCTGTCAAAATTGTTTTATTTTTTTCCAAAAACTTTAAAGAGTGTAGGCGGTTGAAAATAATATAGGGCTATCTTCTGGCTACTCTCAACAACAAACCATCAGATCAGCTGTAGGTGTAGGTAAATGTATGTTTGTGCGCATGTTGAAGAGAAACCAATAGGCGCAGAATTTCGAAACTTATATGGGACCAACAATGGGCGCTATTTATGACCTACCATACAAATTTAATTAAAATCGGACATGTAGTTTTTAAGATATGTTGGTTTGCAAAAATTGAGTGACAGACAGACAGGGAACCAAAAATGTTCCCTAATGTTGAAACGTACTTCTGTCAACTGTTGAAATCAGAGGTATAAAATATTTTTGTTCTTCAGAATAATCACAAAGCTTCTGTTACCATCTTTTCAGTAAGCTTGGGGGCAAAACTTAATTCCAGATGTGCAATGAAAAAAGAAATATTGGTGCTACCATAGTTAGTAAGAAAGCAGTATTCAACACCAGCACCAGCAATATTCTAAAAGTACAGTAGAACCTCGATAAGAAGTGTCTCCAGGAGATTAGGGATTATTGAGGTGCTCTTTTTGTTGAGGGTCGTGTTATCAAGGTTATTTTGGCTATCAGTCGTGTTATAGAGGTTACTGGGTGGGGTTTTCAAGTCTAGACTTGTTGAAGGTTGACCTATTCCTGAGTAGAGTTGCATTTTCGAGTTTGACTTTTCAAAACAACTTGCTATAGAGGTTCTGAGTTATGTTGTGAATTGGGAAAAAGCCGTGTTATTGCGGTTGTTTGAATAATAATAGTCGTGTTATAGAGGTTAATTTAACATTATGCGTAATGGCAATCTCAAGGGGATTTGAAAATTGCACTTTTAATTGAGGTTTAAGTGTTATTGAGGGTCGTGTAAGTTACTGTAGTATAAAAACACCTTATTTATTTATGGCACATGATGTATTCTCAATGATAGAAAATTTGAGATGACAATAAAGTGTTAATTTAGACAGCTGTTTTTTTATTTGACTAGCTTTTATTAGCTTCTAAAAGGGATCATGTTTCTAATAGAACTTTTTCACTTTATATGTTTTCCCATATTATGTAATAATTAGCCATTAGGCCCGCGGTAACGGGCAGAATAATAAATATGGTTTAGAAAAAGAGTTGAGAGATAATTAGTTATAATTGAAATAGATATTTAAAGAGATATTTACTGTTTAAATAGTAAGTTTTATGCAGCTATAGGTAATTAAAATTAAAACATTTAAATAGGAAGTTTTGTGCTCCGATATTCGTTACATAGGTATAGCGCAAATGGTTTGGTATCGGGCTTTCACCCAGTTGCCCCGGGTTCGATCCCAGCTTATGGCACATCAATTTTTAATGTTATAAATCATTTAGAGGTGAGTCGTTGTTGTCGTTGTCGTTGTTGGGACACTACTCGATTATATAAAAGATAAACAAAAAAATAAAATAACAGAAATACATATACATATGTTACAAGCTTGCTTGTAACTACTAAATTTTAGCTGTTTTTAAAGGCCCAAATTTTTAGAAGAAATTAACTAATACATTTACTTTAAAAATCAAAAGTTTTTAGTTTACAGAATTGCCATTTTATAACCTTTTAGTTTTATTTAATATATTTTTATAACAACTTCTCTAGTTTGAAGTTAGTACCTTTTCAGCTTCACAGGGTAAAATATTATGCGGGTTTTTAATTATTCATCATGAAGTTCTTAGCAAGCACCCTCTAGGAACTAGGTTCAGACTAGTACCGGAATTATTTATTCTTTTTTTTTTTTTTTTTTTAATTAAGTTTCAAATTTAACACCCAATATCTTAACAAAATTTGGCATACATGTTCAGAAAAATCATACCCCGAGGTGAAATCCAGAAATGAATTTTAAAATAAATAGGGTGGCGCTAACCCCCAACAACTCTTTTCTCAAAAACGGTTCCAAAGTTCCAATGATTTTGATTAAAAAATTATTTAAAGTAGTCCATTTAAATATGAAACTATTAGTTGGCTTATGTAACTATAAGCCTACAATCAAGTTCCTGCAAAAATAACTTTAAACGTGGACAAAAGAGAGGCCAGGTTCATTTCCTTGCCAAGGAGAAGTTATTTTTAAGATAAATGTGCCTATGAATACTAAATACTAATAGATGGAAAACACCGGGCTATGTAATTTGAACTCGTAAATGAGAAAGTTTGTCTGGGTTGTCTCAGACCAATTTTTTACTTTAAATATGTTGATATAATAAAATATGTTTTGATTTATAATAAATAAGTAAAATCTTTAGCTAAAGGCCCGTTTACACTTTGATTAGTGCAAGTGTTTAGTGATTAGTGTAAGTGATTAGGATGTCGTTTTATTTTGAGGAAAATTTTATATTTTATTGAACATTTATTTTATTTTTTTGTGGGAGGGGTAGTGTTTTGTTGAATTTTGACACATTGTGACAGTTTTTTGACCAATCAATTAAACATTTTTACTTTAAAATTGTATAATTATAAAATAAAAACCCTGACATCTAGGTTGGAGAGGGGAGGCCTACTCCCAGATCCACTAAACAGTGCAAGTCTACTAAACAGTTAACAGTTTACTTGCACAATTACTAAACACTAATCACTAAACACATCGTCTCCAAATGGATTTAGTGGTTTTACTAAACACTTGCACTAAACACTCGCACTCGCACTAATCAAAGTGTAAACGGGCCTTAATATTTTACAATCCTGTCTTTCTCCTTTAGATATGGTTCACTGGTTTATTTTGTTACATTGTGCATATATTTTTTTAAAAAAATTGTTGGTTTTAGATTATATGGGCTTCAGAAGAAAAATATCGTTGAAAGGAGTTAAAATTTTAATTTAGGTTAGAGAAAATAGGAAATACGCTTTCAAACACTGCAGTTGTCCTGATATATTTATAAAATGGCTCAAGTTCAAGGTACAACTCTCCCCCTCCCCTACTACACATAGGAGAAAGTAAAAATGCGTAGAACTAATGCGTTTAAAAAACTGTGACACATTTTTTGTAGTCTTGCTTAACCCCGAAATACATAAATGTATTGCAGGTCGGTAAAATCTTGAAACAGTAACTGCGTGCTATTAAGTACTTTACCTTGAATTCCAATATTTTGCCTAAAGTTTGTGTTAAATAATGCTAAGAGCTCAGAATCTTAAAATTCTGTGCTCTCATTGGCTCACCCCAATTTTTACTTTCCCGCACTGTCAATGCACTATGACTCAGGATCTTAAAATTCTGTGCTCTCATTGGCTCCCCAGCCCTATTTGTTTACTTTCCCGCACTGTCAATGCACTATAACTCAGGATCTAAAATTCTGTGCTCCTATTGGCTCCCCACCCCAATTTTTACTTTCCCGCACTGTTAATGCACTAAGACTCAGGATCTTAACATCCTGAGCTCTCATTGGCTCCCCACCCCAATTTTTACTTTCCCGCACTGTCAATGCATTAAGACTTATTTGGCATGAACTGTGGGTGGATGGCAAATATAAATATGTATATGCTAAGTTTGGTTCTGTAGTAATTAGGTTATTTCATGTCAGTGTGGGTAAGTTGGCCAACCTGTTGCGTCGCTTGGGAAAAGCGTCGCGTCCTCTGTGAGTGGGTCAATCTCTATCTAGCGTTCGTTTCGTTCAGTACAGTGAAGTCAAATGTCAAATGTATTAATATATATCTGTGAATGAGTGTGCTCTAAACCATCCTGAACATTATAACTATATTTAAAAGTGCTGTCACTATCCAAAAACACGCCCGTATACAACAGTGTTTTTGTTCATTACTACAGTTCTGACACTTCAAAGAACGGAAGAACCTGTAAAGAACACATACAGGCAATGACGTTTTCTTTTTTGTGATCCCCCTGATGGTACTTTTTTACTTTAGCTCCCCCCTAAATCCCTTTATGTTAATAGTTATTTAGATAAAGGAACTTATACAGAGTATCATAATATTCCTTAATCTAAATTGCTATTATGATGAAGGGATATTTATTCCAATGTACCATGGGACAAAGGGATATCCCTTTGTCTAATCAACTATTAAGATAAAGGAATAATTATAAAACTGTCCCAGAAGTCTCAATGTCTTGGGGAGACAAACACACAAACCTTTGAGATTTTTGTAAGGCAGACTATTATTTAGAACCAAGGGTTCTCAGTGGCGCGGCGGCGATAAGGGCCCGCAGACCCCGTGGCGCGGGGGGCCCCGGGCATCTGGGGCCCCTGGGTGGGAGATAGAGGGCCCCACACTAAAATTTTGCGGGGGCCCCCAAAGCCTTACCGCCGCCACTGACAGTTCCTATGTGTCACGCTTGCGAGGCACATCCCTTGGTGTCTCCCTCTTAACACTTTATTAATGACCTAGCGTCACCACTAATTTATTATTGACATTATTGTCATTAATAATATTGCGCGCCGATCTAAATTCAACAAAACTAATATAAAAGTAGACTTAGTCGGTAATTAATTATATAAAACACAAATGTCTTGTTGGGGTTTTCACAAATTAAATTATCAATGCATATGATAAATTGGGCAATCTGTACCGGGTCGCGTCCTTTTTTTGACCATAACTATACCAATATAATTTGCAGAGAGAAAAAAGTGTATAAACGCAAAATTTAAATATTATATTTTTTAAAATATAACTGTATTTGGTTACTCGTTATTTTTCATTAAAAAATAAATAAATACATAAAATTACAATATACAATTTTATTTATTAAAAAAAAAAACAACAAAACAATTATTTATTTATATGTATTTACAAAATGTTAATTTTATTTATGCTCCATCGCTTATGTAACCTTAAAGAAGCCTGGCATTGTACATTCCATCAAAAAATTATACACAAACATTGAACTTTTAAATTGATAAAATAAAGTGGACAGAGCTGGTAATAGGAATTAGGAATTTGAACCTTTATAAAATAATCAATAGTCTCTATGGTTATGGTATAACAATAACATCCAGTACATTTATTATTACAAATATAAATGTATTTACAATAATTATTATTATTATTATTTGGTTCGTCAAACTTCCATATCTTTTTTTGTTACGCTACAGTCTATAAGATTAGAGTTGACATAATCGAAGGCGGGAAACAACAAACGTGGAGGTAGTTTTGGGGTTATAAAAAGGGAAAATCAGTGTTGCCATGTTATATTTTTTTGTGGAACAGGGGTAGAGTAGGACATTTTTAATTTGAAGTTGAATTCAAGATGGCGGACCAGTAGAATCGTTTCCCTCTTTAAATTTTCCCGCCTTTGCTTGTGCCAACTCTAATCTTATAGACTGTAGTTATTCATTATTTTGTTCTTATTAATAATTATTTGCTTTTTTTTCTATTCACATCTTTCTTCAGCGCAATTATTTTTAGTTAATAATATATTAAAAATTAGCGTTTTATAATGATAATATACTACTACTAGTCCAGGAGATATGTTAGTCAGGTCTGACTAACATCAAGCTAGAATTTTGTGTATTAAGTAAATCTTTTGGTGCCATTTAAGAATATGCGGTCGCGGTCGGCTAAGTTCGTTTGCGGGACATAGCTTGGCAGTAGGCATTTGAAAAATCAAACCAGTGGAGAGCGGCCATGTCCCTCCCATTTGGTGGACAATGTGATTTTCATGAGCCTGATTACGAACTTAGTTAGTAGACCAATAATCAAGTTGATGGCAGTTTGTCACTTATATGTTAGTTTGTCAAATATTAATCCAAATCAAAGAGATCACCTGTTAAGTGACAAACTACCATCAACTTGATCTTTGGTCTATTAACTAATTTCGTACTCAGGATCATGAAAATCACATTCACATTGTCCACCAAAAAGGGCGGGACATGACTGCTCTCCAACTACATTTTTGTTTTTCAAATGCCTATTACCAAGTTATGTCCCACAGACGAACTTAACCGTCCATATACGAGTATTCTTAAATAGCACCAAAAGATTTACTTATATACACAAAATTATAGCTTGATGTTAGTCAGACACTTCTTTGTACACTATCTGCTGGACTATACATGTTTATGTTTATGCACGTAGAATAATAATCGCAGTTTGAAAATGTAAATTTAACGAAATGGCACTTAAGTCCTGTTTATCTTATACCTTATAATATTGCATAACGCTTATTGTTTGTTTCCTCTTCCTTGACATAAACTCCGTTATCATCATCATTCTGATGATTTTCTCTTGTTAAAAGATCTTCTTCAGCTTGTAGAACACAATCAAAAAGTGTTCTTTTTATTTTCAACTGGTATTTTTTCGGTAGAGTTTTCGTCGTTGAGCACATCGATTCGAAAAATGAATCTAGAGGATGATTTAATAAGATCTGAGGTTTTTCACTCTCGATCCTTCTTGTTTTGGCTTCGTTCATTTTAATCGATTGTTCAAAATAGTCTAAACCAGTATCGATCTTTTCAAATGGTTGATTTCTCTTCATGGGTCTTTGCGTACCCGACGAGCACGAAGATGGCGAAGGTATCAGAGCGTCGCACATTTCCGAAGGTGCCAAATCTCTTGTTAGCAAACTAAAATCAGTTTCGGATTCCATCTGCTCTGCATGGTAATCCGAGTACTCAGTTGCCGTACCTCTGCTCTTCATGTAGGGAAGTAAAAAGTCCATTTGATCCTCGAACTTCCATTTTTTATTGTCTTGCTCAATCCTTCCGACTCTTCGTTTTAATGCGTCTCGGTGACAATCTCTTAACTTCCGCCACTCCTTTTTAGCCCACGAACCTATAATAAAAATACATTGGTTAGTTAAGAATTTTAGATCAAATAATAAGGAGTCGTTTGACTACACATTAACAAAACATTTTTTGAAGAGTAGGCACCTATAATATCAGTGATCTAAGAAATAGATAAAAAAATCGGTCCGAGACAACTCAGACAAACTTTCTCATATACAAGTTCATAATTACTTTGTCCAATATTTTCCATTTATTAGTTTTCGTATGTACATTTAATTATTATTGAACATTTCATCAAAATTTATCATAAAAATAACTTCTCCTGGGCGGGGAATCGAACCCGGACTCTCTCTGTCCGCGTTTTAAGCTATTTTCTCAGATAATAGATTTTCCCGGGACAACGGCTTACATCGTTAGATTCGTATTTAAATGGACTACATTTTGGATTTTTTAATTAAAATCGTTAGAACTGCTTACGAGAAATGATTTTTTTCACTTTTTTTAAGAGTTTTTGGGGGTAGCGCCCCCAAATTTGGAGCTAAAATCCATTTCTCGATTTCGCCTCGGTTTATGATTTTTTCTGGACATGTATGCCAAATTTCGTCAAAATTGGCCCAGTATAGTTTAGGCTCTAGGCGTCTGCACAGGCGACAGACGGCAGACAGACATTTTTTAAAAAACATTTTTTTGGACTCAGGGTGTCTCAAAAAGTGTAAATCCTTTAAAATCTCAAAATCTAATTTTCGCACCATCACAATTCACAATACTTTCTCTTTATATGAGAAAGTAAAAAAATGCAGACGACATAAGAGAATCAAACTTTTAGATAGCATATATTATGTGTTAATTACAATGTTATTTATTTTTTAATATAAGATGTATCTAATTCTATTAATTGTTATCAAACCAATTATTAATTTTATACTTCAGTTTAATCATGTTCTATTAACCTTCACCATAGTTACCATTTTTTGTTGATTTTTCCCCCTTTTTTGACAATGTTGTTATTAATGTAATCTAAGTTTTATTGTATCTTCTATTTAAATCTTGCAGTCCGAGTGAAAAAACAAATAATAACTATGTGTGATACTGACGCTAGTAAGTGATAAAATCGAAACGAAATAAATGTTCATTGTAAATATCTCTTAATAAAATGATTTATTTATTATTATTATATTGTGAGTCATTGAGTACTAAAATATTCCATATCAAGAAAAGAGCCACATTCGTATTTCATAACTTTCACTCATTGTTGACAATTTGCGGATCCATAAGAACTTTTGAAAAGTAGCTCATTCAGTTTACCATTAATCATGAAATTAATAATGCAGTTATAAACAGGCAATTAAGAAATAGTTATTTTCAAACAAAAATACTCCTTATTCAAGACAAAATTAATTCGCTAAATAGAATCTAAAGTCTAGTATACACCGAGGAATTTTGTTATGAAATATTGTAAACTGTTTAAAAATATTTCGAAATGTCCCGAAGTCCCGATACTAAGTTAGTTATATCTAGAATGTTTCTATACCGTTCAGAAACACCTGTTTTGTTTTCTAACCAAATGGAAAAACATGAAACAATGTTGTGCAACATTCGCTAGTAGGGGGACATGATCCGAGTCAGGAGGCAGTTCAAACAAGTTAGACTCGTCTACAAGCTACAAGTAGTGTCTTCTACCATGTGGAGAAAACTCTTTAATTAATTGATGAATTACATTCACTTGTTTCTTTGAGGCTTTAAGGGATCATTAGTGCACCACCTCTGGAGGGGTCCAACCCCCCCAGAGCCTTCAAGAAGATATTATCAAATTTGTGGTAACCTAGCCGTCCTTTAGCTTAAAAAACCATCTGAAATATTTGTTGTGTGCTTATTTATGGTAACAAACATTTTTCTTGAACAAAATTGCGCACCATCTTTTCTTTCCTTCTAATTAATTAAAAGGAGCATACACATGGAAGCCTCAAGTGCTGTTCGAACTGCTCTGAAACCGTGTTATGGACTGGTTGATTTCGGCTTCAGTTGGACGGAAAATATCAAACCGTTTTCAAACAATGTCCCAAAAAATGGTCTCGAAACTTAGTTTAATAACAAATTTCCTCAGTGTACAATAGTCTTAAAGGAAAATGAAATTAACTGTAAAGGCCCCCATACACGATCAAACATTTTGCGCAAACCTGATGTCTGGGAAATTTAGTTAAAAATCATGTTTGCGCAAACATCAAGCAGCCCCATACACGGTCAAAATGTTCGCGCAAACATTTTGACCGTGTATGGGGTCCTTTAGACACATTGTCACCCAAGGAGTTAGAGTGTTATAGAGTGTATAGTATAGCCACATCATGATTTCCACCTATCTTAGAAATGAAATGACAGCACTCATTAAGAAAACAAAGAGAAAGTATGGTAGCAAACAATGTGTTGTATAATGTATATTTTTAGAATTATAAATAAAATAATAATTACCTGGAGCGTTAAGTTCGGAGCCGATCTCATTCCATATATCTTCTTTTAACTTGACATTCTTGTAGTGCTCGTGATCGGTGTCGTATAGACAGGGATGAGGGCAGACCAAACCGATCAGCTTCTCCATCTTAGCCGTGTAAGTGTTCGGTATTTTTGCCATAACAAGAACCAGATTTGCATGGGTAGGAGTTCACTTACGAACGCGGGTAAATGTTGAAAAAGGCGCGAAAGCGGTCAGTGTCTAATCGATAGGTGGACCGGTGTGATCACTGGAGGCGGAAATCACTCTCCTAGCTGAGACAGAGACCGAAGACTCGGTCAAACTGACGCCAACATGGCCGAAGTCTCGGTCTAACTGACGCCAACATGGCCGAGTTTCCTCGTCGCGCATTTCCTCTCCCTCCCTCCTCGGCCTGGGCACGCCGGCGCTGGGTGGGGAGCTAAATGTGCCGTCTCGTCGCTGTGTCGAAACACCGCCGTCCAAGACCCCTTCACTCTCGTTTACTCCGCTGGACCTCTATTTAATCCGACCCCCTTGTTTCTTTATACCGGCTCTACTATCGTTCCTTGCCCCCATTTTAAAGAAAACAAAAAATGCATTTATTGATATTAAACTGCTCACAAATCATTCTCTTATACTCTTAAGATCTATAACTACTACATTTCGTTTGATGTATTTAATATGTTAATTATTATTAATTAACTGTTTATTAATTAATTAATTAAATATGTTCTGATTAAAATGCATAAACAGTAATTAAGTTTAATCAAAAAGTATCCCCTTACAACAAGCAATGAAATGATGTATATAAATGGCGTTCATTCCTAAAATCATTGAGATACTTTTGTCCCCAATCAAAAATAGCCTCGCTTGTTATTGGTCCATTCACTAATCTCTTTTGATTAATATAGGTAATCGTCATTATCAATTAGAATTGGTAGTTACGGGGATGGGGATAGGAAGTAATTTGTAATGTACCGAGTTTACCCGGAAAATTTGCGAACGCAAACATTCGCATATCGTCCAGACCAAAAGGTCAATTGAGTTTGCAAATGATCGCGAACGTAATACGTGCTTGGTGTATACCTCGCTTTAATCATAAATATATCTACAGTATTTATTTATGTTTAGTCTATTTGCTGTTTTTATCTAATTGAAATGAATTAACTAAACCAATGTTCTTCGTTTTGTTTCTCTTCATAGTCATAAACAAGACAATAGAAGATCGTAAAAAACGGCTAAAAATGTTATAATTTCTCATTTTTGTTTTAAAGGTTGACTGATATTGGCCATTGGCCAACTCAAGGGAATGTAGCTGAAAATCTATAGATTGATCATTGTAAACGACACCATATTATGATCTATTCCACCATTTAATTACTGCCGCTTTTGATTATTTTTTACTGATTGAAAGATGAGATGAAAGATTTTAAACTAATTGAATGAAACGGTAAATATACACTGTAAGCTTCTGAGAAAAAAATCACTGTGAACAGGGTAAATTAAACTGTACGCAACTTTTATCGTGAGCAAATTCCCTTGAGAATGATCACTTTATCTTTCAAAACATTGAATTTCAGTCAATCTTAGTCTGGTCCTATGTAGAAAGTATATAGTTATTTTCGCATATAAATATTTTGATGGATTTACACGTTGTGAGGTCCTCTTAGTCCAAAAAAAGTGGTTTCTAAAAATGTCTGTCTTTCGTCTTTGCAGGCACCTAAAGCTTAAAAACTTTACTGGGCCGATTTCGACCAAATTTAGCACTCCTGACTCATGTTTAGAAAAATCATGCTTCGATGCGAAATCTAGAAATGAGTTTTAGCTCCAAATTTGAAGGCGCTGCCTCCCAAAAGCTGTGTAAAAACGTGAAAAAAATGATTTCTCGAAAACGGTTCTGAAGAATATAATTAAAAAAAAAAACAAAATGTAGTCCAATTAAATACAAATTTAACGATATAAGCCGTTGTCCTGGGAAAAATCTAGTTCCTGAGATAATAGCTTTAAACGCGGACGGAGAGAGACCGGGTTCCATTCCCCGCAGAGGAGAAGTTATTTTTATGATATTTTTGATGAAATTTTCAATAGTAATTAAATAAATGGTAAACACTGGGCTAAGTAATAATGAACTTGGAACTTGTATATGAGAAAGCATGTCTGAGTTGTCTCGGACCGATTTTTTAGAATATGTTTTTAACCTTAAAGATTTAAATGTATTTTTAATGAATTCTTAACACGAGATACGAACAAAACAATTAAAAATAAATAATATGTCAGAGAAATGTTAGTTCTTAATTTGGAACTGGCACAATGCACACATCTCTATAAATAATAAAGGAATTGTTGTTTCTCTTTCTTTGTGTTTTAAATACGAAATTATGTTCTTAGTTGGAGGAATTCTTTTACAACTTATGTACAGATGTTGTTTGACAGTTAGAACGTTGTTGAATGTTGTTTGACGCCGTAGAAGACTGCCTTTGTAAGTACAGCAAATAAAACGAATAAAGAAATGCCATTGCAGTCTTGTGTGATTAAATTAAGGTGATAATTAATAAAATATTTTATCTACGACTGATACGAAATAAAAATATTTGATCTTTGTTTAGATGCCGTAGAAAGTAATTCTTTTCGTAGTTGTATTCATTGGGCAAGCGCGTTTCATAATTTATTTTTCTTTATTTCCGCACTAGTAAGGTAAGGAAATAAAGAAGAATTCTACGCCTTATCGCACGATTAGCGTGTTTGTTTACATTTAACAAAACTTATTTGCTTTTTGTTTAATTAAAGTAACTGCTTTTTTTCTGTATTTGTTATTAATTATTAAAATCCAACAATCTTAGATAAAGTACGGTACGCAACTCGTGCAAAAACTGCATTTTGCTTCGCTCGGGTGCAAACTCCACACTCGCATGCAAAATGTTACATTCCGCACTAGACGCGTATTGTAATATTATTTATCCGATTTACTTGACGGTATAGGTTTTTTTTTTTTATTTTAGTCCCGTTCGACAGCTCAATGGGTCATTACAGGACGGANGGGGGGTTATCCGACCACTTTACTCATCTACTCGATGAGATCATCAGTGTTAAACATGTCTGACCTCTCCGGGATTCGAACTCACGTCGGGGTTTGGACCTTGGTTTCAGAGCTAGGGCGCTAACCACTGAGCCACGCCGGCCCCAGTAAAGGTGTTAAAAATATAATTATAATAGGCTGAGGCTGGATTTTGTTAGTAAATGTTATTTATATAAATAGGAATGCGTTGATGTGGACCTATCCAAGAGTGTTATTTTAATTAATTTAATGTCATACTTCTCAGACATGAAGAATTTTAATTACAATAACTCTAAATGAGGCTGTTTTATTGCTTGTTTTGCTGCACTTTTCTGTCCGGATAAAAACTAAAACATATTATTTTTGGGTAATATCATTAAAGAGGACATAATGGTCATTTATTCGTAGCTTGAAGACTGAAGATTTACTTGTGGGAACCCACTGTCAACTAACACTGGCATCTTGCCATTGCCAGTGCACTTGTCTTGGTACTGCTCCAAAAATTGACAGCAGTGCATTAAAATGTTCAGCATTAATAGTACCTTTGAACTCTTCCCCTCCACCTGTCCCCTAAACTCTCTAATCCGTACTACTCTTCTTTCAATTGAACCCAACTCAACTATTTGCACGAGGCATACTGACATTTAACAATCATGCTTTAAGAAATGCTTTTATTATAACTTTTTGTCTCTGAGAATTTGTTGTAATAATTAATATGTATATTTTGAATTATTCATTTCATATTTAAACATTTATTTTTCCTGTAAATAACTTTTTTTAAAAAAAAATACCTTTAAAGAAGTCGAAAAGTCTCTAATAATGGAATAGCGCTTTTATTATTAAATGGACCTTTATCAGCCATCTGACCTCTCATGCAGTAAAGTTTATGTTAAAATGGCATGTTATGTGTATATAATTTTAAGACCCTTTTCAGGACTATTTTGGAATATGTAAGTTTTTCCTCGAAACATATTTCCTGGTAGCTATATTTAAAAATAATAAGGCCATTATCCCTTATACCGGCCCTATTATTTTTAGCAAAATGCATTTTTTTCAATTATCACAATTATCCTTTATGCGAAACTAGTTCTAAATGATATTTTATTCATCGCAATGTGACAGGAAAGCTGAAAGCTAGTTCTTATTTGCCAGAATTCTGAAAGAAAAAAAACTTAGAGAAGTTCTTTATCAATAAAATGATTCGATCTGACTCGTGATAGGCAGTAACTGGTGCAGAGTTCAGCATAAATTTATCTCTCAAACTCTGGAATTTTATGTCAGCATTATTTTTTAAAATAAATTTAAAATGTCACATTGGGATTTTCAAAGATTTCTTAAAATAAACTTGCTTTATTATTCAATTTCCTTCGGGTTAAGCGACAAGTGCAAAAATATTTATGGGTTAAATCTGAGTTGGGAGGTAGCATTAGATTTTTATTTTTATTTTTTAAAAAAAACGATTTAACTGCTGAGACGCGTAAATTAAACGAATATGTACTAATATCTCTTCTTGAAAATTTAGGAGAAAGTTAAAAATTAATTATTAATTAGTCAATTTAATTTGTTGACTGTTGATTATAAAAATAATGTAATATTTGTACTAAATTTGTATTCTTGACTGGGCTTTGGTTGGGTTCATGTAAGCTTTCTCTTTTATTGTTTTTTACTTTTTCATATAAAGAGAAAGTATTGCGATGTCGCGAAAATTTGATTTTGAGATTTTGATGGATTTTCACATTTTGAGCTCCCCTGAATCCAAAAAATTGGTTTTTAAAAAATGTCTGTGCAGACGCCTGGAGCCTAAACTACTGGGCCGATTTTTACAAAATATGGCATATACATATATGAAAATCATACCCCGAGGCGAAATCGAGAAATGAATTTTAGCTCCAAGTTTGGGGGTGCTCCCCCCCCCCAAAAAAAAAAAATCTGAAAAAGCAAGAAAAAAATACTTCTCGAAAACGGTTCCGATGATTTTGATTAAAAAATTCTAAAATGTAGTCCATTTCAATGCGAATCTAACTATATAAGACGTGTTCCCGGGAAAAATTTAGTTCCTGAGGAAATAGTTTAATACGCGGACGGAGAGAGCGTGGGTTCGATTGCCCACGAGGGAGAAGTTATTTTTATAATAAAATTTGATGAAATATTCAATAATATTTAAATGTACATACAAAAACTAAACTAAAATAAATGGAAAACAATTATGATAAGTAATTATGAACTCGTATGTGAGAAAGTTTGTCTGAGTAGTCTCGGACCGATTTTTTCTTATAAATAAAAGGTTTCTTTTGGAAAAATGATCACTAACATAATTAACTTTTTAATAGAAATGCGATCCTGATTTTTAAACCTTAGTTTAGTTAAAAAATTCTAAGTCAGATCCTGATTTGTATATAGAAAAGTCATTCGTGTGTGACTAAATTTTGTCGAGAGACTTTGCAAGTTAGAATTAAACTTTGACTTTATCTCAGTTATTCTAAAAAAAGTTATAATATATTTATTTTTAATCATGCTGAATCTTATCATTGGTTAAGTGCAAAAAAAAAGAAGAAAAATCTTAGACTCAACTAACTAAAATTTGATAAGGACAATGATCTAAGTCTGACATTGGTACATTAGTGTTCAGTTATCAAAAAATCTCAGTGGTTCCACTTTTCAGTGTCATTAATAAAATTTAATTTTGTAGCATTATTTAATAATATTACAGATGTAAATTTGCAGTATAATAACTTGAAAATTTAATAATTGGCAATGGTTTTAATTTATGTATGGAGGACTCCTGTAGAGTATGGTTAGTATATATGTCCCCCGTAGCTAATATTCTCTATATTACACACTAATTACCCACTCTCTGTGTGTAATTACTAACGTCGTGTTTGAAATATAGTTTCCTTGCCTCAATCCTCAGACCAAGGACTACTTACCCTCATACCCTCAGTAATCAGTATTCATTTACATTTACGGAGAATTAATCATAGATAGTGGTCAGTAGTGGCTGTTCTTTCACTTAATCGTTCTTCATTCATTTAGATTAGAAGTTCCCTTGAGTCATTATCATTATCTATAAAGTTATTTTGTTGTTGTGATTATTAATTGTTGAGTAGATGCAGAAACGATAAAACACATCATTTTATAAATAATCAAGTGTTTATCTTTTTTTTTACTTTCTAATATTCTTATATACGTGGTGATTTAGAGAGCGTTTACGCTCAAGGCTCGCGTAAACGTGAACATCAAATTTAAAGTTGGAATTTTAGGTCAGAAAAAAAAAATCTAACTTCATCTATTCAATGAGACAAACATTTTTTTCAAAAAATATTTTTTATTAATTTTTTACGATTTTGGTAGTATTCATACTACGGAATGATTAAATTTTAATTTAAATCAAATTATAATTATTATTAACTACGGGAAATTATTATTAAATACAGAGGCCCGGGTTCAAACCCCGGCGCTGGAGCTTGTTTTTCTCTGACAGTTTCCCGTAATTAATTATAATTTGATTTAAATTAAAATATTTTTTAGTAAAACCAACAGCGACACCGCTATGAAGTGCTAAAGATCGCTATAACTATTAATATCTTTACTAAAATAAACAATATAACAATAAAGTAAAATAACAGTAATGTTAATGTTAATATGACAATAAAGTACATGATAGGATGCGAGGAAGCTATGTGCCACTCTAATTGGAAGTCTTTTTTTTCTTTTTTTTTAGTGGGGTATCATTAAAGGTATTGAACTGTAGATAACAAATGTATATCTTGTTTACAAAATGGCGGCCATTTTATCCCCAACAGAACTAAATAAGTACATACCTAAGATGCTAAAGGATTAATATGCACACCTTGTTCCTCTGAAGTAAAGTGCACCTTTTTATACAAATTATAGTGATAATAATAATAATTTAGGATATATGACCGAAGGAGGATTTTTTAACCGAAGAAACCCTTTTAGTAGCTTGCTGATAAGTAGTTACTTGACAGGATTGTTTATTGTAATCTTAACATTTTAATTTTTTGTTCGTAGTAATTACGAAGTATAAAAATGTTTTTAGTTTCAATATTAAAAATAATATAAAATAAAGCAAGTAAGAAAGAAATCGTTTTATAGCATATTCAGTTTAATGACATCACTGTCCTGAATTTATTTAAAATTTCAAAGCGACTTGCATCCCACTTTTATTTCATATTGAACACCTACAGTCTCTCTCTGCTACCAAAGAGAAACTTCACCTACATCTAATAATATTAGCTGTTCACGTTAAATCTATATAAAATGCAAAATGCACATTAATAAACCAACTCTACACTATAGCCTTATTTCAATAAATTAACAAGTATTACTTGATTTTATCATCAACAACAGCTATATAAATAAGAAAACATATGTTAGTGTTTAGAAACAGGTATTAATTTATTTCAACTTTCTTTAGAACTTCATGTAATATAAATGTTTGATTTATTATAAACTAGCCGTTAGGCCCGCGGTAACGGGCAGAATAATAAATATGGTTTAGAAAAAGAGCTGAGAGATAATTAGTTATAATTGAAATAGATATTTAAAGAGATATTTACTGTTTAAGTAGCAAGTTTTATGCAGTTATAATTAAAACATTTAAATAGGAAGTTTTGTGCTCCGATATTCGTTACATAGATATGGCGCAAATGGTATAGTATCTGACTTACATCCAGGAGCCCCGGGTTAGATCCCAGCTTAGGGCGCATCAATTTTTAACGTTATAAATCATTTAGAGGTGAGTCGTTGTCGTTGTCGTTGTTGGGACACTACTCGATTAAATAAAAAATATAATGTTTTTAATACAAAGTAGGGGGACTCTGTATTCTGTGCCTACTCTTTTCGTTCGCTCGCCCCTAGAAGAGACCGTTTGACATTTTGTGCGCATGTGTTTGTTATGCAGATATAACCAAACCCGTTTTTAAATTTTTTATCACTCATTTATGGATTGGATGTTCCTTGAAGTCATAAAAATCCATGTATATGGATTATTTAAAAAAAAAAAAAATTATAACAAACAATTTTTTTTTTAAACAAAATTTGTAGATTTAATCGAGATTTTTATGATAGTTACACAAATTTAATTAAATAAATAAAACACTATTACATGTTTAAAACCAATACGGTTTTAGCCTTTTGCCATCTGTATCTATATATATAAAGATGAAAGTCCGTGGGTATGTGGGTGGGTGGGTATGTCCTTTATACAAATCTACAGTTTTATTCTGATCTCGATGAAAATTTGCACACTTGACCTTCAAAGCAAGGGGAAGG
>KZ651124.1:67089-78274 GCA_001010745.2 Gerris buenoi
TTCAAATAAAAATGGAATTTGGTGGCACGTTGTTTGGGTTTATTTATTCTGGATCGGTGTTATTAATGGTGTTTTGGGTCGTATTGGGAATATCAATTGAAACATTTTTTGGACTCCACAGACTCTAGGAGGGAGTAACTATTTACGTTTCCTTTAAAGTGAACTGCATGGACTCCTTGAGGACTTATTATTACAAGAGAACGTCGATTGTTTTTTTATCATGATAAGGCACCACTTACTTTAGTAAACTCTGCTAGTAGAGTGTAGGCAAACTACTTTTAGTAAACCGAATTTGAAAAAACTTAAATTTTTTTCCAATTGCGATTGTATAGGAATTATGAGAAATGTGTTTAGAAACTTTTAAGGTCTGCATTCTTATTGAAAATTTAATGAGCTTTTCAATGGTTGTTTCAAATTTGCTTTAGGACCAAAAGTTTGGGAGATATGACCATTTTTATGAAGAAAACTCGTGTTTTACAGAAAAAACAGAAAACCCGAAATAACTCCCTTATACTTGAGAATCGGACAGGGGTCAAGAGGAAATTTTTTGTTGCTTTTGGGGTGAAGAATCACTTCCTGAAGTTTGTAACATTTATCGTGGATCACCCTGTATATAGATGATATACGACAGACATTTTTTTAAAACCACTTTTTTGGACTGAGGGGACCTCAAAACGTGTAAATCCAAAATAGAATTTTGTCGCCATCACAATACTTTATATGATATATGAAAAAGTATAAAGATAAAGAACAACTTTGAACTTTTGTTTATTTACTTTCAGGTCGGTTAATTTATAAACGTTGTAGAAACTTATTAGATAAATCAAAAACATGTTTGAAACAATTTAGACTCGAATGTCGCCATATCGCTCTTTTTTTAGAGTATAACCCATCATTTATCATTATTGATCTATTTGCCTCTTTATAAAATCTAAAACGAATCGGCCAGTTTCTTTAGAGTTTAGTTGTATCAGAAACGGGCTAAGATTACTTTATTGTTTACATGTCAAAATCATGTTTAGATTGCCTACATGTGTGATGCGGGGATGCGGAAGCATACGTTTTTAGTTGCTGATAAAAATGATAACGGTATTTTAAATGTTTCGTAGTGGTTAGAGGGGGAGAGAGTGTGTAGGTCGATCAGCTGATAGAGTGCTCGCGCACCTGGTGGTGGGGTTCCGAAGCACACCGCTAGGGCGCCACTGTCGACTTCCCCCTCCACCCACTCCATCATACTCACAGAATCCCTTCTTCCTTTCTCAACTCAGTCTTATTTCTTACGTTGTCGTGGTAACTCCGTTCGGTTCAGTTATTTTTCGTTTAGTCCTAAAACAAACTTCGCTTGTACTTAGATTTATATTCTAACGTTATTATCACCTGTTACTAATATAAAATCTATTAATCATAGCTTTATTAGTCAATTCACTTAAACAAAAATAGTTTTTTAGAATATATATTTATAATATAAAAAAAATCGTTAATATAAATACCCTTAATCGTTGCAGAAATTACGTGATTTCGGATTATTTGTTTTTACTGTTGTGCACCTTTTTATAATATATAATTGAAAAAATATTGTTTTATAGTTGAATTTTATTACAAATCTACTTCAGAGTCGCTGAATCATATTTATCTACCAAAGCGTACATCTTTAGAAGCCAACGCATTTTATCTACTTTATCATCAATATTATGGTAAGATTTAACTTTTTAAATATAATTTTTATATTATGTCTAGTCATTTTATATAACCTCTATAATTATTTCATTTAATCGATAAACCTAAATTAAATAAATTGCATTCACTTGATTTCATTTAAGTTTATTGCTATATCAAGTTTAGATTTAGTATTAATTAAGTATTTATTGTTATTTAAGTACTTATAGCTATTTAAGTGGTTGTAATTTTAAATATCTGTAAAAAGATATTTAAATTTTATATCTGTTCTTCTTTAGAATTTCAGGATTGTTTTTATTTTTATTTCGTGAAAATAGAAACCATTTTTTTTATAGTTTTGTACATGCAAAACAAAATATTAGTATTCATTTTTTTTTTTTTTTTTTTTTTTTTGAAATATTATTTTTTCATCGTTTGACCTTTTGTCCTAATAACAGATTTTGTTATTTACATGTACTATAACCTTTAAATGGTTACCTTCTTCTTGGTTTACTTTTTACTTGTGTATAATATATTTGTTTAACCATAAACTATGTATTTCAATACTTCATTCGAACGAATCGTGCTCAATATTGAATATTTAACAATTTAACGGTCGATACTTTATTTTAAATAAAATAGAACAAAATATATAGTAGACCTACGATTTGGGTGGTTCCCTTACTTTGGACCATTAGCAGAATTCATTTCTTGCTGGTAACACTGATATTATAGTTAGTGAAAGCGGGAATGTTAATATTAATCGTTTTTGAAAGGTACCGCTATGATATGTAGGTAATCATAGAAATTAATTTTTTCTCCCCCTTGAATTGTACTGGGGACAAATTTCCAATGTGAACCTCCCTTACTTGTTATTGTAACCTGCTGATGAACGTCTCTGTTTACATATCTTTGTATACATTAAAATGTGTTTTTTCTTAAAACTAAACAAATTATAAACCTTTGTTGAGGATCCAAGCTTAACTATACTGATATATAATCATTTATAAATAGTAAATATTAATTATTACTATAGATATTCTACGTATTATACACAAAAGTGATATAATACAATAAAAAATCGGTTGTTTATTTGTAACATAATCTTCAAACGGATATCTTATTTATTTCATGTTTATTTTACCTTATACTATTTTTATAGCGCTGTTGGCTGTCAAGGTTTTGTGTAATGCGACGTATTTTATACATTTAAAACAAATAACAAATTGTGTGTATTTAGGGAGTTCTTAATAAATTTTAACAGATCCTACAATTCTTTATAAATTCTTTCTCTATTAATATGTGTTTGTGTTTACATTGCTTCCGTGATTACCGATGATAACGGAAACTATGTGATCGTTCTAAAAAAACGAACATTTTTTGAATTGTTTGATTTCAAAGTTCCAAGACAGAAATCCGTTTCAGACATCAGGCTCAGTTTTGGTTCCGTGTCTATAAGTCCTTTAGCATTTCCAAACCTATATATCTTAAAAACTTCATGTCCAATTTTAATTAAATTTAGATAGGGGGTCATAATTAGCCCATTATTGGTCCCATATATTTTAAACCTTCCGCGCCCATATGTTTCTCTTCCACATGCGCACAATCATACATTTATTTTATCTTCTATCTTCATAATTACTCTTCTGATTTTTTAAAAAAAAATGATGGTATGTCGAACGTAGCACATCCATAAATGATCCCTTATAACATCTAACCACCTGCGCTTTTTAAATTTTGATATATTGATACTTTTAGTCGCGTAAAATATCAAAACTATTTTTACAGTTATAAAATAAAAGGTGGAAACAATATTAAATAAATTAGACGATAACAGTTTGTAAAAGTATACATTTGTTGTTAATCATTTTATTTTTACTATAGTGGCATTCTAAACATTCTACGAAGTTCGGTAATACCGGAGTTATAACTAGGATTTTCAACGTTCAGGGTCAAATAAAGTCGATATCTCGTCCCCTCTATTAATGAAGATACATTGATAACATACCTACTCAACCTGACGATAACTTTCCCCCCAGCTACGTCACTGGTGATAACTGATAACTGATAACTTGTGTATGTGTATTGTTAACCGTTAAGTATTTTACTAGATGCATCCTTAAGGGTCCAGCTTGAGCTGGCGAGATGAACTTTTGTATTCAAAAGTTCAAAATATAAATGTTATATTTCTTAACTCTTTTAGTTTAGTCCCAAAATAATTAAATATAAATTAACCTAAAACACTGTTGATAACAGCAACTTCAAATTTTTAAGCCAACATTAATCATTAATAATCTGAAGTTAGTTTCAAACAAACTTAAGCAAGATAAAGATCAGTCTTAAGATGTGCGTGCGCAGTTACTTATTTAAGCTTTGTGAAAAGGTGAGGTAATAAGTACCTTAAGGTCAGGTATAAGTAGTTAAGCATCTGTTATAAGCCTTGACCTCAAATGTTGCCATTTATAAATATTAGCATTTACAGTTAGATGTAATTACTGCGCTCTAAGTCAAAATGGGAGTAGTTTAGGATTGTTCCCTGTAGAAGCAGGAAAAATAAATATATGTTGCTTCCGAGCTTACCGAAGGTAACGTTGTGTCCCCTTTTGAGAAAGAAAAAGTTTTATGCCTCCGATTTTAAAAATTCTAAGACTAAATCCGTTTCAATCATCAGGGATCATTTTTGCGCTCATGTCTGTCTGTCGGTCTGTGTGTCCGCGAACCGTGAAACGTCCGACTTTGATGAAATTCTGTAAATATGTTCATTTTACCAATGCCCAGGACGAGTTCGTTGGACAACGTTATCTGTTCAAGCGTTCACGCGCAACGCTCGTGTTAACGTGAACTTCAAATTTAAGATTAAAATTTTAGGTCGGGGAAAAAATCAAACTTCATCTATTCAATGAGACAAACATTTTTTTTTTCAAATAAAATTTTTTAGTAAAACCAACAGTGACACCGCTATGAAGTGTTAAAGATCCCTAAAAACGATTAATAGTTTTTACAAAATATACACTAAAGTAATATAACGTTAATATATAACAATAAAGTACATGATAGGATGCGAGGAAGCTATGTGCCACACTAATTGGCAGTATATTTTTACCTTTTCTTATTTATAGGAAAAGTATTGTTTTCACCTTAAAAATCCAAAACCGATATTTCAACGGAATTATCCATTTTGGATGTTTTCAAGACGATTTGGGTGGTTTTTAGCTGTCAGAGTCTGTGTATTGTGTCACGCACAACTCCTACAGTTTTTAAGCTAGAGAGCTAATAATTGGTACAAAAATCAGTCCTTACATGTAATTTTGCTGCCCGCAAAATAATTCATGAAACCATTAAAAATGTCAAAGATTCACACAAAATTGAAATATTTGCATCAATTTTACCTCTTTCTAAGACTTAACATTTCCACTGAATTTTGTTTTGATATCTGCCGCCATTTTGAAAAGATCGATGTTTTAAACTTTGAAAGTCTGTAAATTTTCTTGAAGGCTTGGGGGGGGGAGGGTGCTTTAGCCCCTTTAGCCCTCCCCAGTGGGTGCGCCACTGAATGTTGTAGTAGAGAAGTTAACTTTCTTATTTTAAACGAATTTTCTCATTTGTCTTTATCGTTTTTTTAAGTAATACTTGAAACTTGAAAGCTTAGTAGACAACCGGTTTGTCCGAAAATTGTTGCACGTGTTGTTTTTACCTGTGGGAAGGGGAAGCATTCTATGGGCAGTGCATCCGCCCTGTCCGTGGCTAACTCTTACGTAATCATTAGACTGGAATTAATAATTTGAATTTCCGAACCGGAAAGCCTGTTGCAGTCTTTTTAATAAATATTAATTGAACTATTATTATTATTAACTTTTTTTATGGACAGGATGAAGTTTGAAACGTGACTAATTTCTATTCTATTGGTCAATATCTAGTTGGTCATTAGAAGAAAGGTTATTTTAGATATACGAGTATATTCGTTAAGACATAGCCAAATTATACATTAATTTTAGAAACCTGGTTCAAAATCGGTTTTATTTTCATTCATTTCATTTAAATTTTGTTACTGCTTCCGAGCTTACCGAAGGTAACGAAAACTATGTCATCGTTCTGAAGAACAGAAAAATTTTATGCCTCCGCTTTCAAAAAATCAAAGAAAAAAATCCGTTTCAGACATCAGGGAACATTTTTGGTTCCGTGTCTGTTTGTTGCTCATATCTTAAAACATACTCGTCCGATTTTCATATTATTTGAATGGTATTATCATAATTAGCCCATTGTAGATTCTAAATAAGTTTCACCCTTTTGCGCCCATTAATTTTCTTCCCATGCGCACAAACACAAATTTATTCACACTCATAACTTAATAAAGTACTTATCAGATTTTTATAAAAAAAAAATTGGATAGTTTGTTTTAAGTAACCCTGAGATAGCTCAAGATTATTATAATCTCCGTTAATTTTTGTCTGCGCTCTTTAAATTTTGCTAAATTGATACTTTAATTTATAAATTAACTAAATTTGACTATAGGTTTTAAAATCATTAATGTTTACGATATACGATGCCAAGAAGCTATATGCCACGTTAATTAGTAGGCTATACATATTTAAATGTATCCTATTCACTTTTTAATTTTAAATCCATGTGATGTGTTATATTATATTTCATGGCACAGTTCAGTAAATTGATGTTTTATTTAAAACCTTTCTTGTGCATCTAACACTACAAGTTAAAGTTTGGTTTACTTTATCATTCGGGATAAAAAAAGGAATTATTTGTGGAATTATTTGTCCTTCATGGCAGTCAGGTTACGACTTGAACTTGCTTTTTGCTTTCCTGTTAAGTAAGTTTTTGCCATCCCTTTTATAAAGCATGTTATTGCAATTTTTAAAAATCTATTTATGTCCTTTTTTAAAATGTCCTGATCTCCATCATGGCTGAGAAAGTTAAGTCTTACACTTCATCGTTTACAAACTATGTAACAAAATCTCAAAAAATAAATATTACTTTATATTTAATATAATGCTGAGGTTTACTATAACATGCATATGCATGTGCAACTATAACATGCATATGCACCTATAACAGGCATATGCATGTGGCATATGAGGTCTTAATGTTTCGAACTTTATTTTTAAGTCCCCCGGGCAAAAAAAATAAAAAAACAACCGAATATTGGGTTAAAACCTAATGTGGCTTCTTGGTACCAATAAAAAATTAACGATATTCGATCGTTATATATTTTTACGTATATTCTAGAATCTAGAAGACTGCGACATAGCTGAAAATTGTTGAGTCAATGTCACCTTGGGTCCATAGAGGGTCACAATAGTGAGTCAGTGGGATGATAGAGGGAAAACATTTCCGATCTAAACATGTATATATATTAAATATGACATGGGCATGTTTGCTATTGTCGAATCTTTTGAATTGTATCTTTGCTGGATACAACTGAGAAGCCCTTGTCTGTTTTCTTCTGTTGGAATCCTCCAGGGAGCATTGTTAGTCCAAATATGTTTTTCATATTTAAATCTAAAAATACATTTATAAAAATTGTGATTTACCTTACTTTACCGTGCTCTTACAAATTCCTTCATAATACTAACATTTGAAATAAAAAACAACACATTTTTGCATTGTTTGCGAGGTTCAAAATGTGAGTAAAATTGTACAGATATTGAAGAAATCAATAAAAAGAAATTATCAATGCTTGGAGAAAGTTAATTCCGCAACTATATCACATCCCGCATGTAAGCATATGTTTTAGCAATATTAGAAATTCCTTAATTTTTCTCTTAGAAATTTTCTACTTGACTTTTCAGTGTTATTATTAATTTTTTTATTTTTATTTTTATGCGGATAAATTTTAAACAGAATTTAAAGTTAGTATACATTTAGTCATTCTAAATATATACAATATACAACCTATTTTTAGTTCAGCTTGACTGTAATCTACCTTTTTTCGAAAAACATTTATTTAAGTAAAAATTATTGCATTCTAGAAGTAAATAAAAACTTTAAAAAAATATAGTGGGTAAAAGTGGGAGTTTTACTGCGGTAATAATAATTTTATCACATTATTTTTTATAGCAATTTAAAGAATAACGTGATATGCTGCTTGCTAGATATAGCCTGGATTTAATATTATGCATTTTTTTATGATAGGCAACCTACTGCACGTGTGTTTTATTTGAAATTTTAAGTTATACAGTTTTCAAATTTCTTCTATAAAGTAATTTTAAGTGAAATTAAATTTTCCTTTTTTTCTATTTACGTAGATAAATAATAAAAATCTCTAGTTGATAAAGATAAAAAATATTCTTTATTTAATAAATGATTGTTACTTCCTTAGAAGAGGGGAGTAACAATCTAAAGAAGGTGAATAAAATGTTCTTCTTTAGATTGTTATTCCCCTTATAAAAACAGAAGTGTGATATTCCTTTTTCTCAGAGTATATTGGACTAAACATCCCTTTGGCCAAATAGTTATTTATTCAATCATTTATATTCTTTAAAAAAACATAAGGAAGAAGTACCTGTTACTGTTTAGTGGTTTGAAACTCAAACTAGATCGCGTCTTTATTTATTTTAATTTTATCAGGTTATGGGCCCAGCTTACTTCCTCTTTATTTAATTTTAAGTTTATCAAGTTATGGGCCCAGCATACTTCCTCTTTATTTAATTTTAATTTTATCAGGTTATGGGCCCAGCATGCTTCCTCTTTATTTAATTTTAAGTTTATCAGGTTATGGGCCTAGCATACTTCCTCTTTATTTAATTTTAAGTTTATTAGGTTATGGGCCCAGCATGCTACCTCTTTATTTAATTTTAAGTTTATCAGGTTATGGGCCCAGCATACTTCCTCTTTATTTAATTGTAAGTTTATCAGGTTATGGGCCCAGCACACTTCCTCTTTATTTAATTTTAATTTTATTAGGTTATGGGCCCAGCATGCTTCCTCTTTATTTAATTTTAAGTTTATCAGGTTATGGGCCCAGCATACTTCCTCTTTATTTAATTTTAATTTTATTAGGTTATGGGCCCAGCATGCTACCTCTTTATTTAATTTTAAGTTTATCAGGTTATGGGCCCAGCATACTTCCTCTTTATTTAATTGTAAGTTTATCAGGTTATGGGCCCAGCACACTTCCTCTTTATTTAATTTTAATTTTATTAGGTTATGGGCCCAGCATGCTTCCTCTTTATTTAATTTTAAGTTTATCAGGTTATGGGCCCAGCATACTTCCTCTTTATTTAATTTTAAGTTTATTAGGTTATGGGCCCGGCATGCTGTNTCTAAAAAATCATACCCCGAGGCGAAATCATGAAATAAATTTTAGCCATAAATTTGGTGGCGTCCCCCCCCCCCAAAAAAAAACTCTCAAAAGAAAACTTGGGGGCGCTACCCCCCAAATACTCCTTAAAAACGTGGAAAAAAAATATTTCTCGAAAATGGTTCCGACAATTTTGATTAAAAAATCCTAAAATTTAGTTAATTTAAATATGAACCTAACGATAATTCGTTTTCCCGGGAAAAATCAAGTTCCTGAGAAAATTGCTATAAACTCGAATGGAGAGGCCCGTTTCGATTCCCCGCCGGGGAGAAGTTATTTTTATGATTAATGTCGATGAAATTGTTTAATTGAAGCGAGCGCAAGCGAGCTTCTTACATTCAAGGAAATATACATCTTGTCTGTTGTTTGTCTGTCTGTGTGTAACGCTTACGTGTCCGACGATAACTTGAGTAAAAGTTGACCGTTGGAGTTGAAATTTGGTATACATATTCCTTTTACTAATGTTCAACTAAGTTCGTTGAACAGCGTAATCCGTCCAAAAGTTCGCGCGCAATGCTCGCGTAAACGTGAACTTCAAATTTAAAATTGGAAAAAATGCTAAACGGGAATATATGCGATTATCACTTATCACCTATTCGATGCAACCAGCATTTTTTTTTAAATAATTTTTTTAGTAAAACCAACAACGACACCGCTATGATATATTATATATAATATAATTATATTATATGAAAAAAAACACTTACCTTAAGTAAGTATAATTTTATTTAAATGACAACATAATATCCTATCCTGATAAGACGGTTGAAATAGTACATTACGCGTCTAGTGCGGAAAGTAGCATTTTGCCTGCAAGTGTGGAGTTTCTACCCGAGCGATGCGAGGGTAGTAAAACCACACGAGCAATGCAAAATGCCGTTTTCGCACGGGTACGTACCGTACTTTATCTACGATTTTTTGGATTTTAATAATAAATACAGAAAAAAAATTAAAAACTAACTGTATTTCTCTTTTGATAAAGATGACGTTAATTCATTGGATGTATTTTTTGTCGAATTAATTATTTCGGGAGGCGTATTATTCTCCTAATTTTTGTCATAATGACATTAATCAATCATTGTTTTTTCACTAAATATATCGACATAAACAGTCACTTTAATTAAACAAACAGAAAATAAGTTTTGTTTAATGAAAACAAACTCGCTAATCGTGCGTAAAGTTGAAGAATTCTTCTTTTTTACCGCGCTGGAGTGGTAAGAAGAGGAATTCTTCAAAACTATGAGACACGCATGCGCAATGAATACAAGTACGTAAAGAATCACTTTCTACGCATCTAAACAGAGATACGATGTTTATATTTCGTATCAATCGTAGATAAAAGGTAATTGTTATCACTAAATTTTAAAACATCAATATTTTATTCATATTCTTACGTTTTTATTAGCTTGCTTTCTTGTTTGTTTGTTTGTTTGTCCAGTACAAATCATTCAATCGATTTTTAACTAACTTTCGAGTAGCTAGACATTTTAAACTTTAAGAATAGCTCAGAAAACGATAACAATGCAATATTTTGCTGTAAGGAAAGTTAGTTTGGAAAAAATCCTCGTTATTCTATTTGTTTTGACATTACCCATATTGACGATCTTCATTTTGACAGGTTTCAAATTTATGATTTATGGCGGTCAATTTAAAAACGTATATAAAAAATTATTTTTATCTTGCAATTATTAAGTATTGCTGCCCTTAATGTTTTTTCTTATATTTTTATTTTATTATATTCGTGGGTTGATCTGTAATATAAAAATAGCTCTAATTAAATAATATGTTACAAATAAAAAAATGCTATGTGAAATTGAGGTTCTCTTTGGGTGGATATTGCACAGGTGAAGTAATTGGTCAAAAGCATTTCTATACTTAGTGGACAAGAACGTGTAGGTGTCCCCTTCAATCAGGACCTCGTTATCCACAGTTCGGTGGTCCATGTTAATTTAGGCGTATTATATCCGCTAGGCTGACTTTGCCGCAACACTTCACTCCAACAGGAAAACAGTATGAATGACGCAATAAGTAAGATCCTTTTTTGTGTGTTTTACATGGCTACATGGCTTACATGGTCATGGTCTGACCCGGACATTATATTGTAGCAGAAATATTTATTTGTAATATAAACAGACTGTGGTATTAGTGGTTGCAGAAGAGTTAATCAGTTGCTTACCTGTCTTTTGTTTTCTTTTGTCTGTATTGCCGATTTCT
>KZ651124.1:89451-107573 GCA_001010745.2 Gerris buenoi
AGGGGAGGGGGTAGCTATGTGGTTGGGGGGGGGGAATCTAATATCTAAATGAAAGGTGGAAGAAATTAAAAGGTCTGGGCCCAGATGAAAAAATCACAAGATTTTTACCTCGTGGGAGGGGGAAGGGGGTATTGTTGCGCACCCCCCTAGGAAGGTACAAATATTGTGGTTTTTTTTTCACTCTATAACTCCTCAACTGTTGATCCAACGAAAAAAAATGTTCAGTACAAAATTAAACTAGACAAAATTACCGGACTACACTCCCCCCCACCCCCCGCTCTCGCAAGAGGTCCCAAACTTGTGATATTTCATCAGGGCCCAGACCTGACTATTTCTTCCACCTTTCATTTAGCGTTATAGGTGTTGTCCACCTTACCCCCCCCCCCCCTTCCCTCCTCCGGTAATTTTGACTAGATTAATTTTGTACTGAACANTGCATTTGGTATTTATGAATTATTCTTTCCTTTCTCTCATTTATATACAGAGTTCTTACAGCTCTCGGTTTCAGAATGCCTCTCCCTCCCTCTCATCTAATTTGTTTATGTAAAAAAAAGAGAGAATGCGTTTTTTTACGCAAGTGCTGCCTTCACCCTCGAATGAATATCATGTATTAATAATGCAGATATAGGATGTGACCTAATTCCTGCAGCGCTGCTACATCCCCCGTCTCTCCTAACCCAGCATTCCTACTCTAGGTATTTAGACCATGACTCCCCTGGATAATTAGCCAATCCAATCTTTCTACACATTTTTATTGGTAATTATTTATTAATAAGACGTACTTTGATAAATAATTTAATTTCATTATATTCTAAAAGTGATGTTTTTTGCAATCTCTACCTCCATAATCGATTGTTGAAAGTTTAAATTCCTGTAGTATTACATATTACGGGATAAATATAATTTATTTATTTTTTTTTTTTTTAAAGTATAGTCTAGGGAAAATACGATTTGACCTGCGCAAAATTGCTTCACGAGCGATTGCAGTGGTATTCAACTAAACAAACGTTGCTTTATAACATATCCAAAATCAGACAAAATCCCATCATGGGAACGCACCTAAAAATCGAATTCAAAATGGCGATTTTTTATATTATGGGAATGAAAGCCCAGCCATCCAATAAATGTTATTTTATATGATTCAAACAATGTAGAAAAATAAATTTTGAGTGTGGTTATAAGTTTAAATTAGTTTACTTCTCTTATAGTTATAGGCTAGTCAAATATGCCTAAAATAAAAATATGCATAAATGTCAAATATGCATAAATAATATCGAAATACGCAAAGCGTGATCTAGTTTTGATTTTTTTATATGTTCGGACCGGTTAGGGTAGTGGGATCCTAAGTTTGCAGCTTCGAAAAACCTGTGCTAGCTGCGTAATACGTGAAAAACTGGGGAAAAAATCGGACTTATTTCAGTTCTTGCCATATAGCTCGTACATTATGGGTTGTTTGGTATTAGTTGTTATGATAATAATTATATACTTACTTACTTATTCCTGGCCTCTTCTACCTTGCGGTGTAGAGGATGAACAAAGTTTTCTCCAGTTTGTTCTGTCCGTGGCCAAAGTTCTCGCACGTCTTGGCTCTACTCCTTTCTTCTGGAATGCTTGATTCAGCGAGTCACTCCATTTCAAGCGTGGTCTCCCTTTTGGGCGTCTTCCTCCAGGTCTTGCTTCCATCACTTGCTTAGGGACCCTTTGTTCTTCCATTCTGACCACGTGACCAAACCACCTCATCTTTTGTCTGTCAACTCTTTCTGTCAGCGGTTCTGCCTGGAGATTACCCCGGATGGTCTGATTCCTAATGCGATCTCTTCTCGATTTACCAGCGGCTCGTCTCAGATATCGCATCTCTGCTGCCTGAACTCTACTGTTCCTGCTTTCTGTGAATGCCCAGGATTCACACCCATAAGTTAGAGTTGGCACATATATAGAGTTGTAGACTGCCATTTTCGTCTGGGTCGAGATTTCCTTCTTTCCTAGAAAGGCTCTGCTTATTGCAAAATACAGTCTCCCTGTGGCTGCAATCCTAGCATTAATATCCTTGTCAGGTTTTCCATCTTCACTAAGCACTGTTCCAAGATACTTAAATTCCTCTACTTGATTGAGTTTGACATTACCTATCTTTATTGAATGTTGGACATGCTCTCTACTAATGACCATTGTCTCTGTTTTAGCCGTATTAATGTGTAGCCCTCTTTTCTTTAGCTCATCATTCCACACGTTTATATTGTTTTGCAACCTCTCCTCCGAGTTTGCTATAAGTACTACATCATCCGCATATGCCAAGACTTTCAGCTGTACTGGTTTCATAAGCCAGTTTCCTACTTTCAACGAACGTAACGCTGGTTTACATTCTTTAATAATGTCATCGACAAGGATGATGAAGAGGTAAGGGCTGATTATGTCCCCTTGCCTTACTCCCGATGTGGTGTAGAATTCGTCCGATGTAGAATTTCCTGTTCTGACATAGTTTCTACAGCATTTGTAGAAACTTTGTATTCTCATTATTAATGTCTTTTGGACTCCTCGTTTTCGGAGAGCCTTCCACAGTTCTGGCCATTGAACACTGTCGAACGCTTTTTCAAGGTCTATGAAACAAGCATGAACTTCAGTTCCATATTCCAGTGCTTTTTCTGATAATTGTCGCATTGTGAAGATTAGGTCTTGGGTCCCGCGGTTAGCCCTGAAGCCGCATTGCTCCTCTTCCAATAAGTGTTCCACTTGCCTAGTCAGACGTTCTTTGAGAATTCTGGAGTATATTTTTCCTGGCACACTAAGTAGGGATATTCCCCTGTGATTATCACAGCTTCGGTTGTCTGCCTTTTTAAAGATCGGGATTATGACTGCGACCTCCCAATCCTTTGGGATTTTAGCTTGCTTCCATGCTAAATTGATTACATGATGCAATAGGTTTATTCCAGCTTCACCCATATGTTTTAACATTTCAGGGGCTATTGCGTCATGTCCAGCAGCCTTGCCCAGCTTCATTTTTCCAAGAGCTTTTATCACTTCGNAGAAAATAGCTTAAAACGCGGATGGAGAGAGCCCGGGTTCGATTCCCCGCCCGGGGGAAGTTTTTTTTATGATATTTTTGACGAAATTTCCAATAGTAATTAAATGTACATATATGAGAAAGTTTGTCTGAGTTGTCTCTGACCGATTTTTGACAATAACCAATATAACAATAAAGTAGTACAACAATAATGTTAATGTTAATATAACAATAAAGTACATGATAGGATGCGAGGAAGCTCTGTGCCACACTAATTGGCAGTCTATTTTTTATTTTCTGTGAGTTCTAATTCTAGTTTGGTTCTCCTCCTTTGATCAATGCTTTTGATTGTGATAATTCTTTATATATTTACCGTATTATCTTTTATTTGAGTTTAATGTTGTGGCACCCCAAAATCTTTACTCTTTCGAAGGGAGCCAGCTCAGAATCGTGGTAAAATCTCTGAAGAAGTTGTGCAACGCTATGGAATGCATGATTCGCTTGACGGCTTGACGTGACTAAATTGGTTGCAGGGGGTTTTGAGTTTGTCTTGGTCTTATCTCTATTATTTCTCATTGGATCTGGCACTTCCTCTTTGACTTGAGTTCATGTCTGCTTGAGTTTTTTTTTTAAAGTTGTGAAATGTGAAACTTTGCCGTTGTTGATTCTAGTTAGGGGTCTTAGGTCGTATATTTTTCTTTGATGGTTTATAATTTAAGTTCTGTATGATCCTTGGGTCCTTGGGAATAATACTAAACTTTTAAAAAATATTTTCCGCTCAATTACCGAAGCGGTAAGAGTAAAATAAAAATTATAATTACAGTCAGAGATTCCCTTATAATGACCGGTCATTAGCATTGGCAAAATTTGTAAAGCAAGTGTTACGCTTGATTGATAGATAATAAAAAAAGTGCTTGAATAAAATATAGAAATAATAAATAAGTTTAAAAAAAAACCTCATTTTTGTTTCTTTTTAATGCATCAAAATAGTTATTTAAATTGGGATAACAAATTTCAATTCCCAACTCTTCATAGTATAGAGTAATTTTAAATTTACTAATGATTGTGTTCATTTGAAATACATATATACACTATGTGATTTCACTACAGAATTTTTTGTATTTTTGTGTATTTCTGACTTAATCTAACTCTTGAAAAAAACTAACTAACTACAGTCTATAAGATTAGAGTCTATAAAATAGCTTTAAACGAAGACGGAGAGAGCCTGAGTTCGATTCCCTTCCGAGGAGAAGTTATTTTTTATGAAAAATAATTTTTTAAATGAGAGGTGGGTTGGGAATGAGAATGGTTGGGGCGCTGATAATATTTAAAACCAAATTCAAATTAATAATCGAATTTTTCCTTTTCATATATGAAAAAAACCTCGTATTCGGGTTCTACCTAACAAGTACAACAAAATGATTCTTCTAATGGTGAAGTAAAATAATTTGACTATAATAATAAGACTATATTTTAGAGAGATAGTTACAAATAATTTATTTGGGCCACACATAATGTTATTATTTATTATTACACTTGGTTCAATACTGGAGTAATGATGTTAGGGATCCTCTTTCCACTGCGTCATTATTATCAGATAGAACTGGCTTTACTTCTGCTTGTGTCACGGTGTTTTAGCAGTCAAGGTTGAAATCATTTTGGTTCTTTAGTCTACTAGAGAGAGACATTGGCCCACGTAGAGTTCTATCACGCTAGAGTCGAATCAGTATTATAACAGGCCACTACTTTTTCATTTATTCGCTTTTTATAATTTATTTACGCCTCCGCTTACTATGATCATTATTTTTTACTCATAAAATAATTTTCTATCGTTTGTAACATTTATTTGAAACCTACTAACTCATATTACTACAGGTTTGTTTCAACAACACTTCAAACTAGTTCCAAACTAGTTTCAAACTGTACGACGCATGCGCATTAGCGAAAAACGATCAATTGTGGTCCATTGCGTATGCGTCGGACAGTTCCAAACCAGTTTGAAGTGTGGTTGGAATAAACCTTATTCAAACTATAAAACTACAGTCTGTCCCAAACGAGAGTTAGTGCGTTGACAGCGCGGGAAAAACTAGCAAATGGGGTGGGGAGCCAATGAGACCTCAAGATTTTCCCTCTGGATAACCATAAAAGAAGGTGAATGTATGAAAAAAATTAAACGAAACTTGATGTAGGATTATATTATAGTTTATACTAATTAAAAGGGTATTGACCACTTATTATGAACTAAAAAATAGTATATTTATGAAAGATTGGACTATTGTTATAATTATGTTGTTAATTGATTTACAAAATACAAGCTTTCGAGCCTTTCTTGGCTCTTTATCAGAAATCAGATATATTGATAAAAAAATAACAAAAAGCATTTAGGTTTAAAGTTGTAAGACAGGTTATAAACAGTGTTGTCGAATAAGTACAATGTTGATTATATAAAAATATTTTTTAAAACAAGCTTTATTCGTATTCTTCTCAGCAAAACATTTTATTTGGTACCCATATCATGGGCGTGCTTAAAAAATAACTCGTCTGCCATATTGGATATAAAATGACGTCACTTAGCTAACCATGCATTGTCATCCAAACTAAACGTGTATGAAAAATTTCAATTCAATCGGTTGAGGATAACTGCTTTAAAATTCAGTTGCAAGATTTGACCTGAACATACATACATACAAACATTGCAAGTAAAAATAAATCCTTTAAGAAAAGGAAGAAGAGAGGATTGATTTATCAATCTTTGTATAGTTTTCTTTTATTTAAGTACTTATTCGACAGCACTGATTATAACCTGTTTTAAAACATTTAAGCCTCGTCCAGACTGCTGAATAGAACAGAGAAAACGAGCCGAACATTGGTCTCTGCGCATGCCCAGTCTAAAGTGCGCCTGCGCTTCTCAGACTGGGCATGCGCAGAGACCAATGCTCGGCTCGTTTCCTCTGTTCGGTTCGGCAGTCTGGATGAGGCTTAATCCTTACTTTTGTTGTGTTTTTATTTTTTACCTGATGAAGAGACAAGTAAGGCTTGAAAGCTTGTATTTTTAGTTTTAGTTATATTAATATATCAATCCCTCATAAATATACAATTATAGTAAATAACATATGTATAACTGTTTATTTTAATCAGAATTTCTAAAGAATGTTTCGATCTTCAACTTACTTATTATTGTTCCCATAGTGAAAGTAAGTGAGTAATTCTGTAAGACAAGTTATTTACTTCAGATAGAGACAGTAATCGACTTAATAAAGCATATTAGGGCAAGGATAGACGTAAGCAACCACATATAAATGCACTGATCCTACCATTATTAAGTAATTTACTAACTGTTGCTAATTGAGATAAACGTTAGGTGTTGTAATGCGAGTTGGACGCGTTTAGAAAGAGTCAATGATGTGGACCAGGCTTTGCGTGTCTCCTTTCAGATTGATCTCTAAGCCTTTGAGATAACGTTAAGAAATTATTACAAAACACATTGGATCAACTATAACACGTCCTTTTTATTCTGTTCTTTTAGTTTCATTGAGTATAATATATTTATAGTCTTGTAGCTTTCTCTCTATCTAACGTTCTAAAATTTTAAGAAATATTTTAACTACATACATAGTATCATCGCAATTTAATAAATCGTTTTTAAAACACAACCATGCAATAATTTGTTTATTTTATTATTTTGTTATTAAAAAGAAAAAAAACGACTCGTCAATTCTAGAATACAATTTAATTATAGGTAAAAAAACATTGATTATTGTACCCGATTTAAATTAAAATTGTTGTTATTTCCAAAATTTTGTAGTTTTGTAAGCAAAATCAAAATTTAAAGAAATAAAGTCAATGAATAATTACTACTAATTAGTTTTAATTAATAGTAATTGAAAGATATCCAACCCTTTCTTCCTTTGTTGTGTCATTTAGGGTAATTCATGTAAGTTCATCTCTTAGCGAATTTTCGAAGAAAATTAAGCTATTGCAATGGCTTCAAAATTTTTGTAATGAAAATTTTTGAAAATTTTCTCCATGGAAATCCGTTTCAGACCATTCTGAATCGATTCCTAAAATTTAACACTTTTTTTTATGTATGTAAATATGTGTCACTCCAGACGATATCTCCCCTTAGGATGCACTTAAAAATTTCAAACAAATTTTAAAATGTCAATAACATCAAAAGAAAGGATGAGTTCGTTGGCCAGAATTTTTGGAGTCCATTAAGGGGTCAAATTTTGACCATTTAGGGTCAAAAATAGCATAAAAACATGTTTTTTCCATTTTACCCCCCTTTTATATGAAAATATGATAAAAGTGTACATAACAACAATTACTGTACTCTTAAAGAGCTTTCCAACGATGTGCATCTTGAAGGGTAAATACTATTTTGACTTTTGTACCCCGTACCCGTGTGTACCATTTTTTTTTTTTTTCACCTATCCAAATTCTAAACCAAAATTTTCCTATATTATCATAAGGTAATAATACCCAGATTTCTTAGAAAATTCGCTCATTAAGTCATGGTGCATGACTTGACTTTTTTATTTTTTTATTTTATTTTTATTTTTTTTGTTTCTGGCTCTCCCATCCCATCTCCCTTCGGGACTTAGTCGTGCCTAGTTTTTAGAAGATAATTAATACTTTTGTTTACTCAACCAAGTTGGTTTCGTCGATTTGAAATCTATGTCTGAATGAATTTTTCTTCTCTACACTAAAAACAATTTTTTTTTTTTAATTTAAACCTATATACAAATAACAATCACAATTAACTTAAAATCTGGTAACTAATTGAGGTAACCAAAATGAAACCTTCTTTATTCCCTTTGTTTAGAAAAACCAAAGGGTAAATGACCCGACAAAGGATAAAAGGAGTGAATAAATAGGGGCAACTTCAAATAACTTTTTTAATGATTTTAAACAGCTAGACCTCTAATGAGGTTTGGAGATGTCCCAAAATAAGGGATGAAATATTAACATCTATAAATGAGTAATTTATTTATCCTCTAAAGACCGTAAATTTAAATTATATTGATAAAATGTAATCTCCCGCTTTAGAAGAGAAATTTGTTTTCCTACTTAAGCATTAACAGGTTTTCTTAAAGGCTTAATTGGATTTCTGTTTTGATTTTACCTTAAGTACGGCTTTAATGAATATACCCTTAATTTTCCCAGAGTTTAACATTTTGAATAGGTAGCTGGAGCTTCCCTTACCCATTGAGCACTTAAGCCTCGTCCTGATTGGCCGAACCAAACTGAGAAAACGAGCAGAGAATTGGTCTCTGCGCATGCCCCAGTCTTAGATGCGCAGGCGCACTTTAGACTGGGCATGCGCAGATTGGAAAAAAACCTCTATCACTGATATCACTGATTTATAAGCTGGGTAAAGCAAGAAACTTGATAAAATGATGTTATCAAACTCCACTGTGTGACAAGTTATTTCAACTCTCCCTGTAAATGTGTGGGCGTCAAATGCCTAAAATACTGCCTAATTTCCTTTTGCCTCGCTCAAAGTGAATATTAAATTTATAAATGAAAAAAAAAAAAAAACTCTTATTCAACTTTCACTAAATTGATGTTGCTTAAATTTTAAACCCTACAATTAGTATGTTTTTGTTTTTTTTTTCAATGTATTACTTGGAATTTTTAAAAGGAACCAGATTAAGCTTAAATAAAAAAAACTTTTACCAGAATAAATTTATTGATGTTACTTTATGGCCATATTTAGTATAATTTACGTTTAAAACCCCCCTCTTTTCTCCATCTCTGTTCCATTCTTAATTCAAAATTAAATCTCTTATTCATCCACAGAGTATTTAATCTCCCTCTTGTAGTTTAATTTCAAAAGGATTTTTTTTTAGGTATTTTTGAAGAGGTAAAATTTCAGAACCAAAACCCCGTGTATCCTTTTTGGCTCGCGTAATCACTTTGGATGTATTGTCCGTATCATTTCTGGCGTGAATAAAATAGAAAGGATTATCTCTATTCCCCTGTTCTAATTAGTCTTGAGCTCAAATATTTTTGAAAATACCTTTCTCTTAACAAAAAATAAGGTACGGTAAGACACCTTTTTTTTTATCTATTTCAACTGTTATTCGAGCTCTTCAGTTTTTCTTCCACTTTACGGTACATTAATTAACTGTGTTATCTTCTGTTATTACTTTACATTTATTCTTTAAAAAACTGTATCCTTTCCTTCACTTGTATTATTTGTATTAGTACTAATAGTAGACGTATTAGTATCATGTATTAGTTGTATTAACACTAATAGTAGACGTATTAGTATCATGTATTAGTTGTATTAGTACTAATAATAGACGTATTAGTATCATGTATTAGGTGTATTAGTACTAATAGTAGACATATTAGTATCATGTATTAAGTGTATTAGTACTATTAGTAGACGTATTAATATCATGTATTAGTTGTACTAGTACTATTAGTAGACGTATTAATATCATGTATTAGTTGTACTAGTACTATTAGTAGACGTATTAATATCATGTATTTGGTGTATTAGTACTATTAGCAGACGTATTAGTTTGTTATTGGTATTTTATGGAAAATAGTTCTAGATTATGAATATGTTCTTTAAACTGAATTTTCATGTTTGTTTAGTTTTTCACGTATCGCCGATTTCTCGTAAAACTATACATTTAAAAAGAAATTCCGGCGAGAAATGAAAAAAATTCCATAATATTATCTGAGGTTCGTGATAGATCAAGTACGAGTATAATTAGAGTGTATGTTAGCATTAGCAACTAGCAAATAATAACTATGCACCTTAAACTGGCACTTCTTTAGATTGTTACTCCCTTTATAAAAACAGAAGTTTAATATTCCTTTGTCCCTAAGTACATCAAACTAAACATCCCTTTGTCTTAATAGTTATTTAGTCAAAGTCATTTATATTCTAAAAAAAAAACTAAAGGAGTAAAAATCTAAAGAAGTACCTAGTATCCCCTTATTATCACATTTTTCGGCTTGGTCAAAAATTTATTTTGTAAAAATGTTTCAAAATAATATTTCGGTAATGTTTAATTAAAGGAAGAAAAATTGTTTCATAAAGATGTATTTAATTTATTTTAACTTTATCGTAATACGAGTATATGTGGTATTTCGAGGTGATATCGAAAAGTAAATTTTAGCTACGAATTTGGGGGTGCTAACCCTAAAAAACTCTGGAAAAACGTGAAACAAAATATATCTCGAAAAAAGGATTCGACTGCTTTCATTAGAAAAACGTTATAATGTAGCAAATTGAAATATGAATCTCATAAGTCGTTTTAAGTTAACAACAATATTTTAAATATTTGTACAAAATTAATCAATTAGATGAGATATTACGAGATTTAAAAACAATATTAATATCTATGTGAGAATGCTGTGTTCGATTTATCAGATCAATTTTTAGACTCTTCTAGGGTTGTATTAGTGAGACAAATTTATGTATATTTGAAGAACTTATGTTTCATTCATGTTATTATTTCGGAGTGTATATGTAATTAGATTCTATTGAACTAATTTTCTCTGTAGAGACCCAAGTAATTATTATGTGTGTTTAATATCCTTATAACTGGGGAAATGATAAATGCTCGTATTTTCATTCCATACTATTGGTCTAATTGAGAGCCAGCGTGGCCGTGCGGGTTAAATTACTTACCACGTCTGCTCGGCCATCACTCAATCAGGAGCAGTACGAGATGGGGTTCGATTCCTCTCCGTGATGTTCTGATTTATATAGCTCACTACTGATCACATCATACTTGCTTCGGCGGTACAATGTACAAATGTATGATGTGTGAAGTGGCTGGAATTCTCTATACCACGGGGCATAAAAAGGGCCCAAAAGATGGCCTAATTGCAAGATTTGAACAAGTGGTTCGTCCTACCCGTTCTAGTAGGAAGTACTAGACTGCTACTACTATTACTACTTCACTCCATACTTAGGTTGATCTAATTAGATGTTTGATATTTGTATGAACAATTCATAACTACAATATTTCTACGTATAAAGTCAGGTGGCTCAACAGGTAATTCATGTTGTTCTTGAAATTTAATTGATAATTGTGTTTTAACGTGATGTAAGAAATTTAACATAACCTGTTCAAGTAATAAGATGAACTTTCTTGTCTTGACACGTGAACATCAATTATCAAGTTTTTTTTTCAAGATGTCTTGTTTTTCCTTACTAATTGTGTAAACTTAAATGAAATTTAAATTTTATATTATGTAACTTCCTTGTATATTTTCTAAAAAAAAAAAATGTACTTTTACTTGATTGTTTAATAAGAAATGGGTATTAAAAATATGCTTTCTCCTCCTTAAATCTTAAGTGTTAAAATTCGTCCAAGTGTTTTATAACCAGAGAATTAAAAAACAATTGGGGCTTAAGCGAGCTGAATTATTTAAATGTATTCTTGAATAATTATTGCTTAAGTATGTAATTATTTTTTTAAAAATCTTGAAGAGTTGGTGATTAAGACAGAAATATTTAGGTGCACAATAATTAATTTAGATATTAACTTTTTTTTTTACTATATCTAAATTTATGAATAATTTTCATTCTTAATTATATTTTTGACTACGTTTTTGTGTAAAGGGTTTTTGTAAACGACTAACATTTTACGGCAATTATAACCGGGATAAATTGCTGAAAATCCAGAAATATTTCCGGCTATATGTTTGGATGGCCTGGCCATATTTTCGGCAATATATATACTACTTCACAGACAAAAATATTGCCGGGTCGTAAGAACACTTTGCCGGCAATATGTTACTTATAATCTATAGTCTTATGTGTAGTTATATATCAATAAATATGTTACATAATTGCCGACAATAGGTTTCTAGATTTTAAGCAATGTAGACCTTCCATTATTGCCTGCCATATACGTTGCCTAAAATGTTGCTTGTTTACAAGACTTAAAGTTTGGCTATTTATTATTATTTATTTATTTATTTATTTTTTTTTTTTATGATTCCCTAATTATTCACTTAGATTGGTTTATTAGTTTTGGGTCGTTTGATTTCTGCTCCATTAATGCGCTTATTTTAGCAAGGTTATACGCAATTAATACCTATTAATACACCAAAGCATTAATTTATAGTTGCACAATAATTAGAATATGTAATTTTTAAATTAGCAATACATATAATGTTATTATTACGAAAAATATCATTTAGGCATCTCCGATTAATAATACCTACAGTTATGGTAAGGTTACATTTCCTCATTTGTTTCGTTAATGACAATTTAATTAATGTAATAAGTTAAGTTCACATTTAATAAGGAAATATTGTAGTGTAGGATTGTAACCATTGTTAACCACTTTAGTTGTTAACCACTTCAAGCCTGAAACATTTAAGGTGATTTTTTAAATTAATATAAGATTACTGTTATACCACCTGACAAACCCTTATCAGATTCTATTCGATAATTTGTTGTTCGATGAATCTAATCTATACAAGAACTTAATTCAATAGTAGATATGGGAGCGTCTATGGAGGTCATCTTAATTCATTACTTTAATAGTTTCTAAAACCCCTATTTATTAAAAATGTGTTTTCTATTATTCTTTTCTGCGATGCTGGTGTTGGTTTGAAATAAATACGCTTTAAATGGATCTAAAATGTGGGTGTATCAATTGGCTGAAAATGGCGTGCTTGTTCACTTTATGGTTTTAAAAAAGTTCTTTACTGTTCGTGTGGGTGTTTAAGAAAATAGAAGACAGTTGCATCTGCACCCGTGTGGTCGTGGTGTAAAAGATAATTGTATAATTCTACAGCTGAAGGTCAAATAAAAGGAGTCTGGAACTTGCTTTCCAGCATCCGTGTGCTGGAAGGCAAGGGTCTTGATAAAAGAATTATTATATATGTTAAACCCAGGATCTTATAAAATAGGGATAGAGGATAGAGCACTAAGGGTACCTCCTGAGTTAAAAAGTGTCGCCAACAACTTGGAAAAAAAAAATCTACATAATATTACGACTACGCATGCTCAGAACTTTTTAGTGGGACGAATTTCTTCCCGACTGTTATCCATTGTTTATTGAATGAAAGGTTACAATCTAATTTTTTAAAAATATTTTCTTGTTTTAAGGTTTTTTTTATTTATTTATTTATTTTAATTTACAGTTTTACTTTAATATACATACATATCTATTAATAATATTTAATTATTAGAATAGTTTTTAATAATTGAATAATCAATATTAGGTAATTCATTTGGAAACGGGTTATTTCTATTGCAGAAGAATATGATTTTATTCTACAAAATTGTCATAATTTAACTTTTCAAAAAATATATAGTGAATATAAAAAAAAAAAATACATACAATTTTAAAAAAATTTATCGTAACTATAAATTATGAAACGCATAGAAGAAAATTTAGTTTTAAAAATAACATAACCTGATCAAATTCTTCTTCATTGCTTCTTTATATTCTATAGTTATAATGTTATAACTATAACCATAGGGGAAGGTAATCTATCCCACTAGTTCTTGGCGACACTTTTTTCACTTATTGCTCCAGCGCTCCATCCCTATTGTATAAGATCCTTGGTTTAAACGTAACAATTATAAAATTGTACACTGAATTATTGACACAATTTAATTGAGAATGTTACGTTGTGTAAGATTGTTATGGTTAGTTTTGTTTATTGATAGCGTTGGTCAATTCTCTTCGGTTTTAAGATTAAACACCTCGATATTGCGGCATTTCCTTGAGTGAGGGAATGAGTTATCTGGTGGATTTTGATGGATAACCTGTAAGCCTTGTGGTGAATATAGAAACACAGGAAGCCCTTGTACGGCAACAGCTGGGACAGCTTACCCCTCCCACGTTCTTTGTCTGATCCAAGAGGCTTTTCTGTCTCTTCTTGTCTCTTGCCACTTCGGGATCTTTCTACTCGAGTGAAAGGTCAACATACCCTTGCTAAGGGAGATATTCTTGTCCGTCACACGTGTCTCTCTGCCTGTGGGGTAAACTGTCAGCTAAACTGTTAATTTTTCCCCCCAAAAAACCAAGTTAATCCCCCTTTTTTTTGCATTGACATTTTTAGTCTATGGGTTTTTTTTTTTTTTAAAAAGAAGTTACTTGAAAATAGAACGTTCTTAATCTTATAATCTTTTGTTTATTTTAAAACAAACTTTCACGAAGTAAAATCATTTAGCCTCTTGGACGTTTCGAATACCTATTTGAAGTCTTTTTTTCTGGTTTGAAACTGTTAATAAATCTAATTATTTGAGTTTTTTAAAATAAAAAAAGACTAAATTGAACTTTTTATCACATTAATCGGATCTAAATGTACTTTTTCTAACAAATTTACGCAAGATAAACTTATTTTACTACGTTTTTATTAGCTTGCTTTCTTGTTTGTTTGTTTGTCCAGTACAAATCTAGCAATCGAATTTTATCGAACTTCCCGAGTAGCTAGAAATTTAAACTTTCAGAATAGCTTAGAACACGATGACAGATGCATTATTTTATACTTTTAGCCATCTTTCAGCAAAATTTAATTCGTTTTTAACAAATTGTGCTGTATGGAAAGTTAGTTGGGGAAAAAGTTATTTTATTTGTTTTGACAGGTCCCATATATACAAGCTTAATTTTGACAGGTTTTAAATTTATGATTTATATGACAAAATGTTTAAAATGTAGTATATAAAAATTTCTTTTTATCTTGCAATTATTTTCCTTTATGAAAACAATTAAATTATTTTAAATTATTGATTGCAATAAATTATTCCTTTGTTTCTTCTTCAGTTACAGATACAATTTAACCTTTATCACTCTATGGTCCCATTTAGGCGTTTTTTCTATCTTTATGTCCTCTGAAAATATCTATATCTTGAACAGAAAAATTAACTTAATATAGATAATAAAATAATATAGATTATCTTTTTAAAGAATTATTAACTTTATTTCCTTAGCTTGCCCCAAACAGAAGCTATGATGACGTTCTGAAGAAACAAACATTTTTTTTTTTTCAAAAATTCCAAGATAGAAATCCGTTACAGACATCTCCGAACATTTTTGGTTCCGTGTCAGTCTGTCGGTCTGTCAATCAATTTTTGCTAACTAACTTATCTTTGACACTACACGTCTGATTCTAATGAAATTTGTGTGGTAGGTCATAATTAGTCCATTGTTAGTCCCATATAAGTTTCAACCTTTTACGCCAATTTTTTCTCTCTTAAACATGCGCAAACTCCGCTCCGCAACCTGCATGGTGACCCTACCATCACCATCTAAAACAATGGGCTCCGTTTTAACAAGCGGAGTTTGTTCTCAACTGCTCTCAGCTTCTGGTGGCCGCTCTGCCTTAGAGGTAGTACAGATAATATGATGGTGAGAAAAACAGGGTAAATTTGTTCAAATAAAGATACACTGCATGGTTACTGGAACTTTGTCCTTCGCTCTGCCGCCGTGCGCAAAGATTTACTGTGTTAAAATATATCTCTCGCCAAAAACAAGAATAAAACTTGGTACATACCTTTTGGACCTCTAGTTAATCTTATCGACCCTGCCCTAGTAATTGTCCTTGACTTAAATCCGTATTTTTATTTTATTTTGTACACATTGCGATATTCAAGATACTATTCATAGACTAAATGTATGAATGTGTCCTAGTAAAGTTAAGCTCCTTCTAATAAAAGAAAAAAACTGAATGAAAATCTAAAATTTGTTTTATTTAAATAAATATTAGATTTAGTAGAATAAAAAAAAAAAAAAAATCTGGCAAAAAAAGTATAAACAAATAAATAAAATGGCGGTTTTGGTTAAATTCCAAAGTTCTAGAGTTTTCAAATATGTAAAAAAATGACGGCTGTGGTTGCGCAATGGCAGGTAGTCCCGTTTGACATTTTGAGTACCAGGATGACCTTATAAAAACACCATTCTTGGACCAGTTTTATTGAGATCACTATCATCTCTCTTACATCTTCTGCACTATTACTTCTTAATATCCTTAATGTTAACCTATGTTCTTATTTGCGTGATGCGTGATAGTGATAATATTAAAATAAAACTATAACTATACACTCAATGTTATTATAACTTGAAGTTTAAGCAACAGATAATTATCCGTAGTCGTGATTTTCTTATGTCTTCGAAGAAATTAATTCATTATGTTGTAACTAAAAATTAAAATATGTATGTATACTACTTGGGTAAAAGTTACTCATTATTATTGCGATGAAATTATTACGATGTTAAAATTATGTTGATCATAAATTTTTCCCTTTTAAACTTTCTTCTACTACCCCTTTGTTTTTTACTAAGTAGTAGAAATCAATTAATATTATTTAATAATCTTGATCTTAATAATAATATTGTTTTTTGATATTTAGTTAATCATCATTTTAAGATACGTTTCGAAAAACGCTTTATCAGTCAACTGCGGGAAAAAAAACGATTAACGCTTTGCTTAGCTCCATGCGCCGTTCCCCTATAACTTTTGATATTGTTGAAATTCAAATAATCTGGATATTACTTGTTGATAGATAAATTATTATTTTATTGATGCAATTATTTTTTTTTCTATTCTTCGTGTGAACAAAAAATAAATACATAAATAAATAAAATAAAATAAAAAATAAAAAACTCTTTTTATAACTATAAAGTAACCAGTTTAACAAGAAATAGAGGGTTTTTTACTTTTTTCTTGCTGATGTCTTTCAATTATTTAACTCAGAATTTGTTTTTTTTATGTGGAGGTATTTCTTTTTTTCTATAATTAGTTGAGATTTAGTAAAAAAAAAAAGAAATAGATAAAAGAAACAACAATTCGTAGAAATCTTGATACGCAGTAGTAACACCTGCCTCCTAAATTCTTTGTTCAACATATCCTCGCATAAAAACCCTTCCTGGAATTACTCGGTCACAAAAAAACTTTAGTTTTGTATCCAATTGCTTTGCTCCTTCAGAAATCTTAGTACATACTCGTATGTAGTTTTCAAACCGTCCCTAACTTTACTTCATTTATTTGAACGAAATTACTGTTTCGGACATTTTACCTTTTTTCTTTGTACAATCTTTATAAATTCTAGGAATCCAGTGGCTCTATCATAGTAATCACTGGTTTTGTTACCATCCAAATTATCCAATGAACTTAACTATATAGTAATTAGGATTTTAATAGTTCTACAATACTAGAAAAGATTAAAGTCTGTTGTGTCTGTTTAATCAAAGTATCAAAGTGAAAATTAATCATTCAAAGGACAGTAAAGGAACACAAGGACAAGATTAACATTGTGACTAAAATCCAAGAGGGGAATGATTAACTTTGTAGTCAGTAGTGTACATAGTGTATAGAAAACTATTTGGCATCCCACGACATCTCATGGGGAGAGAAATTTTCATGAAAGTTTAAAATTGAGCTTCTCTTGATATAGTTCCATCTTTTAATTATTCTGAGTCCCTTTTTATTATTCTAGGTCAAAATGAAAGGGATGGCAGGAATCATAGCTGTTTGATAGATGAGATTTTTATTTTTTTAAAAAGCAAATAATAAAAAAAACCTTATTTTAAATTGGCATTTTCCTCCACTTTTATGTTAAAATAATTTTTTACCAAACTTTTTTTTATCTCATAACTAATCATCTGAATATTATACATGTATATATGTTTCTGTAGCTGTATATTAGTTATTTGGGCTGTGAGAGGAAATAATTTTTACTTCATCTAGCGACTAGCGACTAGCGACTATATTAATGAATCATTACTATTAATGAACATAAGGGAAACAAATACCACGAACAATATATGTTTTTGTTCTTTAAATAAATTTCACTCATATGTGAAACTTTTAGGCCTCATTCACACTAGAGATTCCGGAATGCGATTCTCGAATCGGCGATTCTCATGATACATTGCGGCTTATGGCTCCATTCAGACTAGGATTCCGGTATGCGATTCGTATGAGATTCTCAAATCGAGAATCCCGTCCCCGTGAGCCGCCTCGATTCTTTTTAGAATTCTTCCAGGAAAAATTCTAAAAAGCGGCTCATGATACATTGCGCTATATGGGTCCATTCAGACTAGGCGATTCCGAATCGCATTCTTTTTCTATCCTCTTGCTATTTATTACTTTAAATAAAATATTTTAATTATAAATATATGTATGTATA
>KZ651124.1:129210-144199 GCA_001010745.2 Gerris buenoi
AAATATATATATATATATATATATATATATATATATATATATATATATAGGAAACTGTTAAAACCTCAGTTTCGTAAAAAATGGAGATAGTGCCCTTTACCTCCGATATACAGAGATGTAAATAAATGTACGAGTTTGTTGGTACACATGTGGAAGAGAAACAAATAGAACTTACATTTTTTTACTACATTATTATGCAATGATTACGATAATGCATTCGTACACGTTTTCCTTTTCTATTTAATCCGACATTTTTTGTTTTACTTAATATTTTTTACTAGGCTACACAATAATACAACTAGCTTGACCTTAAAACATCTGTAAACAGGTTATTTAATAATAAAAATAATTTAATAAGTAGCAGTTTAAACTTATTATGTAGAATAAAAATAAATTATAAAGATGTATGAAATGGCGTAACGAATATAAATATAAAGAAAGAAACAATATTTTGTCATTTACCGCTTTGCAGTGGCCAAGTCTAATAATGGACTTTTATTACTATTTCTCGTTTAGCATTAGTTCAAGGTTATCTTTTAAAGCTTTTTTTCTTTCTTTTTAATACAATTTGTCTGCAAAATTCTTTAAATTATATTTAAAAAATGCTATATTATTTTGTTGCTTTTTCTATAGTTTTTTACATTTTTACCAGATAAAAATAAAAATCAATCCAGTTGGGACTAATTTTGAATGGTGATAAAAAAAATTTATTGCATTTATAAATTGAACGGATGTTTAAAAAAGTCATATCTGTATTATTTTTTTTTAAAATTGACAAAATTGATTTTTTATTCAAATATATAATATGTAAAAGTTTATTTAACAGCAGTTATAACTTTAGTTATTTTCTTTTCATATTAATATATTCAAGTTTTTTTGTTTTTTATTTTAAATATAAAAACCATAAGCGAACTCTAAATTTGAAAATAGTAAAATTGGAATTGGCCATTCAACTGTTGGTTTTATAAAAATTAAAAACCTGTCTCAGTGGCTGTTTTATTTGACTATATTAAACTCTATTCTTTTTTGTGGCCCTCTAGAGAATAGGCAGTTATAGGTTCCCCCTCCCCTGGAACTACCTCTTTATTGATATTTGCCATTTTTCAAAACCTAGGTTGTATATTTTTAAAAAAAGTTTTTTTTTAGTTCGTAAGTCTTTAATTTATTCTTTAAGAAATTATATTTATTTATTTGTGAATAGTTGTAGTAGTTGAATGACGAGCAAGCTAGTCAGCATATATGTTGCATATGAATATATATTGGTTTTATTTCTTTCTTTGAATTAACTTATTACTTCCGAGCTTACTGAAGGTAGCGGAAGTCTCAGTATTTTCAAGACAAATTTCCGTTTCAGACATTAGAGAACATTTTTGGTCCCGTGTTTGTCTGTCTCTCAATTTTTGCGAACTAACATATTCTTATAACTATACACGTCCGATTTTAATGAAATATATATGCTAGGTAATAAATAACCCACTGTTGGACCCAAGTTTCAATCTTTTGCGCCCATTTGGTTTCTCTTCAAAATGCGCACGAAAGTAAAAAATGCGAAGTTATTTGGTCATTCTGAAGAACAAAAAGTTTTTGTTTCCGATTTGAAAAAATTCGTGAACAGAAATCCGTTTCAGATTCAGACACCAAGGAACATTATTTGGTATCGCGTCTGTTTTTTGTTTAACATTTCTGCAACCCAGCATATCTTTAGTAAATTTTAAAGAGTTCAGTTATTATTTAGAGTTGAGTAAATGATTAAGAGTTTAGAGTTTAATTGTTTAATTTAGATTTAGAATGAATTTTATACTTTTTAAACGTAAAGTTCTAAGTTAAAAGTCAACGTTTATTTTTCAGCAGACAAACCACTGACAACACTTTCCGATTTTTATCATTTATTTGAAAATGATTCTTTTACACCAAATCACTATAAACTCTTCTGGGCGAAGCACTAGAGAATAAAATCGATTAGGGTTTGTTTTTTTATTCGTTAAGGATTTTAGCAGTGGAAAATAATTGAGGTTAAACTAACAAAAACTGGGATTGGAAGAAAGCAAATAAGTTTTACCCGTTACTCTGGAATACAACTTTGAACTCGCTGTATCTAACATCTAGAGTGAAAAAACAATCCTTACCACAAGTTGTTTAAGTATATATAAACTACCACGATGATACATGATACAGTTAATATTTAAACTTAATATCATATAATATACATACATAATATTTAAAGCTTTAATTAACGATGTTTAACATTAATTCTTTGATAAAAAAAACTTAAGTTGAACTCACGTGACCCAAATCAATAGGTTTGTTCTGACCCCCTCATTTGTATCGCCCCGCGGATCGTCCGGGAATCGTTAAGGACAGGATTTATACGCATGCGCTCACATTGTCCAGTAATAAAATAATTTCAGGTTGGAACGGGTTAAGGACTATAATTCGCACTATAGTAAGAACATTCAAGGAAACCTAACAGTTAGAGAACCTTCCAGTTGACGATTGACATAACTGCGCATGTCATACAAACCAGTATTTGGTATCGTCAGACGATTGTTTGTTATATGCCTCGTCCAGAGTCCAGACTGCCGCACCGAACATAGGAAACGAGCCGAGCATTGGTCCCCGCCAGTCCAGTCTAATGTGCGCCTGCGCATCTAAGACTAGGCGTACGCAGAAACTTATGCTCGGTTTTCCTCTATTCGGTTTGGTTGTCGGGACGAGACTTCGTTCGCAAACGATCCCTGCGCGTGTTGGAGCAGTTTGGAGGACGGTTCGAAACACTCTCACAAGTTGGGTTGGAACGGCTATTATCCATTGCGCATGCCCGTGACGATTCCGCAGACGGTACTCAGCTTGTTTCGAATAAGCCTATTACTGTGTGCGTAATGATGCGTTTTAAAGTCTCGTCCAGACTGCCGAACCGAACAAAGAAAACGAGCCGAGCATTTGTCTCTGCGCATGCTTAGTCTAAAGTGCGCCTGCGCATCTTAGATTGAGCATGCGCAGAGACTAATGCTCGGCTCGTTTCCTCTGTTCGGTTCGGCAGTCTGGACGATGTTTAATTTAAACGATTCAATTTCATTGCTTCATATGATTGAATGACACATTTTCAACCTAATTGAACGTCTCTGTACTGTTTAGACAAAGCAATCAAATTGAATCGCTGGCGCTGGTGAGTAAAAAAAAACAACAAAAAACATAAACATAACCTATGCAGCTGAAACCTTCCATTCTATGAAAAAGAAGAAGAGCTGTTTACACAGTTCAATTTGATGTTTCCTCAAAGCCAAATCAGATGGCTTTATAAGTTAAATTAGTTCAACTTCTTTATCATTTCCAATGCCAATGACCTTTCATTGAATTGTTGTTTCATTGATGCAGTCGAGTTTCAATTATATTGACCAATAAAAATTAAACCGCCTAAACGCACCTTAATTAAAATTTATAAATAATATTAGATAATATGTATATAGATAAATATCATATACATTTAATTATTAAAAGAAATATTTAATAGAGAATAGAAGGTTACAAATCTTATCCAATATGTTATCTAAATCCAATTATGAAATTACATAATGATATTTTTGTTTAGTTTAAAGCTGAGCTTAATCTATCTAAATAACTGTTAGAAAGTTGAATTAGAGGTTTGTTCCAACCACACTTCGAACTGTACGACGTTTGCGCATTAGCGAAAAACAATCAAGTGTGGTCCGATGCGCATGCGTCTGACAGTTTCAAACCAGTTTGAAGTGTGGTTGGAACAAACCTATCATATCCCAACTACTTTAATTAAAATATTTTTATTTTTAGATCCAAAATTGATTAAACTGATTATAAATTAGTGAGTTGTTTGCAGTAAATGTTTACTTAAAGAAATAATTGTTTAATGCTTATTTACGCGCCTTCTTATTACTTATTAATTATCAATCAAATTATAATTATTATTAACCCTGGGAGACAGACAGAGAAAAATAGACTCCAGCGCCGGGATTTAATTTAAAATTTAAACTTTCCGTGGTATGAATACTACCAAAAACTTGAATTTCTTATTAATTATCTTAAATAAACCATGGAATTCCCATAGTTACATTATTATACTTACGTTCGTAATAAATTGCTGATAGTTAATATAGTCCAGGAGATATAGCGAACAAAAATGTGTCTGACTAACTTCAAGCTAGAATTTTGTGTATAGATAAATCTTTAGTCCTTTTTAAGGATATGTGGTCGGCTAAGTTCTTCTGCGGGACATTGCTTGGCAATAGGCATGTACATTCTCTTTTACACACATAAATAATGTAAATTGAATTCGTCGATGTAGATTGAGTTATGTATTCTTGAATCAAATCTTCCCTTGTATTTACAATTGATTTATTTCAGGTGAGAATTTTCTATAAAACAATCTCAGGTGAAATCAAGATACATACTCATGTATTTGTGATCTTTGATTTTGATATTTATTTTTAGCTTGATTTCTGTTGAAATTTTTATGAAGCCATAAGATCGGACATTAGCTTATTGTTATATGAGATTAATTATTTTTATTAGATTAATAATTTTGTTTTTTCTCAGTAAAAATAAAGAAAACACCAATTAGAATCTATGATTTTTTTTACGCAAGAATCTAAAACTGGTGACGCGAATTTGCTGAATTTGTTCCCTTTATTATTATCTTCTTTTTATCCCACATAAGTTACAATATTGCGTAGGTTATCATGAAATGCAACACGTAATCACTTAAACGATCAAATTTACATGATGACGTTATTCCTTCAACAATTGTAATTATTGCTATGACTTTGTCTAAAAATTAATATGCTATGATTATACATAAATAATTAACATCAGATGATATAATTAATGCGAATTTCATGTTATTACTCTGAAATTTGATACATTCCTGTAGATGTGAAATGAGCTTTTCAATTTTGATTTATAATTTTTATATTTGTACTCTAATTATTCTATAGTTCATTTTATTAAATAAAAATTAATAATTTATTACTACAATCAAGCGAAGCGTTAAATTAATAAAAAGTTTAAATTTTAATGAAAAGTTTAATTTAATGAACAAAAGTGATAAAACAAAATGCGATTTGTAAAAAGCAAATTACAATGAGGTGTTTTTATGCTCTGTTAATTGCATTTAATAATCCTTGAGCACCAGAAATAGATAAAGGTTTTCGGCTCTATCTATAACTTTAGTCTATTACTAAAGGTGCAGTTTAGACCAATTAGTTATTTTTATTATTATAATTTTATAATCTATTATTTTATTTTTAAACATTGTAAATAATGTACCAAGGTTGCTTTAATTTTTAGTGTATATTTTATAAATTTATCTACGATTGATACGAAATATAATCATTTTATCTCTGTTTAGATGCGTAGAAAGTGATTCTTTACGTACTTGTATTCATTGCGCATGCGCGTCTTTATTATAAGAAGAGGAATTTTTCACTTTTACGACGATTAGCGAGTTTGTTTACATTTAAAAAAACTAATTTGCTGTTTGTTTAATTAAAGTAACTGTTTATATCAAGATTTTGGTGAAAAACACTGAGTGATTTAACTAATTATGATGAAAATGAAAATAGTAAGCCTGCCGAAATAATAAATTCGGCACAAAATACAACTTATGAATTAATGTCATCTTTATCTAAAGAGAAATACGAACTTACGTACAGATTTTTTTTTTTCTCTATTTATTATTAAAATCCAACAATCGTAGATAAAATACGGTACGCAACTCGTGCATATACTGCATTTTGCTTTCCTCGTGTGCTTTTACTACCCTCGCTGTCACTCGGGATGCAAACTCCATACTCGCATGCAAAATTATACTTTCCGCACTAGACGCGTAATGTACTATTACTTATACCTTATACCTAGAACAAATTTATGTAACAAAAATTAAAAATTTATTCTAGTGAAAAGGACATGTAAAAAGTCATAATTTAGGAATAAGGCTAATTTGATACATTAAAGAGAAATATATTTAATTTGATTAATTGCTTAATATTCTGTTATATTGATAAGTATTTTACTACGTGTTTATTGGCTTGCTTTTTTGTTTGTTTGTGGGTCCAGTACAAATCTTGCAATCGATTTTTAACTAACTTCCCGAGTAGCTAGACATTTGAAACTTATTAAGTAGCACAGAACACGATGATAATGCATTATTTTGATCTTTCAGCAGAATTTAATTCGTTTTCAGCAACTTTTGCTGTATAGAAAGTTAGTTCGGAAAAAAATCCGCAAGTTATTTAATTTGTTTTGTCATATCCCATAAAATTTACAATCTTCATTTTGACGGGTTTCAAATTTGTGATTTTTATTAAGAGGTAAACATTGAATGACAGCGAAAAAGAATAAGTAAACCAGGGGTATCCAACTCAAGTATTCTAGAGGTGTAAGACCAATAGCGCTCCACGGGAAGATGGTAGTTAAAATTGTAAACAACTTATGATCTTTTGACATTTATACTATATTGTAAATAAACAATCTAAATAAATAACAGCCTCGGTGGTCGAATGAGATGCGCGATCGCCTAATACGCGAAAGTTCCCGGGTTCGATTCCAGGAAAATGACCAAATAATTTATTAATTTATTTCTTTGAATTAAAAAGCTCGAAATCTTTTGAATGGTGTAAAAGATTTAGTTACAATATTAACCGCACCTTCCCGTGGAGCGCTAGTAGTCTAACACAGGTAGATAATGATAATGAGGGGAGATGGAAATCTTTCCGTTTAAGGATTCTATGATCGCTGAAGTAAACAAAGAAATAAATTAATTGACGTATGACAATCAGGTTTGTCTACACTTATCTACACTTATATACTATACTAGGTATCGGTTTATTTTTTCTACATCTGTACTTCTATACTTGTACTTATTTTTCTTCTCTTACCTTCCCCTACACGGGGCCATATTGCAAAGATTTGTCCTTTTATAGGTTTAAGATCAGCTCAAGTCATTAATGTGAAGTGAATAAATTCGGAACTATTTATATTTCACTAACATTTTATTTAACAATAAATATTATATTATCAACATTACATATTATGATTCAAAAGAAAATTAAAAAACGTAGTATATAAAAAGTTCTTTTTATCTTGTAATTATTAGATAATATTTTAGAAAGCTAATTTGATACCTTAAAGAAAAATATATTTAATTTGATTAATTGCCTATAATTTTATATTGCTAAATATTTTTTGTTTATCTTTCCTCCCATTAAAAAAAAAACAAAAAAAACAAAAAAAAACGATGATTTAGAAATAAATAAATCGAAAGAAGTTTTTCTTTTATCTCCGTGATTCTTATATTATTGAAATGCTGCGGAATTTTCCATGAAGTGTGTTGAGAAAGGAGAGAAGGGTTAGATAACAGTGCGACTGCACTTTATGACTTAATGACAAGTTGTGTTCCCACCTCTTTCTAGACCAGAAGCCAAGATAAACCTTTTTTGCGCTTTAATACCCTTTTCTTTGTTAATATAAATAATTAAATCAAACCAAAATGTTTAACCTAGATAGGAAAATGAGATTTTATATTGCGTTTATCTACTATCTAGGTCACTGTTATAGCTTTCCTCCTTTAAAACTAACATTGAAAAATAGACTGCTTTATTGGGTGGCAACCAGCTTCCTCGAAAACAAACCAACAATCAAACAAAAGATGGATGTGTCGCTTCATTTACAAAAATGGGGATGGATGTGTGGCTGCATTTACAAAAATGGGGATGGATGTGTCGCTTCATTTACAAAAATGGGGATGGATGTTTCGCTTCATTTACAAAAATGGGGATGGATGTGTCGCTTCATTTACAAAAATGGGGATGGATGTGTCGCTTCATTTACAAAAATGGGGATGGATGTGTCGCTTCATTTACAAAAATGGGGATGGATGTGTCGCTTCATTTACAAAAATGGGGATGGATGTGTCGCTTCATTTACAAAAATGGGGATGGATGTGTCGCTTCATTTACAAAAATGGGGATGGATGTGTCGCTTCATTTACAAAAATGGGGATGGATGTGTCGCTTCATTTACAAAAATGGGGATGGATGTGTCGCTTCATTTACAAAAATGGGGATGGATGTGTCGCTTCATTTACAAAAATGGGGATGGATGTGTCGCTTCATTTACAAAAATGGGGATGGATGTGTCGCTTCATTTACAAAAATGGGGATGGATGTGTCGCTTCATTTACAAAAATGGGGATGGATGTGTCGCTTCATTTACAAAAATGGGGATGGATGTGTCGCTTCATTTACAAAAATGGGGATGGATGTGTCGCTTCATTTACAAAAATGGGGATGGATGTGTCGCTTCATTTACAAAAATGGGGATGGATGTGTCGCTTCATTTACAAAAATGGGGATGGATGTGTCGCTTCATTTACAAAAATGGGGATGGATGTGTCGCTTCATTTACAAAAATGGGGATGGATGTGTCGCTTCATTTACAAAAATGGGGATGGATGTGTCGCTTCATTTACAAAAATGGGGATGGATGTGTCGCTTCATTTACAAAAATGGGGATGGATGTGTCGCTTCATTTACAAAAATGGGGATGGATGTGTCGCTTCATTTACAAAAATGGGGATGGATGTGTCGCTTCATTTACAAAAATGGGGATGGATGTGTCGCTTCATTTACAAAAATGGGGATGGATGTGTCGCTTCATTTACAAAAATGGGGATGGATGTGTCGCTTCATTTACAAAAATGGGGATGGATGTGTGGTTCATTCGCTAATTGTTCGTAAATTCTTAGCAAATTCGGTTAGTTAGACCTTAAGGCTCTATCGCCCTTTGAGTTTAGGAAAAATTAAAATTATACTGATTCTAAGCAAGATATCAAAAATCTAATCACAGGCTTCATTCCTAATTTTAATTCTGCACAATTTGAGCCCTATTTCAACTTCCTATGATAAATAGTATAGGCGTCATTTCAATACAACGATAAAACTCGTTGTATTAAAATGGTAGAGCCTTAAGAAATTAAGGTTAGGCGGATTTTTACGTTTGCTCATTTTCAGTGGATAATATAAATCCAATTATAATGACATTCATAAAGTATCATATAGAGTAAAACCAACAAAGTCATTGAAAATTTCACTGAAATTGGATTTAAATTTTAAATTTATGTGAAAAGTTATGCGTACGGCAAGGATTTCACGTTTGCGCATGCGTAGTGGCTTCGATAATGTTCGATAATCAACTATCCTCTAAATTTGAGCGAAATTGGACCATTAGTTCACGAGAAATTGACTTTGAAATTGATTGATTGGTTTTGAAGGGATTTTACGTTTGCACCTGCGCAGAGGCTACCATTAATACATATTTGCTATAATGATATCGTAATTGTTCGCCATTGTCAGTGAATTATCCATTATAAATAGAATCATGTTACTAGGTTTCCATGATTTTTTATATCCGTTTTGATAACTATTTTGGTTTCAACCCGAATGTGTTTCCACGAGGAGTTTGCAATACAGTTTTTACATCAATTTAGAAAACTGTAAACTTCCAGGTTAATTATAGTTAAGCTAGGTTATAATATCACTGCTTATCATACCTACTGCGCATGTCTCAATTCTGTTTTCAATTCAACATCTGTTTCCATGCTATCTTTTCAAAACAGTTTCATTACAAACCAAAAAAATTTGCTGTTCTGACCTTGAACTCTAAATATTTTGAATTCGCCGTTTCCATGGGGGTTTTGAATACCAAAACCGTATTCAAAACGGATTTGAAAACTTATGGAAACGTTGTAAATGGTGACGTCAACCATTTAGTGCTCTTGTCTATACTCTTTTATTATTATTCATTTTTTAGTTTTTAACTCCATAAATCCCGGTGAAAATCAGCAATAAGATCTAATAAATGTTTTTATAGATTTTGTTTTTTAAATCTATAAAAAAAATTAGATCTTAATGCTAAATTGTTAAATTTTTCTTACTACAAAGCTATTTGCACTTGACATTATGTAGATAAATACATTTAAATAATTTTTTTTTTACATTTTAAAAATAAATTCTTTCGACCATCTTGTACTTTTTTTTCACATTATTTATACATTTAGAATTGTCACTGTGAAGGATCATCTAAATGCTTTTGTTGGCTTTTAAATTGTGAATGTTACCGTCAAATTTCGATCAACGTTCAGTCATTGATTGTCTTTATAATATAAATAGTACAAGTAATATTCATAAATTATCCATTCATCTGTTGTTATATTTTTTTTTTTCAAAACGTCACTGACTTAACGCTTCTGGCTTGAATTCAAATAGTTTACTAATTTTTTTATTTTTCTACAATTAAATAATTCTGCAAGTAATCCCCCCCCCCTTTTCCAAATTTAGTGAACCTTGAGGTTTTGTTAAAATTACAGAGGATTAAATTAAGAACTCTTGTTATGCACAAATTATATTTTGATGTAATGCCAATAACCAATATATTTTTTTTCGTGGTTGTAAAGTATTTTTTTATTTTCTTAAAAATATTTTTGGCTGAAAACCAACATATTTCTGGCTCTCCTTGAATTGTATGACTGTGGTTAGTTATTTTGCTTGCCTTTTTTACACCTCTTGAGAGTTGATATACATTGACTTTATTTGGGTCTAAGGAATGTGTATATTTTTGGTTCAGTTCTATTGAAAAAAAAAAAAGATTACGTAGTCGGTGATGCGTATTATTCATAAAGAAGGGTGGGGGGGATACTGGCGCCTCTATTGTCGCGTAAACAAATATTCTAAACGATTTTAAATGTGCTACATATTTTTAAATGTAGGTCTTTACAATTTAGTACAACTTTAATCTAGAATGAAATATGAGGTCAAATTTGAGAGCCGTGTTGAGACTCCATTACGCAGTTGACACGTTCAGCAATAGCTTGTTTATATTTACTTTTTATATTGTCACCTTGAAAAATGTATCAGTTTAAATGATTTATGTATGGCTCCTTTTGATTTTTTTCTAAATCCTTAGTTATTATATAATTCACAATTGACTTTTTAAGCTAAAGCTGTTTAAGATTTTTAAGTTAAAGATATAACTAAGATGTTAATGATTTTTTTAGCTAAATTCGAACTGTTATGTCTTTTACAAAAAAAAAAAGATTACATCTCCGATTTCAAAAAATCCAAGACCAAAATCCGTTTCAAACATCAGGGAACATTTTTTGGTTCTATGTCTGTCAGTTGCTCAATTTTTTGCAAACCAACATTAAGCTAAACACGCGATTTAAATGAAATTTTTATGGTAGGTTATAATTAGCCCAATATTGATCCCACGCAGGGGTGCCCAAAGGGGGGATTCATGGCGCAAAGAGCGCCATTAAAAAAAAATTGGGGGGGGATTTTGAAAAATTTGGGGGGGATTTTTAAAATATAATACATATATAAATACAATTTATTGTATAAAGTTTCAATTTACATTAATTGATGTATGTAAGGTATAAGTTCATAATGATAAATTGATATTTATCTATTACTGTATTATAGTTTATAGTACAGTTAAAATGAACTACCTAAGATAATGTTTTTGTTGAGTATAATTTACTTGAAGAAGCTTTGTTATGTTGTATTAGCCTTTCTTCTCCCGCCGCCTGGCCACGGTGTTTGTATCTTTTATACCACTATATTTATTTTTATTTATAAAAAAAAGTAAAAGTATTAAGTGTTTGTAAGTGAAGACAAATTTATTTTAAATTTCAGAGCACTGCACTAAAACTGAAATTGATCTGAAGGGCCGGGTAATCATAATCTCTTATTGGTGAATTTTATAAATTTTATTAAAACATGAATGAGAATCAGTGGCGTATCCAAGGGGGAGGGGTACATGCCCCCCCTTGACCCAAGAGAGTAAAAAAAAAAAATACTGCCTTTTTTAATACATATTTTTTTCATTCACCTCATATTCAATTTCACCTCAGAAATGCATAAAAACGCTGTTTCGAGAGGTCATATTTTTCAAAAATTTTCAGGGGGAGAACCCCCGGACCCCCCGCCATAAATCCCTTCCCCAAACAATTAACTGTAGACGACGCCTATGACTTAAAGATATTGTGCAGCAGTAAGCATCAGCATAACATTTCCTAACAAATACAATCCTAAATAATTGTTGTTACTTGGGTGCGGAGATTTTTTTTCGTTTATTAGTTGTAAATTTTTGTTTTCCCCCCGGGGAGGGGAGAGGGGTAGCTCGATCTGGGGGTGAATAGCGCCATAGGCCTTGGGGGGGATGGGCACCCCTGATCCCACGAGAGTTTCAACCTTCTGCGCCCATTTGGTTTCCCTTCCACATTTGCACAAACATACATTTGTTCACCTATATCTTTAAAAATAATCATTTGATTTTTTACAAAATTTGGATGGTTTGTCAAAAGTATCCCGCAGATTGCTCTAGATTGATTTTAAACCTCTGCGCTTATTAAATTTTGCTAAATTGATAATTTAATTGATGTAAAATATCAAAATAATTTTGAATATTCATTGAAAATGAAAAATATTTTGTTTAAAAGCATAAAATCATTAAAGTATACGAAATAGGACTCGAGGAAGCTTTGCAACAATCATTGTAAGACTATTTTAAACTTAATAGTAGAATAAATTGATAGACTTAATATCATTTATATAATCGAGTCGTGTCCCGACGACGGCGACGACTCACCTCTAAACGATTTATAACGTTAAAAATTGATGTGCCATAAGCTGGGATTGAACCAGACCTCCAACACATGAGGCGTATCCTCTACCACTGAGCCACGCCCTTGCATTGAAGCTATGAGCATAAAACTTACTATTTAAATTATAACTAGCTCTTTTTTAACCATATTTATTCTGCCCGTTGCCACGGGCTTAACGGCTAGTAAAATATAAATGACTAGCTATTTTTATGATCGAGGAAGCTCTCTCTAAATACAATTTTTTTTTAAACTTATTTATTTTTTTTTTTCTTCAAAATTTTAAAAATGTTCTTAGTAATTCTTTTATATTGCATAACTTACCATTTTATATTAGGCATTATACTTCAAAAGATTCAATAAATTACTTGCAAAATATTAACTACCATATAATGAAACTACAAAATATTAATATCGAATATCTTAATTTCGTTCGGCAATTAATTTACCAGGATATTGGAATTCCGATGAATCTCATTACCTATTTCGTATAATTACTTTTGTAAATTGAGGAAACGGAAAATGAAGAGAGAGGTTTCTTGATTTTAAGGGACTTTAAGGGATAGGGCGCGTTGTGGGTTGGGGTTTTGATGTTCGAAGATTTGACGCGTAGGTGTGCTTTGGAAGGGACTTAATTTCCTACCAGAATTGCAGCATCAAGAACCCCCAAGGGTTACTTACTTCTTCCCAATCTTACACCAAAGGGCTTCCCGTTTCTATCATTCGATTAAGTTTTATTCTGAGAAGCAACCTTACAACATTTTCTGCGCTAACTGCCAACAGGCTTTATATACAGACTCCATTCTACATAATTGTTGTGATTCAGATTTTGATTTGTATTATTTTTCAATTTGTTATCTTTAACTCAATTTTGATTCTTATAATAATAAAATAATGAGGTGTCATTTATCACTTTTAACCCTAGTAGAAATACTATTTTTCTTTAACTTACTTTAAGGGAAAAATCTTTAAGGTAACTTAATACTATTTTAAATAATAAAATAGTTCTCCTTTAAGGTGAGAAAAAGTGTCGCTCCTTTTAACTCATGCTCTGTGCTTCTTTTCGCGCATGCTTACAATCTACTGTTTACTTTTCCCTACTCTAAAGCCTCATCCGGACTGCCAAACCGAACAGAGGAAACGAGCCGAGCATTGGTCTCTGCGCATGCCCAGAGTGATATGCGCAGGCGCACTTTAGACTGGACCTGCGCAGAGACCAATGTTCGGCTCGTTTCCTCTGTTAGGTTCGGCAGTCTGGACGAGGCTTAAAGGAATTGTACATTACGCGTCGAGTGTGGAAAGTAGCATTTTGCATGCGAGAGTGTAGTTAGCATCCCGAGCAACAGCGAGGGGAGTAAAACCACACGAGCAATGCAAAATGCCGTTTTCGCACGAGTTGCGTACCGTACTTTATCTACGATTGTTGGATTTTGAAAAAAATATATGTAGAGAAAAAAAAACTAATTTCCTGTATGTAAGTTCGTATTTCTCTTTTGATAAAGATGAAAATTCATTTGTTGTTTTTTGTGCCGAATTAATTATTTCGGGAGGCGTATTATTCTCCTCATTTTCGTCATAGTGACAACCATTGTTTTTCACTAAAAACTTGATATAAACAGTTAACAGTTACTTTAATTAAACTAACAGCAAATAAGTTTTGTTAAATGTAAACAAACTCGCTGATCGTGCGTTAAGGTGAAGGATTCTTCTTTTTTACCGCACTAGAATGGAAAAAAGATTAATTCTTAAACGCGCATGCGCAATAAATACAAGTACGTAAATAATCACTTTCTACGCATCTAGAGATGCAATGTTTGCATTCCAGTATCAAGCATAAATAAAAGTACCTATTGTTTTCACACAAAAATTCAAAAAGTGTGATTTCAACTGGATTATCCCTTTTAGATGTTTGTCGGTCTGAGTCACCCATAACAGCCACAGTATTTAAGCTAAAGCGTTGAAATTTAATGCAAAAATCAGTCCCCACATGTAGTTGTGCTGCCCTGAGTGAAATTTGTGACGAAATTAATCCAGTTTGATTTGCTGCAAAAATTAATAAATTGGTAAGGCGTGAAATCTCACGTAAAAAGGGTTTCGTTGGTATTGTGAAACAAAATTAGAAAGGGGGAGAGGGGGGGGAGGGACGAAAAATTTCGATGTTTTTTGAAAAAATGGCGCCGAAAATGAAACACTAACCCTAAGTGGTATATATATTTGCAATCTACTCTTCAATACCTTTCATTTGATACCCCACTTCAAATTTAGTAAGGGGGAGGAGGGGAGGGAGATTATTAATATTTT
>KZ651124.1:146469-158571 GCA_001010745.2 Gerris buenoi
GGCCCACACACTAACAGTTTAACTGAAGATAATGATCTGACAGTCCACGGAGCTTGGCCACACACTCGTCAGTTTTTCTTAAGATAACGGACTGCAGTCGGAGGTGAACTGTAGGTGTGTGGAGGGTAGAGGCGAGGATCAGATGGAAGGAGAGACGACAGTCCGTGGACTGTCAGGCCTGTGCCTCAAGGAAAAAGTCGCCAGTCGGCCTGCAGTCGTGTAGAGTGAATCGTCTTTATTTTGTTTATTTCCCTCCGTCGGACTGCAGTTAAAAATCGACAGATCTCGGCCTGCAGGCGCTCATCGCACAGTGTGTGGTGCATACAGGCACAGATCTGTAGTTCTTTACGATTGCCTGAAGGCGGTGGACTGTTAAAGTGTGGTGGTCTGATATTTTGGCCTTACGATAATCATATAAGATAACGGCCTGCAGTTAAACTGTAAGTGTGTGGGCCCCTTTACACACTTACCTTGCAAGATGTACTTACAGATAGTTTACTAATTTTAGAGCTACATAATTTTTGGCACTGATGTAGTGGCGTAACTATGGGCCCGCACGGGCCCGCATTCCGGGCGGGCCCCCGGTGCCAGGTGGCCCCCAAACCTATAGAGACCGAAAGCTGCTTTGATAATAAATAAAAACTGCAGTTTGACTGACTTTTTCCTTCTCCTTTAATTGCTTATACATTCAATATAAAAATTTACTTTCTTGCTTAGTAGTTTTTATGTAGTTTTTATTTTGTAGTTTTTATTTTTTTATTTACTTTAATTGCTTATACATTCAATATAAAAATTTACTTTCTTGCTTAGTAGTTTTTATGTAGTTTTTATTATGTAGTTTTTATTTTTTTATTTATTTTTATGTAGTTTTTATTTTTTTATGGGAAGATTAAAAAGTTAAATTTTAAACATAATAAGTTTTTCTTTATTTTGAATAAGACAAAATTTTATTCTACATTTATTTTTAGGAGGTCAAACAAATATAAGGTTTAATTTTCGTTTCGCGTTTTGCATTTCTGTTCTTGAAGTATGAATTTCCTTAATTTATAATTTCCCTTTTCTGGTTCGTTCTCTCGTGGATTCAGCTTTTAAAAACTTTTCCGGTGGTCTAATTTTCCAGCTGTCTTTAAAAGACAGTCATACTAGTGCACTGACTAGAAAAGAGAGTTTTTCTTTCAACATCTCTAATAATTTCCTTATTGAGAAAGCCAGTCTTTAATTTGAACTTAGAAGACAAACATTCTCAATTCTAAGTGTTTTTAAGATTTTTCAAAATCTTTTTAAGATTTTTTTTCTGTTTTTCACTTACGAAACAACCTACCATATTAAATACACAGCTCCTTTTTCTTATCTTGACATAAAAAATAAATTAAACCTCCTTTGTTAAACTTTGTTTTTGTCCTGGAGTTAACTAATATCCCATTATGAGAGGTGGTTTTCTGGTTCTAAAGTTTTACGTAACTAAACTCTATGAAATCTTGCGCGAGATTTTCATTCAATTAAGATCACCGGTAAAATCCTTAAGCTTTTAACCGTTAAATGGAATTATGTTCTGTAATTGTTATTTAATTTTTTTGTAATCTTATTATGTCATTGGTGCGGCAATTAATAAATGGTTTTTATTACGAAATAATTGTTAGTTTATTTTTAACTTCATTTTTTTAATCTTTTAACTTTTGTCAAATTTTTATGTTAGGGGTTTAAATCTGTGATTTATCATTTTTTACTTTCATAAATACATAGAACATATAAAGGAAAAGTATTGTGATGGCGCGAAAATTCGTTTTTGAGATTTGATGGATTTACACGTTTTGTGGTCCTCTGAGTCTAAACATTTCGGTCTATTGTCTGTAGTCTGTGCAGACGCGTAGATAAAAATTTGGCTTGCATAAAAATCATACTCAGAGGTGGATTCAAGGTTCTGCTCCACAAAACTGCCCTAAACGATTGAAAAATTTTAAAATGTAGTCCATTTAAATGGAAATCTAACCATGTAAGTCGTTTTCCCGAGAAAAATCCAGCTCCCGAGATATGATTATGACATTAAATCTGATTTTATTAAAAAATCAAAAGCTAAAAGTAAACCACCTACCTACCGAACACTTTTTAAAAATGTTAAAAAATAAATCAATTAAACGAGTTATTACAAGATTTTATGGGAGTTTTTTTAAAATTTATCCGAACGAAACTCCTATGTAGGAATCTATTTTAATTTAAACTAGGCATCGCGTGGCTCTATCATGGATGCGAGCGTATAGTAATTAATATGTGTATGTTTTAACGATCTTTATTAACTTATAGCGGTGTCGCTGTTGGTTTTACTACAAAATGTTATTTGCAAAAAATGTTCGTCTCATTGAATAGATAAAGTTAGAATTGCTGAATTAAGTTAGAATGATGTTTCTAAACTTAAGGTAGAGCCTTAAACACCATAAATGTATCATTATCTTACCTATTATTTTCTATAGACTACAGTGTATTTTACTCAATTATTTTTCACTTGCATATAGTTTATATTTCTTTAGAATACAAGTCAATTTAGTTTATTTTTTTGTTATAGTGACTTATAATACCATTCCTTCCTCACCTATTTATCAACTGTGAAAGGAAAGAAACGGAAAAAAAATCTATGCGAGGTCAATGTTTCCCTAGATGAATAGTACAATGGATGTAATATTCTTACGGTAACTGGCATAATGTCTTGAATAATAATATTTTCATATAGCCTTGGACATTTGAATGACTGTCTATGACTGAATCATTCCGTGAATCAACTATGACATTTCATGATGTTTCGAAAGATTTTTTTTATTTCATGACTTTTTTCATGATTATAATATATACTTGAGTTTGTTTATGTTTCATCTTTGAGTTACAGAGGTATCGTGATAATCATTTGTAAAAAGTTTCGTAAAGCATAATTGTGGACGAAAACCACACCTTTTTTTTGTAAAAATATTTCTTTGACTTACTCAGACTGTAATATTGCGGTTGTTTTATTTTTTATTTTCTTTCAACGGCTAAGTGAAGAAAAAAAAAAAAAAAAAAAACTATATTTCTTGACGAAGTTTTTTAGGAAAATAATTGAAGAAAATGTGCTTATTATCTAAAGACGTGATAACTGGTGACACACCTTTGCGTTTTTGTTTATTTTTGGTTTTGATATAGAAATTATTAAGTACCTAATTGAAGTACTTATTGATTAAATAATTACTTTTAGTGGCCTTACATTAAGGCTCTACCGCTCTTTGAGGTTAGAAAAATCAGTAAACTTAAAATTATATCAAAAACCTAAGTACGGGCTTCATTCCAAATTTAAATTCTGCACAATTTGAGCCCTATTTCATCTCCCTACTACAATAAATACGACAACTATTTCAATACAACGAGTTTTATCGTTGTATTGAAATGGAGCCTGTACAATTTATCATAGGAAGTTGAAATAGAGCTCAAATTGTGCAGAATTAAAATTGGGAATGAAGCATGTACTTAGATTTTTGATATCTTGCTTAGAACCAGTATAATTTTAATTTTACTGTTTTTCCTAACCTCAAAGGGCGGTAGAGCCTTAAGTCGTCGGGCAAGTTGAAATCTAAATAAAATAAGTAATTGGAAGATAAAAAGAACTTTTTGAGCTGAGCGAAGCGAAGCTCTTATACTACACTTTGCGTTTTTTATGATGCATACTCCTCCTGAACGGCTGAACCGATCTGCACAAAATTTAGCGTGGTCATAGTGACCAACCACGGGAAGGTATAAATCTGAAATGGTCCAAATTGGTACACAGGGGTACGAGGTACGGGGTAGATAAGTTTCCTCCTGAACGGCTGAACCAATCCGCACGAAATTCGGCACGGTTAATGTGACCAACCATAGGAAGGTATAAATCTTAAATGATCCAAATTGGTACACAGGGGTACGAGGTACTAAGTTCAAAAGTTTTCTCCTGACTCATGAACGGCTGAACCAATCCGCACGAAATTCGGCACGGTTAATGGACCAACCACAGGAATGTATAAATCTGAAATGGTCCCAATTGCACAGGGGTACGGGGTACAAAAGTTAAAATAGTATATGCCCTTTAAGTTGCATGTCGTTGGAAAGCTCTTTAAGAGTACAGTTATTGTTGTATGTCAACTTTTGTCATATTAGTTTATGAGGGGTCATTCTATTGGTAAAATAGGAAAAAAATTAAATAAATAAATAAATATGATTAAAATGCACGCTCAGCTCAATAGTGCAAGCATTGCACACCTAGTTATATACTACGTTTTTAATTTTTCTGTCATAAATCATAAATTTAAAACCTGTCAAAATGAAGATTGTAAATATGGGACATGCCAAAACAAATAAAATAACTTGTGGATTTTTCCCGAACTAACTTTCATACAGCACAATTTGCTGAAAACGAATTAAGTTTCTCTGAAATATGGATAAAAGTATTAAAATAATGCCATGGTAATATTAATAATAATAATAATATATGTATTAACATGCCATGGTAACTAAAAACGTTTTTAACCACCTGCCATATTGGCAGGGCCGCCATCTTGAAAATATTCAGTGTAATAACTCCAAAATTTGTCCAGTTGTCTAAAATGCCGTGATGTACCTTTGTGCCAAATTCCATCTTTCTAGCTATAGTAGTTTATGAATTGAAACAAGCCAACGGACAGACACCAACGGACAGACAAACAGGCAGACAGACAGAGCAGTTATATAAGGTTTCTTTTTGTACTTTCTACAGAATCCTAAAATCGAATTCAGTAATGGGCCCTCAACACCTTACGTTCATAAAGTCCGGTGAACTGCTTTCCATGTAGGACTTTGGCCTCCTCAATTTAAGATGAATTTTCAGCCATGCTATGGTCGTCGTTTCCAGCTCCAAAAATCAATCGTCTATCTGTCATCAATTATATCCTCCTACAATCTTAGTTTAAATCTGTCACTTGCTCTTCACCGATCTTCCACATGTCATGATGTCATCAACATCAACCATATAATTCAGCAACCTTAGTCTAAGTCTCCCACGTACTCTTCATTTTGGATGTCCATCAATACACTTTCTTCGCCATCCATCCATTTGGCATTTTAAGTAAGTGACTACTAAACCACCTTATGCGAGATAATTTCACTTCAGCTTTAATGAAATAGACTCACCTCTCCATAATTATTTGTTATTAATATAACTCAATATCTTCCTCAGTTGGCACTGATGAAGTCTTATAAAAGCTGAAAGCTGCTATGTTTTCTAAACTTGCTTCATTTTACTTCAAGTTACGTTTATTGAGATGTTATGTTCATTATGTTATTCCTTTAAGATGGCCTCCAAAGCTGCTCATATGTACAACACTGAATTTATAAATTCCATATTTGTTAATTCCCTCCCCCACCCCCTTGTTTTTACTCATTCTTCACACAAATAACTGCATTAATATATCCTTCTTAGTAACTACCCCTTTTCTTTTCAAGTGTAATATAATTTTTTAAAATGAATTTATTATAATACATGTATTAAAAATTCACCTTCCCTTTTATACATTTACCCAATTTTTTACCTTTTCACAATATTACATCCACTTTTTTTAAAAAAATTCTTTTCTAAAAGTAGAGCAAAACTGGATTTTTTTTATATATCCCTCAAAAACACACAAAAAATAAAAAAATAGAAGAGAACAAAAAAAATCCTGGTTAAGCCCTAATGCGAAGACCTCTTCATAGTTATGGCTTTTATACAAGAAAGACAAAAAACCTCTATTTCCTGCAGCATTATCCCAAACCTCCCTAGCATCCTGTAGGCCTTCCTCTCGTTTACATTATTCATGTAAAGCTATTAATGTAAACACCAGTTTTCTCATGTCTTTCGCCTTTATTTTTTTTATACATAGTTGACGTGTCCTGAATATGATTTTTTTTTATTTACTTTTTTTTTACTCTTTTAGACCTTTACAACATATTAACCACAAACTTATTTTAGCCTCTCTATAATATTTTCTTATTATATTTTGTTAGTAGGTTTCAACATACCGCATTAAAATATACCGCAGTATGTGATTTTTAGTATTATGTTTTTTAATTTTTTTTCTGAGAATATCTGTTGTGGTATTATATTCACTTCACATAAATAGAATTTTTCATTTTTTTTTGGAAAGAAAAATAAGAAATGAAAAAAACACCTAAACTACTTTGGCTTAAAGGAAAAATGTTTTCCTCGCTTTTTTTAAATTTATTTTTCAATGAATTATTTTTTTTCTTCTTATTTTCTCTTCCCATTCTCTTTCCATTTTTTTTATCTCACATCCTACTTCTTCCAATTTTTCATACTTTTTCTTGGCTTCTATTTTTTAAAATATTTTTATAATTTCTTTTTGCATTCACTTTCTCTTTAAGTATCTCAAAATCTATTTGTATATCTTCTTATTTGTGATTTTATTACATACTTACAAATAGTCTTATTAGTGGCGGGCTTTCTATTATTTATAATATTGATTTAAACGTTTTTTAAAAAAATGATATAAAAAATACTCCCTTAGGATAGTAAAAAATAATCTTAAACATTTATTAATGTTTAATTAAACTATTTTAATTTATGGTCTCCTTTTATTTCTTATAAATATGTCTTAATTAGTATTATTAAAATTACAATAAAGTTATTTTAATAAGCAGTCTAATTTTTGTCTCATCTGGGACTCTTAAATTAAATTTTTCTGATGATGGCCGAAAGTTGCCAAAATATTGCTTTTTTTTTTTTTTTTTTTTTTTTTTATTAAGTTATACTACATATCTTGTTTCTCTTTAAGTATAACTAAATAGTTTCTTATTATTACTTTTTTTTTTAGTTTTTTTTTTTGTAAATATATATGTAACACATTCTATAAGGGTAATTAGAAATGATCCTGATTTCGATTGAAGATATTACCAGATTAATATGTTTTAAGACCACTTCAGTTGGTTCCACTGGAAGTTTTGTTTGCATTGGTTTGGGTACGGATCAGCTGTTTGTTAAGTCAATTGTTGTCAGTGTTGTATAATGGCTGAATTTGAAGACAGGAAAGCATTTTGTGTGTTGGATTATTACATTAACCAATCAGTTATTTGTGTGCAACGTCACTTTAGAACGATATGTAATGAAGTTCCTCCTAGCAATCACTCGATTCGCTTTTGGTACTTGAATTTTAAGAGAAAATGCCTGCATTTGTAAAAAGAAATCAACTGGAAGGCCGTCAGGGAGCAAAGAAATTGCAGAGCAGATAAGGAAAATTTTTTATGTGGAGTCCACAGAAATCTACTGTTAAATGAAGCAGAGAACATGGTGTACCACAGCCCACTGCTAACAATTTTTAAGTTTTCCTTAAAATTTAACCATTTTATTTCTTTATATAATAAAATAAAACTATAAATTTATGTACCTAAGCTTTAAATCATAAACATAATTTGTAACAACCCTGTAAATAATTTTTTTAAAGGAAGCTACTGCTATTCCATGCCGTGCTGGTACTTTTTATTATGTTATTGTCATATTAAGATTTTATTTATATGTTGTTTTTTTTATTATGTATGTATTTTTCCTGTGCTATTATAAAAAGGAAAGGGAAATATTCCATGAGAATAAACTATATCAAATGTATTTATTTATGTGAAGGTTATATTTTTTTTAGTTTTTTTTCCGTTGACAATGTTTTATGACAGGGAAGGAAAAAACATGGTTTGATACGAAGTTACACTAGAATACACTTTGAGCTATGTTGAGGCTTTGATGGATAGTACGGTTGTCTGATGACGTTGCAGGGTGAAGAGTGGGGGTTAGAGTAGTGGGGGTGTGAGGAGTGGGGGTGCGAGGAGTGGGGGATGAGGAGTGACCTTGATGTCACTCACCCAGAGCCTAAGGGCTCGGGGGGTTGTTGGATCGAAGGCCTCTCTCTACAAACCTAAACTTTACCCTTCTAATGGCTGGAAGGGCTGTTTTTCACAATGCATTAAAATAATGCGGCTCTCAATATTCCATTTATTCTAATCATTTTCCGTTATCAATGCAGTTAAAACAAATGGTCTTTTTGCCATAATGGTTATTCGTGTTTAAACTTATACTGTGTGTCCTCGGATTGAGGGCTCGTGAAGTGTAAATGACAAACAAATTTTGATTGAAAATTTGAGCTTTTGGTCATCAGCTCTGCTTGATCTTAAACTAATAAGTTGAAAAATTAAGACCAATTAATTAATATACAGGGTGTTTTTACGATGAATTTTTACAAATTTTCAAGAGTGAAGAATGTACCTTTGTTTTTAAAAATATAAAAAATCTTTACCTAGAAAAGTAGTTCAAAATTAAAAGTTAAGACGCATTGTCAATTTTTAAATTTAATCTCCGACATTTGAAACATAACAAAATCATGAATTATAAATTGCTAATTATCAAATCGAAAAAAAAAATATACACGTAACTAATATAATAAACTTTAAATAATCAAATAATATAAAGGTTATTAAAATTTGCTGCCACCATTCATTAAAAAATATTTTTGATAATTTTATACGAAAGTGCTTTAATCTTGACAATTTTTTTAAAATTCGTTGACACAACACCATGTGCATTAATTAGTAGGACTAATTTTTTTAATTTCTTTGTTTAAGATCAAGCAGATTTTGATGTACAAAGACTCAAATTTCAACTCGAAATTTTTGTCTGTCCTGCCTATAAATCCGTACCTAAGATTTAATCTGTAGTATAATTAGTGTATAATTACAAGCATTTTCTAGTTTTCTTTCTATTATATAGAAGGTACATAAGTTTTTTGTATATATTATAACAAAAAACGAATGGTTCAGTTACTAACTAACTTTATCAAAAATAATTAATTTATAAATATACTTATGCTTCTACTTTTTTAACTTACTTCTGAATTATGATAATATGGAAAAAAAATCGTGAAATATGGAGTTACTATAAAATTGGCTTATAAGCAACAGAATTTTTGTTTATAAATATCTAACAACAATTCAAAAAAATTCTGTGTCGAGTAGAAATAAAGAGCGCGGCCTGTAAAACTACTTTAGTTTTCCATTATCGTGTTTTCATTACGTTTTTAAGTACTTTTTGTAATCAATAAATGAAATCAAGGTTAACACGCAAAGTTAGTAAATAGTTAAACAATCAAATATATAATTAATATTTATAGTTATTCTATTTCTAATGAACTTAAATAGCCCCGCTTTTAAAATAAACTCCAAACCTAGTTTTTATAAATTGCGGGAAAAAATCCCTCCTCTCATTTACTGCATTCCAAAGTGTTAAATTTGCTTGAATGTTGAATATATTTTCAATGAAGCCTTGAATTAGTAATATCATATCAAGTATTTCTCGTATTTTAGTTCACTTTAATACAAACACAAACAATCTAACAATTCCCTTTAATATTGGTGGTTTTGTTCATCATTTTTAATTTTTAATTTTTTTTCTGATTTCAGGTATGCACTTTTGAAGACCATTTTGCAATTTACTGTAAGTTTATTCATTCGTAATGTAGATTAACTATGGGGGATATTGTTGGTGAATTATTTTATATTAACTAAGGGCATTTTCCGTTTGGGACGATTTTCATAAAACTTTCCAGAGATTATTCTCATTTTCCTGATTAGGATGGAATTTGCTGATGATGAGAACTGTTATTTAAACTTCGGAATTCACAAAATCTGACGCGTTCTTCTCCAAATCAAGAGAGTTGCTCCTTATGGCAGTCATTAGCAACTATTGCATATTCGTCGTGATTCACAAACTCTGACACGTTCTTCTCCAAATCAAGAGAGTTGCTCATTATGGCAGTCATTAGCAACTTTTACTTATACGTCGGAATACACAACTCTGACGCGTTCTTCTCCAAATCAAGAGAGTTGCTCCTTATGGCAGTCATTAGCAACTTTTACTTATACATCGGGATTAACAAACTCTGACGCGTTCTTCTACAAATCAAGAAAGTTGCTCATTATGGCAGTCATTAGCAACTTTTACTTATACGTCGGGATTAACAAACTCTGACGCGTTCTTCTATAAATCAAGAAAGTTGCTCATTATGGCAGTCATTAGCAACTTTTACTTATACATCGGGATTAACAAACTCTGACGCGTTCTTCTACAAATCAAGAAAGTTGCTCATTATGGCAGTCATTAGCAACTTTTACTTATACGTCGGGATTAACAAANATTATCTCCAAAGAAATAAGCACCACTGCAGGAATTTATAAATCGTATTTTTTTTTTTAATAAAAATATTTAAATTTATATTTACGACCAATTTTAACTATGTGAATGTTATTATTTTTTTATCTGATATCATTAAAGCTTAACTATCATAAAAAAATCTTCATAACTTAGACGTAAAAATAAATAGAAAAAAAAGGTTGCAGACCATTAAATGGTAGCTATTTTGAAACTGAAATGCAAATAACAGTACCTTCTCTATCTGTTACGAGTTGTAGAACAATAAAAGAAAATTATCTCTAAATAAAATTCTTTCCATTAAATTATTTGTCTACAATAAATTATTATTACAATAAGTTTCACGACAGTTTTAAGGAAATGTTAATTATGCATTCAACATTTTTTTCTTCCTTATTTATTCATTTTTTTGTAATTGTTAAAGTAATAAATTATATTGCGATATCTGGTAGTCTGTAAGCCCTTTTATTATCATTACTATTTTTTTTTACGAGCAAAGATAATTTGTCAGGCTTAAATTTTGTGTGTAACGAAAAAAAAAAGAGGGAATGACTCTATTTCATTCTGCTTTAAAAAAAAAACGAGAAAAAGGGTAATGCTATGGAAAGCGTTTGATAAAACAAAAATAAAGAAAAAGAGAAAATAATCTACTAGGTCGTTAATTTTGATAAAGGAAGTTTGGTTGAATTGAAAGAATAGGGCGCAGAAAATTTATATTTTTACAATTTAGATGTACATCCTCAGTATGTTAACTGTTTTTAAATTTAAATTATGAAATAAGAATATAAACTGGAAGAAAAAGTGCTACTTAGTTAAAAGATTATTGTGTATTTTCTTCTGAAATAAAACTATTATCTCCAAAGAAATAAGGACCACTGCAGGAATTTATAAACCGTATTTTTTTTTTAATAAAAATATTTAAATTTATATTTACGACCAATTTTAACTATGTGAATGTTATTATTTTTTTATCTGATATCATTAAAGCTTAACTATCATAAAAAAAATCTTCATAACTTAGACGTAAAAATAAATAGAAAAAAAAGGTTGCAGACCATTAAATGGTAGCTATTTTGAAACTGAAATGCAAATAACAGTACCTTCTCTATCTGTTACGAGTTGTAGAACAATAAAAGAAAATTATCTCTAAATAAAATTCTTTCCATTAAATTATTTGTCTACAATAAATTATTATTACAATAAGTTTTCATTAGCAACTTTTACTTATACGTCGGGATTAACAAACTCTGACGCGTTCTTCTACAAATCAAGAAAGTTGCTCATTATGGCAGTCATTAGCAACTTTTACTTATACATCGGGATTAACATACTCTGACGCGTTCTTCTTTGATACGAAGTTACACTAGAATACACTTTGAGCTATGTTGAGGCTTTGATGGATAGTACGGTTGTCTGATGACGTTGCAGGGTGAAGAGTGGGGGTTAGAGTAGTGGGGGTGTGAGGAGTGGGGGTGCGAGGAGTGGGGGATGAGGAGTGACCTTGATGTCACTCACCCAGAGCCTAAGGGCTCGGGGGGTTGTTGGATCGAAGGCCTCTCTCTACAAACCTAAACTTTACCCTTCTAATGGCTGGAAGGGCTGTTTTTCACAATGCATTAAAATAATGCGGCTCTCAATATTCCATTTATTCTAATCATTTTCCGTTATCAATGCAGTTAAAACAAATGGTCTTTTTGCCATAATGGTTATTCGTGTTTAAACTTATACTGTGTGTCCTCGGATTGAGGGCTCGTGAAGTGTAAATGACAAACAAATTTTGATTGAAAATTTGAGCTTTTGGTCATCAGCTCTGCTTGATCTTAAACTAATAAGTTGAAAAATTAAGACCAATTAATTAATATACAGGGTGTTTTTACGATGAATTTTTA
>KZ651124.1:168178-181611 GCA_001010745.2 Gerris buenoi
GTGAAACAGGATGACTTATGAGGTTAATTTGAGATAAACACAGTATGTCATACATATTCCATTAAAAACCTTTACAAGGGTCCAGTGTCAACTATTTAATCCAACTTGTTCTACAAAAGGGTAAAACAACGGATTAAATTTGATGAAATAAGGTTTATTCGTTTAAAAATAGTGTGCTAATTAGTGTGGCACATGGCTTCCTCGCTTCCTTTAATTCGTATCCTTAAATTATTTTAGGCTTTTACAACCTATTATTGTCAAATTTATTTCATTTTCCCCCCTCAAAAGTTTATTATTCAACATTTGTTTTATTATTTTACATAAATTGAAGTATGTAATAATAATAATAATAATAATGTCTTTATTTCTAAATAACAAAATATTGTATAACAGTACAAAATCAGTATAACAAAAGACTTTGACACCTATGGCCTCAAGCCGTAGGGCGGAGTTGCACATCTAACAAGATTATAAACAAGTAAGAACATTATAATATATATAAACATATAAACAAGAGAGAACAAAGTATAGTAAATACATATTTCATTTCCACGGTAGAGCATACTTTTTATTAATTATAAAAAATTTAGAATTACTTTTTATATATTCTATTCGTATACTGTATTAATATATACATACATATACACACAAACATACACATATACATATGTGCATATATGCATATATATACACACATACATACATTCATACATATATATTTGGATATTCATTTTGGCACGTGACACATAGCTTCCTCGCGTTCTTTATTTAGTATCCTTTAATTATTTTAGGCTTTTACAACCTATTATTGTCAAATTTATTTCATTTTTCCCCCGTCAAAATTTTATCATTCAAAATTGTTTTTATTATTTTACATAAATTAGAGTAGGTATAAATTTAGCAAAATGTCAAAGAGTGCCCTTAATGGTAGGGGTTATTTATGCCGGAAGGTTGCGGGCTTATTTGAACAACTATTAAAATTGCATAAAATTTAGATGAGTACTTTTGAAGATATAGGTGTAAATAAATGTATGTTTGTGCGCTTGTGGATGAGAAACAAATAGATGCAGAAGGTTGAAACTTATATGGACCAATAATGGGCTAATTATGACCTACTATCTAAATTTGAATGTCTGAAACGGATTTCTGTTTTGGAATTTTTGAAATCGGAGACCTAAAAAATGTTCGTTCCTTCGAACACATAGCTTCAGTTATCTTCGGTAAGCTAAAAGAAGCAATAAGTGCATAATATGCTTTCTTTTTAAGGGAAAAATTGAGATTTAAGATGTTTCTCTGATGTTCAGTTAAGTATAGCTGTTTTCGTTAGCAAATAGATCAACGAAGCAAAATGTGATTTTTAACATCTGACATTTACTACATTTCCATAATTCAATTTTTAAGTTTTTGGTAGTTTTCTTACTACCGAAAGATTAAATTTTTTAAATAATTCAAATTACAATTATCAATAACTACGGGAGACATACAGAGAAAAATAGACCCCCGCACCGGGGTCTATTTACATTCCCATAATGTAAATTTAAATCAAATTATAATTATTATTAACTACGGGAAACAATCAGAGAAAAACAAGCTCCAGCGCCAGGATTTGAACCCGGGCCTTTGTATCCCATAATGTTTAAATACAGATTGAATACGGGTAGAATACAGTTTTTGGATCCAAAGTGTCCATGGAAACCTTGATTCAAAACGGATTAAGTACGATCCCGATCCCGACAAATTCTTGGATTGTATCTGTATCTTTTGCATGGAAACACCTGAACTCGATCCTGGCATGCGTATAGCGTCGGTGTGAGCAAACCTAGCGTATTTCTGTAGAAACTGTAGTCAAATCTGTCAAAATACTTAATAAAAATCATGGTTATAAAAGGTGACGGTTACAGTTTAAGGTGAAGGTACAAAATAATTTATAACCTTAACAAAAGTAACCAAGAAAAAGTTTTTTTTTTATTTCGTATTGAATACGGATTTAATACTACTCTTGGAAACTCTTAACTTTTTAAATCCTAAATCAGGATTCAATCCCTTTTTTAATACATGGAAACGTAGTAATTAAGAATTTAAATTGGATTTATCAATTGATGATTATTGATGAATAAAATTAAACTATACTCCCATTCACGTTCGATTAAACCAATCTATTTTTATCGTTCAAAACACATGTTTCTAATAAACCCCTTGAAGCGTCGAGGGATTTATTTGTTGCGTGTCAGTCTCTAAGGTTTGCGTCCCCTAAGCTAGCGGTTAAAGGGAGACCTTACTAACTAGTTGAGGTGATTGTAGGCACGCTTTGACTTATCAGATTCATTCCCTGCATTGCAGCATATAATAGGCAATGATAAGCGCTTTCTGGGGTTTAATTAAATAAGTTTTCAAAGGCAAAATAGAGAATTTACCTGCTAGTTGTGATAAGAGAGTCAATGGGTAAATGACCTTTAACATTTTGAACTGAATATGGATTACTTAAAGGGTTCTAATCTTAAGGGGAAATTTTCTTTGTCATTGAACTAGTGAATTTAAACCTTATCAATTTGTTTTCATTCGTAGGGTCATTCTTTTGAATCATTAATCTAGGAGCTCATATAGGAGGAGAACTGTTGGCTATCCTATCAATGAAGTTAAGTAGCATCGAGTGTGGTCACATCTTGGATGGGTGACCATAAACGTAAATTCAGGTTTGAATTCCCGATTTTCAGGTTTATCACGATTTTTACAATGATAGTATTAACTTTACTTTATTATTATGGCTTGGAAGGTTAATAAAAGTAACACAACAATATCACCAACATTTTATTTAAAACACACGCTTTTCGGCATTTATATATCATTTTCATTGTAAGTGTTAGCATAGTGAACTATAGACTACTACGATACCTATTTAATTTACAAGCTGTAGGACTTAAAATGATAGTAAAAAGTAGGGGTAAAATAGGGCTATATGTAATGGTTAAAGCCTCGTCTAGACTCTAGACTGCCGAACCGAACAGAGGAAACGAGCCGAGCATTGGTCTCAGCGCATGCTCAGTCTGAAATACGCAGGCGCACTATAGACTGGGCATGCGCAGAGACCTATACTCGGTTCGTTTCCTCTGTTCGTTTCGGCAGTCTGGACGAGGCTTAAGGAAGCAAAGGTAAGGGATATGTGGAAGCAATCAGGAAAACATTATTTTTAAACTGCTTAAAGCCAAACAATAATATTCTATTATTTACTACACCTAAATCTCCTTATTTCATCTCCTTATTTTACTACATCTAAAGTATTGGTACCTTAAAGTTTCATTGAAACATTCTATATTATTTGTGTCTTGGATAGTTCTTTGAATTTCCAAGTTTTCTAAAAGTCTTAATTTCTTCTCTTTTTTTTGACATGTGTTTAGTAGTTCGTAATTATAAATCTAATTTAAGTAGCCAATTAAGTTTTTTTAATTATATGGTAGGTATTTATTATTTAATTAACTTATTATAATTAATTAATTATTTTGTCTCCAAATTTTGTAACCTAAATTAGACTGACTTCGTGACTACCAAGAAAGCTGAAACTTGCATTATATATTTACAATGGTAATACAGTCATTATTCATTATGTTGAAATCATTGGTTAATTAATTAAGTTAAATTATTGGATTAAGAAAAATCCACAAATCATCAAAATAATTTGATATTAGATTATTTAGCTTTCTTTGTCATTGAAACTCTAATATCATCTTCTTTAAAATATATCACGATTCTTTCAAGCCATAAATAAATTTTAATTAAATTGAAAAAAGATAAATAATTTTACGATTTCTTTTACTGATGTATATTTCTTTCACTATTAATTTCTAAATTTCGATTTTTCTTCAAAACAATTTATTTTAATCTTTGTCTCTTTATACCAAAGAGGGTTTTAGGGTCTAGCTTTAGTGCCCTAAACTTTACTGCTCACTATGTTTGAGAAGAAGAAGAGAAAAAAATCTGATAAATGGTTTTTATTTGCTTTTCAGTGTGAAGGATAGTAGTTGAGAGTTTGAGAGTTTTGGGTGCTTAGTAGGGGGACGACGCTGTCGCAGGGCACCCCCCACCCCTTCTCTTGTTTACGTGACTTGTTCTGTATCTAACTTACTCCTGATATATTGCTTACTACTTTTAAAGCGCGCTAGTTCAAGACTTTTAAAGATATTAAGGTTTCAATATATATATATATATCTCTTGGAAACTCCTAACTTTTTAAATCCCAAATCAGGATTNCCTTTCTATCTTAACCCCGTTTAAAGTTATTACGAGCGTAATTGTAGTTAAGAAATATAGTTGTTTTATACAATTTTTTATCTCCAAAATCTTATTTTTGCTTCCGATCTAACTGAAGGTAACGGAAACGATGTGATAATTTCTTTATCTCTCCGCTTTTAAACATTCTTTAGACCGAAATATGTTTCAGACATCAGGGAACATTTTTGGTTACCTGTCTATATGTCCCTCAATTTTTGTGAATTAATGTATTAATAACTACACCTCTGATTTTATTAGAATTTGGATGGTAGGCCATAATTAACACATTGTTGGTCCAATAAAGGTTTCAACCTTCTGCGCCCATTTATTTCTCTTCTGCATACGCACAAACATACATTTATTTACATCTATATCTTCAAAAGTACTCTTATAATGTTTATGAAATTTGGACGGTCCGTTCAAATATAGCCCTCAGATAGCTCCTGATTAATTTCAACTGTCTGCGCTCTTTAATTTTTGCTACATTGCTACTAATGCATTACAGTAAAGAAATCTTGCACCCGATTGTAATTGTAGTTAATAATTAACATAAAAATACCATTTTTAAAAACTGGCCTCATTTTCAACGTTTTTTTTTTTTTTGTTTCTGTATTCTTCACCTTAATTGTTTCTCTTTGCAAAATTTTGGGAGGATTGGATGACGGGAAGTGGTTCAAAATTGGGGTAATAGGTGTGCGATGAAACTTACAAAGTAAAGTACCTAATATAAGACTAGTAAAAATCGGATGCAAAATTAAACAAATTTGTCAATAATAAATTATAAAAGCATAAATTAATAAATTTTTCGAAGTAGGACGCGAGGAAACTATTTTCTACACTAATTGGCAGACTATTTTAATTTCCTCCTAAATTAAACAATTTAATTTATTAAATAAGAATTTTATAGCTTATAATGTTAAAAATATAATTTATAAATCAAAAGTTTTAAAATTCCTCAAATTCAAACAATAAAATTTTTGAGCTGCCCAAGAATTATACAGCAAATTTTATTTTAACTTTGCGCAGCTTTTATTTGGATGTCTGTCTGTCTGTATAGTGTCAAAATATATTATACTGTTTTGGTTTTCTTGATTTTTGTCTGTTTGAGACAAACTAGGTTAGGAGTGGGAACTTGTCGGCCTCATATTTTACGTACTCCTTTTCTAATTGTAAGGCGTGCATAACTAATTGAGATTATCGTAATATCCTTTCACATCTTCAGTAATTCATCCTGAACATTTAACTGTGTAATTGCTGTACGAACAAGGACTATTAACAATGTCCTTATATTAAATGTAACAAGACAGTAACAATAATTTAGATATAACTTATGATACATGCGGCAATATTTTTTTTAATTTGTTGAATACTTACATCACAATACCATTTAAAATGATTATTTAATTAAATATTTGTGGTTTTAACTGATATTTAATTGAGCTTTTATCATACTGATCAGCTTTTAAAATTGATCAGATGCTTGTCTAAAATATCGGTCCGAGACAACTGAGACAAACTTTCTCACAAATGTGTTCATAATTACTTGGCCCAGTGTTTTCGGTTAATTGGTTTTTGCATTTTCGTTGGTACATTTAATTATTATTGAATATTTCTTCAAAATTTATTATAAAAATAACTTCTTCTCAGTCGCTTTTAAAGTGTCGCACATGTCCTTCTTTGTATAATTTTAGTTTTATTCCTCCGGAGTCCTGAGCTTATTTGAAGAAAGAAAATTTTCGCTGTCTCCGTTTTCGAAAATTCCAAGACAGAAAAGCGTTTCAGATATCAGTGAACATTTTTGGCTCAGTATCTGTCTGTCGCTCAATTTTTTCGAACCAACATTATCTTCAAAACATCTCTGATATTAATGAGATTTAGATGATAGGTCTTAACTAGCTTATGATTGATCTCATGTAAGTTTCAACCTTTTCCACCTAATAGTTTCTCCTCAAATTGGGCACAAGCATACATTTATTTACACCCATATCTTTCAAAGTACTCATCTGAATTTAAAGAAATTTGGGTACGTAGGTATGAAGAGAGCGGGCCAGCCAGTGTTTGTTTTGGTTCGTGGTACAGTTGATAGTAAAACGTTTCCCATTCATTTATATCTATTGAGCCTCCTTTGTATTCCTTTGTATTGAACAGCTAGAGTACAGAATTATTTTTGATGATAATAATCTTGGGTTGGACTTGCCTATATGGGGCATCATGTGTAGAAATGCAAATATAATCCATACACAATTAAAGTGTTTCTTGTATATTGATATAAATTGCATTATTTATTTATTCTTTTTCATTTCATACTCTCTTGAAAAACCAGATACGCTACATCGAAACCCAGGTAATCTTCAACAGATACCTACATACGCCCAAGATTCCCAAAATCGACCTGTATACAGCTGTGTCTCAAAATAGAGGACTGAACATGGAAATTGTATTAAGAGAAAACTTATGAAATGAAGAAGAATCCATAATTTGTCCATTTTTTATCTATATATAGAAAAGACTTTAATTGCATGTGCCAGTTTTTTCCATTTCTATACATGATGCCCCGTATAGGCAAGTTTAACCGAAATTTGGATTGTTTGTCGAAAGTAGCCCGCAGATAACCCCAACTTAATTTTATTCGTCTGCGCTCTTTACATTTTGGTTTTGGTTGATTTTCCAGTAAGTATATTGCTAGATTAATTTGAGCCGCCTGTTTATCCGGAAGGAAAATCGGGATATTCTAAACATAAAACATATATCAAAGATAAGGTTTCGCTATAAACTAGTACTTGTGATATCTTATTGTTTCTGTAATAGCACAGAATGTTTATGGCTTTTGCTCTTTTCTGTCAAAACTTGTTGCATTTAAGATTCTTTTCATCTTAATGACTACAGATAACTCTTGTTTAAAAGAAACTGCGTGATATATTTAAAATAAACAATTTGAAAATACTTTGTTAAATGCAAATCAACGATCCTGACTTTTTAGATAAGTTTATATCTCTTTTTATGTTGTTTCCATAAATTGTTTTGTTTTTCCTTATTAATTTAACATTTATATTAAAAAAAAACTTTTAACTCCTTTTAAAACGGAAAACACTTATCTTATAATATGTATCCTACCAAAAGTTTATATTGACTCGTATATCATTGATTTTTAAGTTAGGTCGTACATTTGTCGAGTGTCAATCACTTTTTGTACTTACAAGGATAAGGGATTGAAATTCTTTCCTTTGCTTTTGTGAGTGTCTTTGGAATGATTTTCGTTGTCCTTCTGTTTTCCTACCAATGATTGATTCCAATTCCAAATAGTGGAACATTGATTGATTTTGTTCAATCTTCGCATGTAGATTTGTTCTTCACTTATAAAATTGCAAGATAAAAACAACCCGGTACAAATCTTGCAATCGAATTTTAACTAACATCCCGAGTAGACATTTGAAACTTTCAGAACAGCTCAGAACACGATGGCAATGCATTATTTTAATACTTTTAATCATTTTTCAGCAGAATTTAATTCGTTTTCAGCAAATTTGCTGTATGGAAAGTTAGTTCGGGAACAATCCGCAAGTTATTTTATTTGTTTTGACATATCCATATTTACCTACACTATTCATTTTGACGGGTTTCAAATTTATAATAATTTATGACAGAACATTTAAAAACGTAGTATATAAAAAGTTATTTTTATCTTGTAATTATTATATACTTCGTTTTTAAATATTCTGTCATAAATCATAAATTTGAAACCTGTCAAAATGAAGATTATATGGGACATGCCAAAATAAAATAACTTACGGATTTTTTCCGAACTAACTTTCCATACAGCACAGCAACATTTGCTGAAAACGAATTAAATTTAGCTGAAATATGGATAAAGTTATAAAATAATGCATTGTCATCGTGTTCTGAGCTATTCTAAAACTTTCAAATGTCTAGCTACTCAGGAAGTAAGTTAGAAATCGATTGCAAGATTTGTACTGGACAAACAAACAAACAAGAAAGCAAGCTAATAAAAACGTAGTAAAATATCATTACATTTAAATTTGATAAATTCAAAACAAAGCTCGTATTGTTTCTCAATTCCTTTTTTCCCCCTTATTGCAAACTCGCATTTTATTTCGTAAGATTTTCCATTTCAACTGGGAATGTGTTTAAATTGTTTTTCAGTTCTGAGTTACGGAGTTTGGGAGCTAGATTTAGTATTTAGTAACGTAGCCTATTGTCCAGGCTTCATTGTGTGTTTGATACGTTGAGGAAACTCACTGATCCATGATTCCCTTCTGTTGGTCTCTATCCTTTTTGCTTTGTCTATTCTTCTCTATTCTATCTCTATCTCTATCATATCTCACTTTTTCAAATGTTTGTGTAACATGCAAATACTTTCATTCTTCTAGTTTGCTTTACTGCGAACATTTTATACTCTAATTTCTTCCTCATCATCATGTAATTGTTTTATACAAAATATAGTCTTCATTATTGTGCTTTAATTTATGGGATGTGTTAAAAATTATAAGGTGATCTAATTGAGGTTGCAAAGATGTGAATTAAGGTTGACTTAGATGGCACCCTTCCGTCTGAACACATGTTACCAGAAGTTCCCTGATGTTATCAGATTCTCGCGTTAAATCTTGTTACATTTCTCGTGAAATGGCTGGGATTTATCTTCGGATGTCTTTCTTCAACTCTAATAATGTGCGTGGTTTTTCAAAATAAGACGCGTGATTTCAAGAAACCCCAAAGAAAGAAACCCGCAGAATCTTTATTCTTCTTAATAATTTTCAAAGAGTACTCATGATATGATTCATAAGCAAAATTTTACTGTTAAGGACCAGTTCACGCTTACAATCAACAAAATATTATGAATATTGTTTGTTAGTCTGTGAGTAACGTTTACGTGTGTGACGATAACTTGAGTATAAGTTGTTCGATTTGGTTAAATTTGGTATACATGTTTCATTTACTAATGCTCAAGATCCTTGAGCATTATCCTCCTCCAACGAACTAGGACAGCATTATTCGTCCAAGTGTTCGGGCGCAACGCTCGCGTAACCAGCCAGTTTTTCATAAATGATCGTAAACTAGTACTACTAATTTTATCCTCAACAATTCAGTAAATCGATGACCTACATAACGCACCTTTTTTAATCTCTACGTTTCTCTTGAATACAAAATATCGATAAATTGAGCCTGTTAATATGGCAGACGTTTTATATTATTTAATTGTTAAATATGTATGCATTTTATTGATTGATAATTTTGAGTAGAATTTAAACTTGTATTCAGAATAGAACTATGTAAGTCAGAGCTAAGTCAGACCGCGGTCTGCAGCCCACAGCTCTGATGCTCTACCGCTCTGACGGTCTGCAGCCCACAGCTCTGATGCTCTACCGCTCTGACGGTCTGCAGCCCACAATTCTGATGCTCTACCGCTCTGACGGTCTGCAGCCCACAGCTCTGATGCTCTACCGCTCTAACGCTCTGCAGCCCATAGCTTTGATGCTCTGCAGTCCACTGCTCGCACCTGTCATACCGTACCCGAGGCACTACTCCGTAGGTGCCCCAACAGCCAGTGTTTATTAAAATGCATTTTGGGAAATGAAATTGTGTTTGGTTTAGGTTGGCTATACAGTATGCGTTAGAGACCAACAGTTGTCTATTTTATATTGTAACTTTATTTATACTGTATCATTTTCTTTTAACAATGGCACTATTTAGCACACAATTTCTTCAAAATCAACACAACACTTTCATCAACTTAAAAATATTCAGCTATGACATTTGTTTACAAGGCATTTTTTGCTTTCAGAAAAGGCATCACTCTACTTGCTTGAATACAATTTGGATTAACAATGGCTTATGGATGTATCAGTACAGGGCTTACATTACATATGTCCAGTCCATATGCATAATATAGATTCGTCCCACTCGATTCTCGGCACGCCTATTTGATTACCTACGGGACACGTGCGCTCGTGTCTACATTAAATTTAGCCTGTTTCAATAACTTTAACTTCATACTTTGGTATATGTTTTTAACTTAGATCCTCATATGAGATTTCAACCTTATGAGCCTAACACTATGTAAGACTACGAATTAAATATATGTGGAGTCTTGATTGGAACCCTCAAAGTATATGAGGAAGTGGTACCAGAAGAAGATAGGAGATGTTAGCCGCTGAGCTCCTTTATATCGACACTCGACATGCTAGCTGCAAATCCGCGGAGTTGTAAAGTGTTTTATAGTGCATCCTCAGCTATGCCCTCACGATTCCAATAATTGCAACATTATATAAAATATAATACGTCATCTCATAAATAGAATTATCATTTTTAAGTTTTTGGTAGTATTCATACACCAGAAAGTTTAAATTTCATTTAAATCAAATTATAATTATTATTAACAACGGGAGACGGACAGAGACAAATAGATTTCCAATTGATACCCAATTAGTACCTGTACTAGGTACAGGTACTAATTGGGTAATTTATAAAGCGATATTTCTCGGTCTAGTTCTATTGTCGTAAAAATGTTGACTCCTAGACTTTTGGGAAAAATTGAAAGCTTAATTCGGGACTAGGTATCGTTAATGACAGAGGATATTATTCTTCAGTGTAGCTTAGTTGGGTAGAGCACTATACTGGAATTATAGAGACCTGTGGTTCGAGTCCCGGCGCTGATTTCTATTTTTCTCTGTCTGTCTCCATTTGTTAATAATAATTATTATTTGATTTAAATTAGAATTATCATATTTTAATTGTACAAACAGACTTTCTCACATTAAATCAAATTATTATATTTTCCTCTAAGTAATTATTCAGGTCGTCTTTTTTTAGGTTTTCAGTGTTTGTGCGGTTTATTTAAATATGTTTCTTACTTTCAAATTATACCGTTTGATAGCATATATTTTTTTAAATCTGGTATAAATATCTATATTCTGAATTTTTACTAATTATTACTAGAGCAATAATATCTTTATTGTGAATATATCCACGTGATCGTGATCCTTTTTAAAATTGTATTTAATATAAATAATTTTGAAGGTAAAATATTCTCTCGTCGCTTTTGTTAAAAAAAAAAAAAAAAAAAAAAAAACAACTTTGAACTTGAAACTGAGTCCCTTTGAAGTAAATGTGAACTTTAACGTTATAAAATCCCTTCTGCCAATATCGTTGCTGTCAACAATATCCACATGCTTGCTTTTAATAAAAAGATCAAAGGGATGAATAGACAACCCAATTTATTAAAAACATATTTAATTTAATTTATTTTGGCGGTAATTTTATTGTATTCATATGAAATATGAACAATATTGATTTCACTACTGCATTTTTGTTCCTGATTGTATTTCTAACTTAATATAAATCTTAAAAACTAATTTATTTAGTTGGGCTTGACGTGACGAAAAAAATTTTTTTTATTCCGACCTCTGCAGCGCCCTCTAGTGCCAAAAATGTGTTTTGATAGTGTACGTACAAGTACTTTTTTACGTGGACAGCAAACCGAATAATATTTACAAGATGAAAATAACTTTTTATACACTACGTCTTTAAATTTCTGTCATAAATCATAAATTTGAAACCTGTCAAAATGAAGATCGTAAACATGAGATATGTCAAAACAAATAAAATAACTTGCGGATTTTTTTCCGAACTAACTTTCCATACGTCAAACTTTGCTGAAAACGAATTAAATATTGCTAGAAGTATTAAAAATAATGCATTGTCATCGTGTTCAGAGCTATTCTAAAATTTGCAAATGTCTAGCTACTCGGGAAGTTAGTTAAAAATCAATTGCAAGATTTATACTGGACAAACAAACAAACAAACAAGAAAGCAAGCTAATAAAAACGTAATAAAAACTATCCTATCTTGTAGAGGAACACTTTGGAGATGGTTATTGAATTGTTATTGAATTGTAGTAGTAGTAGTATTCATTTGTTCGAACCTAGCAATCAGGGTAATTTTACTAAACCCGTGGTGGAGAGTTCCAACCACTTCCCCGTATCATACCTGTAGATTGTACCGCCGAAGCGGGTATGGTGTGGTCATTAGTGATCTATGAGTTATTTAAATCAGAGCATCATGGCAAGGGATCGAACCCGCGACCTTGATTCGCCTCGATTTATTGATAGCTGGACGAGCGCATAGATCTTCTCGGTCACGCAGGCTCTATTGGAGATGGTTTTACTAGAAACTTTTTTCGATCCAAACCGCAGTAGAGTTGTAAGCTTTCAAAGTTAAGTGATTAAAAAAAAAAAAAAAAAAATCTATTTAGGGGTCTATTAATTAATTTTTATATGGGTGGGGAGGAGGGTTCGATTTATTTTTTTTTTCCAATAAAATTTAATTGCAATATAATTATTATCTTTTTATAAGAACACACCGAATTCGGGTTCTACCTACAGTCTGTGTCCAAACGAGAGTTAGCGCGTTGACAGCGCGGGAAAAACTAGCAAATGAGGTTGGGACTGTGGGGAGCCAATGAGAGCTCTAAATTTGCTTTCTGGATAACCATATAAGAAAGTGAATGTAGTGGCTTTATTTTTTCCCTCACAGGTTGGCCAATCTGTGTGTCACTTGATTTCCCGCGCTGTCAACGCACTAATCTCGTTTGGCACTGACAATTCAGTCTTTTAACTTACTTTTTTTTCTGTATTACAAATTATACAGGACAGAGCCGATGTAATGAAATGAAATTTTAATATTTGAAAGTGGATTCTTTCCAATCCTGATAACTTACATTGTGAAAGAAGATCTTTACCACTTCCTCACCAAGTGTTGTGACTTCTTTAGATTGTTACTCACCTTCACCTTATAAAAAAAGCATAGAGGATTAACAATCTAATGAAGGTGTACAGCATGTTCTTCTTTAGACTGTTACTTCCCTTGCGATACTCCTTAAAGTGCGATATTCTTTTGTCCCAAAGTATATTGGACTAAACATCCCTTTGTCTTAATAGTTATTTAGTCAAAGTCATTTATATTCTAAAACAACATAGGGGAGTAACAATCTAAAGAAGTACCTTTAAGTCATTTATATTCTAAAACAACATAGGGGAGTAACAATCTAAAGAAGTACCTTTAAGTCATTTATATTCTAAAACAACATAGGGGAGTAACAATCTAAAGAAGTACCTTTAAGTCATTTATATTCTAAAACAACATAGGGGAGT
>KZ651124.1:210697-220848 GCA_001010745.2 Gerris buenoi
ATATTGCAGTGAGCAAAATCACGGTATTACATTGCAGATAAATATATATATATATAATAATAATAATAATAATAATAATACCATTTATTTGATGTGAATATAGTATTCTATTCTGATTGACTGCAATATATATATATATATATATATTTTTTTTAGAATAAAAATAACTGACTAAATGTTTAGTCCAATGTAAATTGGGATAAAGGAATATCACACTTCTGTTTTTTTGAGGGAAGTAACATTCTAAAGAAGAACATTCTGTACATCATCCTTAAATTGTTACTCCACTGTGTTATTTTTATAAGGGGAGTAACACTCTAAAGATATGCCGAACTTCTGTTTTTTATAAGGGAAGTAACACCTAAAGAAAAACATTCCGTACATCATCTTTAGATTGTTACTTTCCTCTGTGTTAATTTTATAAGGGGAGTAACACTCTAAAGATGTACCGATAAGTTTTTAAGCACCACTAACTGTGAATTGTAATTTTAAACTGAGAGATAAAAATGGAAGAGGCATGGCTATCTCTGCAACAACTTTATTCATAAATTTTTTTATTTAAACGACAATATTAAAGCGTCATCATTTTGTTGGGGAATTATTAAAATTGTTCGTGATAAGGGACATCATATTTATTACAGACTAGAGTGAGGATTAATCAAAGTTAGTGTAATCAAAATATTTAAAGGTCAAAACGTGTTAAATTAATAGTCTGTTGTTTGTTTTAATCAGCTGATAAATTGACACCACGTGCAGCGCTAGAGTAAGGGGGTAAGGATCCAGAATTGACTTTACGATTTTACCTTAGAGCCCAGAGCCTTTTTTTTTAAAAAAAAAAAAAAAAAAAAAAAAAAACCAACAAGCAATTCTGTTTTTCTAAATGAAGAGACAATCTTCTTCGCACAATTGGGATCAAGGCCTTTTGGATTGCACTCCAGAGTCCAGAGTCTATGAAGGAGATCCGCAATTCGTGCTTCTCGCCAGAAATAAGAGATTCCCGTCACGATTTCGAGAAAGGGGTGTGACAAACCGTCTTATCACGAAGAGGCGACAAAAAAACTTCCCAGCACAAAACCGTGACAAAACTAGGATTCCGTAGTTCCATTTCACTGACATGGTTTTTTGCTTGTTTTAACTCCCCCAGCAAGAAGGTTTATTTGGATCTGGTTCAAGATACAAAGCGTTTTCCTCCTTCCCAGCTGTTTATCGAGATATTAATCCACGTGGAAAATGTTTTTGTTCTTTGAAGAATCCACCAATAAAATCATTGTTTACTTTTGATTGCACATTATAAATCTGGTTTTTCCCTGGATAAATTTTTATTTTTTTGGTGACTTATAATTTCTCTTTGTGTTGCATTACATTGGTTTTTTTAATTGGAGTACGTTGTTGTTCTTTTTTGTTATTTCTTTACGGAACCTGTTGAATCTCCTTTGTTCCTTTTATAAACGAGATTTTCTTTTTTTTTCTTATCCTCTTCTTGTTTTTTTAGATGTATCCTTTTTGTTTGAACTTCTTTTATTGTGTCTCAATCAATAATTGACACACCTACAAACCTCTTTTATTTTATTATCTTATGTGATTGGTCAAAAATATTCTCTGTAAAAATTCAAAAGATAAAACCAGTCACGGTTCTGCAGCAAAATAATAAAACGTTTGAAACGTCATTATTAATTTTTACTACGTTTTTAAGCTTGCTTTCTTGTTTGTTTCTTTGTCCAGTGCAAAGTGCAAATCTTGCAATCGATTTTTAACTAACTTCCCGAGTAGCTAGACATTTGAAACTTTTAGAATATTGAATATAGAATATATTTTAATACTTTTAGCCATCTTTCAGCAGAATTTTATTCGTTCACAGCAAATTTTGATGTATGGAAAGTTAGTTCGGAAGGAATCCGCAAATTATCCGCCATATTTACAATCTTCATTTTGGCAGCTTTCAAATTTATGATTTATGACAGAAAATTTAAAAACGTTGTGTATAAAAAGTTTTTTTTATCGTGAAATTATTTTGAACATAATTGATTGTTATTGTTGGGATATGGTTATTGCTTTATTATTTATATTTAATCTGAGTTAAATTAGTTATTATATTGTATTAATCAGTTTAGTTAATTATTGGACTCTAAACGAGTTATTCATCTTACATATACACACTTTATACATGCTCAAGGAGTGTTCAGTGTTTTTTAGTTGGCAACGTTTACCAACACATTACATTACATTACATTTTATTTGGTAATGGACGTTTCACACATTACACGTAGGATACAAAGTTTCGTTTGTATTGTAATACAAGATGAATGTTTATTTACAATCTTAAGTATTTGGGGGGGGGGGGGATTATAATTTGTAATATTATAAGCTTAATAAACAGTTAAAATTACCATTTGTATGACTTTGGGCTTGCCCCGAATCGTTATTTGTATATTATCGTATTATCGTATCCTACTAAGTTTTGCTTTTATTGTAATACAACATGAATGTTTATTTACAATCTTAAGTATTTGGGGGGGGGGATTATAATTTGTAATATTATAAGCTTATTAAAAATTCCCATTTGTAATTTGTGTGACTTAGGGCGTAATAGGCTCTTAATCGTTATTCGTATATTATCGTTATCCTGACCCCCTCATTATATTATCTCACTATTTCCTCGTTAAAATAATGTAAAAAAAATTTATTTGTTATAATATCTCACACAATTCAATTATTACGAAGTTGATTTATGATTAATTGAGTTTTAAGCGAGGGTTAATATTTTATAATTTCTGGTGATAAATGTTTGACTTGGAATTTTAGTTAAAGCTTTGTCTGGGAGGGCGGGACTGATTAATTAGTCCCTTGGCTAATTTCCTGAGTCCCCCAAAGGTAATTCCCAGGCCAATCCAACCAGCTTGTGAAGAGATAGAGGTCTAAATTTGGAGATTTAGTACAGAGGAGGGTTTCAGTGTAAATCTACTCGCCCTCTACACTTTATATCAATTTTAAAACCAATATAAACTTTATTTAAAGTGGAATTTAAAAAAATTAATTGTTCATATTGTTAACATAACCATATTTTGCTTCTGAGTTAACCAAAAAAGACAGAATACTGACTACAATCACATGATTGATTATATTCACACAACAATAAAGGATTTTTCGTGTATTTTTAAGAGAAAATATTAGTGTGGTTATTTAAAATTCTTATTAAAATAAAGAATTTGAAAAAAAAGAACAGTCATTTTGCTTCTGAGCTTACCGAAGGTAACGGAAGCTATGTGATCGTTCTGAAGAACGAAACATTTTTAGGTGTCCGATTTCAAAAATTCCTAGACAGAAATCCATTTCAGACGTCAGGGATCATTTTTGGTTCCGTGTCTGTCTGTTGGTCTGTCGGTCGGTCTGTCCTTCAATTTTTGCGAACCAACATATCTTAAAAACTCTTTGACCAATTTTAATGAAATTTGGGTGGTAGGTCATAATTAGCCCATTGTTGGTCCCATAATAGGTTTCAACCTTCTGCGCCTGTTTGTTTCTCTTCCAAATGCACTCATACATACATTTATTTTTCCCTATAGCTTAAAAAGTACTTATCTGATTTGTATGAAACTTTTATAGTACATCGAAAGTAACCTGCAGATAGCCCTAGATTAATTAGAACCGTCTGCGCTCTTTAACTTTTGCTAAATTGATACATTAATTGGTGTAAAAAATCAAAACAAATTTGACTCATTAAAAAAAAAACAGGAGAAGCAATTAAACCGATTGGACAATAATGACTTGTAAAAGCATAAAATCAATAAAGTACGTGGATAGGACGCGAGGAAGCTATGTGCCACACTAATTGGCAGACTATTTTAATGATGATCATTATCTCAGTGATTTAAAATTAGAATAAAAAGTTAAAAAATACATCTATTCTTTTTTAATCTCCTCTTAATATGCGTATCCTTTAATATTAAAGATAGAACAGTTAAAATATCCTGAAGAACCAACCATTTTTAAGATGAAGGCAAGGAAAATTATAAAAATTCGGTAGAGAAGGAGGTAAATGTCGTTTAAGATCACATTGCGATAGTCTAAAGCAATATACCCGACCTAAACTTGAACAGTTTTATCTAGAATATCCTTAAAAATGGAAAACTAGAGAAGCTTTAATAAACTCAGTAAAATAATAATACCAGCCCATAAAAACCAAGTTTTTATTATAAATCCTTTATATTTTTGCAATTTAGTTCTGAAGGGAAATATTGGTATTCATTCATTTCAATTTTAAATAAATAATTGGATAAGTAGAAGAGGGTTAACTAGCCTTCCAAAAATTTTATATACCAACCAATTAATTAATTAATTAATTAATTAATTTGTTAAAATGTTGTTGTATTGGTAGAGAGTCTATGTGCCAAGTTTCAGCTCGATCGGATAAGTAGAAGAGGGTTAACTAGCCTTCCAAAAATGTTGACGCCAGGCACCCAGGCACCCAGGCACAAAAGTGAAGTTAATATAAAGGATTTAAAAATAAACAAAGCCGCAAATAGAACTGTTGAGAGAAAAAGTTAAGAGCAATTAAAGCAAACTGACGACAATCTTGCATATTGCTTTAAGCAATTTACGATATTAATTGCCTTTAACTCCATAATCCATTTTCAAGCTATTCAATTTTGATATAGTGTTAAAAGATCGAATCAAAAGAGTTTTTTTTTTTTTAAATCACACCAATTTTACGTATTATTCTTACAAGAAAGATCTGATGTTCTAGCAATGTTTCTTCAACATAAAGCTACCAATAATTATTTAGGGCGCAGTATTGCTTCCGCGAGGGTACTGTAGGGCTAACCGAAAGAGACAGAAGCTATTTGATCATTCTGGAGAACGAACATTTTTTTTTTTTCTCCGATTTTTCAAAAACTCTAAGACAGAAATCAGTTTCAGACATCAGGGAACATTTTTGGTGCCGTGTCTGTCTGTTGCTCAATTTTTCACGAAGCAACATATCTTAAAAACTATACACGTCCAATTTTATTGAGATTTGTATGGTTGGTCATAATTTGCTCATTGTTGATCCCATATAATCCTTCCACATGCACACGAACAAACATTTATTTATACCTATATCTTCAAAAGTACTCATCTAATGTTTATGAAATTTGGTTGGTTGGTTAAATGTAGCCCGCAGATAGCCCCAGATTAATTTCAACCATTTGGGCTCTTTGAATTTTGCTAAATTGATACTTTAATACATGTAAAAAACCCTAAATTGTCCGTTTTCTTATACCGGCTGCTCTTTTGGCTTGACTGATTCACTACTCACTACACTCCTATATTTTTCAATTTTTCGGCAGTGATGATGGCCCTATACTAATAAATATTCTAGTATTTTTATAAATATACTGTATTCTTCTATTAGTCCCTTTGATTATACTTAAAAATCCCTTATAATTAAAAAAATATTTGTTGTTTTTTAATTAATGATCCCTAAAGATCCAAAAATGAAGAAGAATATAAATATACTAGTATTTTTATTAGTATATGGTACTATACTTGTAAATTAACAATAATATTATTTTTACGTGGAGAGATTATTTTTTTAAAACATTTCACGATGAGCTCTATACTAACGCTTCATACTTCAACCTAAATTATTCTTCTTGGGAATTTCCGAATTCTGAATAAACAAATTACCGAGTCATATTTTTGAATCACTCTTGGAAATATTCTATTCTGACTAGTGCGTAGGATTTGGAATCTTGAATATTCATATTTTCCGTCGTTTGATCCATATTTTCTTAAAGATTTCCCCTCTGAAATATTTCATTTTCAATCCAAATTGTAAATATCTTGGAATATTTGATAAGATACGAGCTTCAAAAAAAAAAAATAATCCGTAAAGAAAGAAGAAAAGATCGATAAACATGGCTTAAAAATATTTTTAGCAATACGTATCTCTAATCTTGTGGGTAATATTTCTTTTACCCTTTCTTGCTTGTCTTTTAGTTTTAATATTTGTTTTGCTTCGAGTTGGAAAAAAATCTATTATTCACCGAATTTCCTGGCTTGCATTTTATTAATCCTTTCTTTAATATTTTTTTTTATTAATCATTCCAGTGTATGGTATGTTAATAATAATCAGTAATTAATCAAAGAGGTAATTATATTATCTATTAGATAATATCTATCTATCTATATCTAAGAGATAATTATATTCATTTTATTTTTTATTTATTATGACTATGACCAAAGCGACAAATCACAGAAATACTTGCAAATCAAAAATGAATTATATTCTCTGCATCAAAATAAATAATATTAAAATTCTATCATCTATTAAAATGGATTACTGTCATCATAATTACGTATTTAATTTACTTCTTTTATAACCCTTATTAAGTTTAATTTTAATGTTTTGTTTTTAATTTTAATATTTTAATTGAATTATATTTGCTTATCAAACTAATTTAGGGTTATTTCAAGTAGGTAATGTCCCCTCCCCTTATTTAGTCATATAAACTTCAATTTACTCGATGTATTATGTATGGAGTAAAGGTAAACAGCGTATGATAATTTTTTCAATTTTTTAGTTGGGTGAAAAAAAAGTAAATTATCTTAAAACAACATATTCACACCTTAAAATAATCATATACCTCTTGCCTCAAATTTTTTCAGTTTTTTTTTTTTTTTATCTTTCTGCCTTTCTCCATCCCATCAGGCAGAAAACTATAAACCAAGTTTATTTAAAAAAAAAAAAAATTATGGATTTTTTTTTAAAAATGCATAATTTTAAAAAATTAACATTTACTATTTAGTACTGTTCTGCCTTTCAATTCTCGTAAGTCTCTTATATTTATATTTATTAACTTCACAAAAACTGCCCTGCCCCTGATCATCAATTTTAGATATTTATTTAAAGTTTAAAAGTTATAATATTTAAAGGTTTAAAACAAAAGTTATATTTTGAAGGTTTCAAACGAATTAAAAGTTATATTCTTTAAACGTCTCAAAACAATTAAAAATTTATATTTTTAAAGGTTTTAAACAAATTAAAAGTTATATTCTTTAATGGTTTAAAACAAATTAAATTTTATATTCTTTAAAGGTTTCAAACAAATTCAAAGTTATTATCTTTAAAGGTTTCAAACAAATTAAAAGTTATATTCTTTAAAGGTTTCAAACAAATTAAAATATATATTCTTTAAAGGTTTAAAAAAAAAAAAAAAATAGAAGTTATATTTTTGAAAGATTCAAACAAATTTAAAGTTATATTCTTTAAAGGTTTATAACTAAATAAAAGTTATTAATTTTTAAGTGTTTTTATAACTTAAACTTTAAATGTTTAATATTTCTTAAACTTTGAACGAGCATAATCCTTTATTTGGCTAAAAGGCTTTTCACCTTTAAATGCCTTTATTGTTTGAAAAAGAAACTTAGGAAACAATTATTACTTTTAATTTTGCGGTCTCAAAATGCCAACTAGTTATACCAAATTTTTGTAATTTCAGAAACTTACGGCATTCAAACATTATTGATTTCTCTCTATAACCTTAATTTTATCTTCAATCTGTCTTTTAACTGCGTTTCTAACTAAACAAAATCGTTCACTTTCTTAAAACTAGTGTTAAAACTATTAATTGTAATTTGTCTTCCTCAAATTCGGATTGAATGACATTTATAACTACGATTTTCTAATTTTGATCTCTGAGGTTAAACTTAAATGATAACCGCACTTTAAAGGATTGTTAAAGATAATTATTCGATTAGAGAGTAGAATTGTTCAAAAGAAAGGCTGAAGTGTTTACCTAAAAACTCTAATTCTTCTTAATTCATAAATAGCTAGGTTTTCCGGTGAAATCCGCGTCGCGAAAGGTTTAAAATAAGAGTTTTGCTTCCTCTACTGGAAGCGTCTTCAGTGGTGTGGTGCATCGTGATCAGCGGTGTACTCCCAAATTTTCCAGTACCGCAACGTCGATGGTGCGGACAGAAAATGTTTGAAAAAGATAACCTCTAAAAATGCGTTTTTATGTACTTTTGAAAGTAAAATGTACCACAGGACCCCAGGACATGATTAATGATGAAGTAATAAAACTTAGTCTACTTTAGGGGGGAAAAAATACCGTTTAACAACTCTAACAATCAAAGTTAGTTGAGGGATTATTTATGAGCTATACAACGAAATGTACATAAACTTATTTTAATAAGTTTTTATAATACTGTAAATAAATTTAGCTGAAGATAAACCCTCTACAATTGTACGAGTATGACAAAATAGTTTTAGTACAACAAAACATTTAGTACCACTCCGATTCCCAAAACGAGAAATTGATAAATAATATATTTTAATTTATTTTGTAGGCTACTTAAACAAAACATTTTTAAACAATAACATTACATTGAATTATCAAGTAAAAAACGTACAAATTATACTAAAAGTTCCTTATCCCTTGGAACATCCAATGATTTTTTAAACTAATTTTTCATCCACTGAAGCAGTACCGAAATGGCGTTCCTGCACCAGTATAACCCTGGTCGTGATATTAACTAGACGCAACAACAAGATATACTGAAGGAAGACGGTGTATACATACTGTTTTCCGGAATGTAGATTGCACCCTTAGGGTTCCTTGAGTCAGGTTGATCCTTTGTCGGGCAGGTGGTGTCTTTGTCAGTGTATCCTTTGTGTAGCGGGTAATGTTTAAAGTCAGGAAGTCAATGTGGCGTCGACTCTTGCTTTCTGCTTGGCACAGGTGCTAATCAGAGGTTTCCAGGTCCGGGAAAGACAGTATCCACCCTCTCTGTTGGAGTTCTTCAGTTGTTTCTCGATCTCGATAGCCTCCCACCACTTACCACTCTGCTGTCCTAGCTCCTTCTAGTAGAAGAAGCAAAACATTGGACTTTAAACCCTTCGTGACACGAATTACACCGGAAAACCAAGCTTCTTATTAAGATTCTGCCCGCGGCAGCCTACGCACCAACTTAACGACCTTCTGACCTTCTTCTCATTTGTTAAGTTTGTATCTAATGTCGAGGGATTTACACTGAAACGTATCTACTTTGATGTTTAATATGTTAAGTTATAAAGTTTTCTGAACTTTTCTTTTGCTTCTGCTAAAACATATGGAGGTTTTATCCTGTCTATAGAGACAATCCTCTCTTTACAATTTTAATTAAAATTTATTAAAATTGAAAATGTTTTTCGTCCCTTCTTTAACACCTTATCTTTTGGTACCGGTGTATGGTGTATTTAGCGGTTTTTTTTTCGAACACTATTGGTTTGTTCCAACCGAGCATTGTACCGTCCGCGGGATCGTCACCGGCATGCGCAATAGATAAAAGCCGTTCCAAGCTGACTTGGGACTGTGTTTCGTACCGTACACAACTTGGGACAGTATTTCGTACCGTACACTGTGCCTACCCCGGCAGGGATCGTCTGCGAACCGTTCACTCTACGGTCCCAACAATACCATATACTGGTTTGTACGACATGCGCAGTTATGTCAATCGTCACGAATATCAACAGGAAGGTTCTCAAACTGTTAGTTTTCCTTGAATGTTTTTAATACAGTGCGAATTATAGTCCTAAACTCGTTCCAACCTGACATGATTTTATTACAGTACAATGTCAGCACATGCGTATAAAACCTGTCCTAAACGATTCCCGAACGATTCGCGGGACGAAACAAAGGACGGTACAAATAGCGGGGTTGGAACAAACTTTATGTTACAAGCTTGTCCGGCAGAGCTGGTATACGGACAAGTACTAAAACTACCTGGCGAGTTTAACTTTGTTTCGAAGCATAATAATTAACCACAATATGAATTGGTTGGTTGGAGGATACATATAAAATTTATTATCATAGCGCAAAAATTTACAAAGTTTTTGTTTTTGGTTTAAAGTTGTTTCTATTTATTTATTTATTTATTTATTATTTACATGTTATATTATTTATTAGAGATATATTATTTTTGTTGGTGCCACTTAAACCTTTTTATGTTGTAATAGAGGATAAAATTATATTATTGTAATGCAACCAACCAAAACCCCATTATGGGAACCACGGTTTAAACCGATTTGCATAGATTCTTTTTTTTTATATTCATATGGTAGAAACTTATTGTAGATAATAATGTTTTCATGCAATAAATGGTATTATTATTATTATTATTATTATTAT
>KZ651124.1:246770-298589 GCA_001010745.2 Gerris buenoi
TCGATACAAACAGTTACTTTTATTAAATAAACATCAAATTAGTTATGTTAAATGTAAACAAACTCGCTAATCGTGTGTAAAGTTGAAGAATAATTCTTCTTCTTTTCGTCACTAGAGTGGGAAAAAGAGGAATTGTTCAAAAAAATATGAGAAACGCATGCGCAATTAATACAGGTGTGTAAAGAATCACTTTCCACGAATCTAAACAGAGATACAATGTTTATATTACGTATCAATCGTAGATAAAAAAAATTCTTCGTCCATGATACGATCACATAGCTTCCGTTACCTTAAGCTAAGCTTGAAAATCAATACAATTTTAAAGTAGAAATTCAATTTTAAAATGGCACATGTTGAATGAGAACTAAATTGGTAAAATTATACAAAATAAAATCTAAAAAAAAAAACAATTGCAATTCTTCAATTTGTAAAACAAAACCAAGTTATCTTCAAATTATGTAAATCGATTTTTATATTTTCAAAAAGTCTGCATTGCAAAATTAGAGGAAAAAAAAAAAATTGTTTTTCTTTTTTTTTTCATATCTATGCAATAAATCTTTATAGATTGATATTTGAGTGAAAAAAAAAAAATATCTTAGGATTGTAGTAGAAGTTGAAAAACGAGAGATTCCGTATTGAACTCGGTCGATTCCAGGTAGATTTTTAAACCGTGAAGCAAGGCGAAGGTCGACCCCCCTTGAATTCTATCCGTTCCACTCCAACCTTGGAAACGAATTTGGGCAGAATGATCTAGGAAATCAACTTGATATTTGTTTTTTTTTTTCTTTTTCCCAATTCTTTTATTTCTTTGCAAGAATTAATTAAGGAGAGAAGAAGTTTTCCAATTTGTTTTCGGATTTAAATAATTCATAGAAGAAAAGGGGATTTAAATTATATTTCGTTCTTACTTGCGTTCACTCTTAGCTTAGAAAATACAATAAATAGCAAAATTCAATTAATATTTATCATTAAATTTTTAAATACTTTTTGTCTATGATATGCTTGATTCTAATTTAAATGTAGGAAGAATTTTATTTAAAACTTTAATTTTTATAAGGATATTTAATTTAAATAATTATTTTAAAGATTGGAAATAATGATAGTTTTTTTTTTTAAAGGAAATACAGTTCTAATTAATGAAATTTTTAAATAAATATGTTTTCCTTCTGAAACATTTTAATTAAATTATTTTTTTCTTTTATTTTTGTTTAGTTAGTGTAATTTTTATTAATTAATTGCATTACTATTTAATTTTAGTGCACTATAATTATGAGTTTTACTATAAGTTTTTGAAACTTGAGGTATATGTGAAAAATTATGCGTGAGTCCAAATAAATTCTTTTTTTTTTTAGTCTAGAGAAACCTAAAATCTTTGAAAATCATGAAAAAACTTTTATTCTCAAAAACGATTCCACTCGATTGATAAAACAAATGCAATAATGTAATCGTTTTGAATACAAATTTAACCATATTAGTCACTTACAATAGAAATAAAAAAATCGTCAGAGACAACTCAGACAAACTTTCTCATATATGTACATTTAATTACTATTGGAAATTTCATCAAACATATCATAAAAATAACTTCCCCCGGTCGGGGAATCGAACCCGGGCTCTCTCCATCCGCGTATTAAGCTATTTTCTTAGGAACTAGATTTTTCCCGGGAAAACGGCTTATATCATTAGATTCGTATTTAAATTGACTACATTTTAGAATTTTTTAATCAAAATCGTCGGAACCGTTTTCGAGAAATAATTTTTTTTCGTGTTTTTTCAGAGTTTTTGGGGGGTAGCGCCCTCAAATTTGGAGTTAAAATTCATTTCTCGATTTCGCCTCGGGGTATGATTTTTCTGAACGTGTATGCCAAATTTCGTCAAAATCGGCCCAGTAGTTTAGGCTCCAGGCGTCTGCACAGACAGACAGACAGACGACAGACGACGGACAGACATTTTTTAAAAACCACTTTTTTGGACTCAGGGGACCTCAAAACGTGTAAATCTATCAAAATCTCAAAATCGAATTTTTGCGCCATCACAATACTTTCTCTTTATATGAGAAAGTGAAAATCTACCAAAGAGTAAACTACATTTATTATTATATAAATGGTTGTGCGTGAAGTCTCACGTAAAATGGGTTTCGTTGGCATTATGAACATGAACATGTTCTTATAAATCGGCAGAGGAACTGTCGATGAACAAGGAATAAATACTACACATTGAACATGAAAACGATGTTTCTTGACATAATCGCGTGAAAAATTAAACAATTTCCATAAGTCTCTGTAATGTAGATAAGTAGGTATCTTTCATATTTGATACGCCACTCAAAACTTTTTTTTAAAAAAATCAAAATTGAAAAAAGCGCGTTTAATTTTCGAACGGCTACATATTATTATAAGTTCGCTTTATTTTTCCTGTGTGCCTATCAATAAGACCTTTATTTCTGCAAGGTTCCATTTTTTTATTTCTTTTGATTGAAAAGTTATTAAAACCATACAGAGCGGAGAGACAGACACAGGAACGAAACTTTAAGGGTTTCTTTTTTTTGGTTTTACCATCGAAATTCTAAATAAAGATTGAATTTGATTAATCTGAATGAATATAAACTAATCCAAGGTAAATAAGCGTTTTGTAAAAACTTCAGCTTAACACGTAAAATCTCAGTTGTTGTAAATTATTTAACAATTAATTACTTGATTCTTTTGTTAAACATTTTATAATTGTATACACTTTTATTAAGAGTCGTTTTTGAATTTAGAAAATTCTATTATACTGAAAATAGTATTGTATTCTTCTAAATATTTTAATGGTAAGCTTTTCCATTACTTCTCTAGCTTACCTCTATCTTTTATGTAATCGAGTAGTGTCCCGACGGGTGACGACTCTCCTCTAAATGATTTATAACGTTAAAAATTGATTAGCCATAATCTTTTATATAATCGAGTAGTGTCCCGACGGGCGACGACTCACCTCTAAATGATTTATAACGTTAAAAATTGATAAGCCATAAGCTGGGTTTGAACCAGTGACCTTCTGTGCGTCAGGCGAAAACACTACCACTAGGCCATTCCACTGTAATGAAACTTTATGCATAAAACTTATTATTTAAACTTATTATTCTGCCCGTTGCCACGGGCATAACGGCTAGTTTATTATAACGAAGCGATTCAAACAAATAAAATTTATTTTTAAGTAAAATTTGATTTATTTTTATTTTTATCTTACCCTTGAAACCGGACTTTGAATCCTTTTTCAAAACATTTAAATAAAATAACCGTTGTATCTGTTGGTCTGTAACGCTTTTAGTTTTTCGTGTTTTTCGCTTTCCTCCTTTTTATATCTCTGCTCCCGATTTCACTCCTTCTATATTTACAGCGTAAAAATAAAACCCAACGGTAGGTAGACCCTTGTTTTCCATTTTTTATTATCCTTCTTCGGCTCTTGACTTTTTTTTTTCTTTTTTTTTACAAAAAATAATATTTAGAGGTTCAAAACCTGAGAAAGGAGTCAAACCTGATAATAAAAGTAATGTTACGGTAAGACAGGTACCCGTTGTTATATTTTTTTTTAATAAAAGCAGGTCCTTTATTGATATACAGCAGGTCTCGTTTTTTTTATATCCTTATCTTTCCTTTTTAGATTATTTTAAAATGCAGGAGTCCGTAATATATAAAAAATAAAGTATCTTAAATCATTATTTCTTCTTAATTTTTTATGCTACCTAATTGATAAGACATCCTTATCTATAAATTACCAATTTAGGTAACTCTTTTAATCTTTTGGAATTTTTTAAAATAAATAATATAGCTCTAAAGATATAGAATATATTGTTTAAAGGAACATTATTAATTTATAATCTTAATTTAATATATTATGTAAGTAAATTAGTTTAAAAAAGTCGGTCCGAGAAAACTGACACAAGCTTTCTCATATACAAGTTAACAATTATATAGCTCAGTGTTTTCCATTTATTAGTTTTCGTAAATACACTTAATTATTATTGAACATTTTATCAAATTGAATCATAAAAATACCTTTTCGTCAGTGGGGAATCGAAATCAGCTTTTTTCCATCCGCCTTAAAAGCTATTTTCTCAATAACTAACTGATTCAAGAAAAAAAAAACGATTTTTCCTGGGAAAACGGCTTAGATTCGTACTTTACTTAAATTGACTACATTTTAGATTTTTTTTTTTTATCTAAATCGTCGAAAATGTTTTCGAGAAATAATTTTTTTAGCGTTTTTTTTTCATAGTTTTGGAGGTAGCGTCACCAAATTCAGAGCTGAAATTCATTTATAGATCTCCTCGGGGGTATGATTTTTCTGAACTTGTATGCCAAATTTCGTCAAAATCGGTCCAGTAGTTTAGGCTCCAGGTGTCTGAACATACTGACGAAAGACTTTTTAAAACCACTTTTTTTGACTCAGGGGACCACAAAACATAATATCCATTTAAGCCTCAAAATCGAATTTTCTATTTTGAGATTTATTTTGCCCTCACTTTAATTTTTATGGTGAGGGCAAAATAAATTAATTCTTTATAGTAGAAAGTAAAAAGTCGAGGGTAAGAAAAAAAAAGTCGGGTTTAGATAAGAAAGAATTCAATACGAAGTTGGGATCATCAACTTATTATGTCAATGGGTTATCCACATCTACAATTATATTATATAGGTGTAGGTGTGAACGAATACCGAGTCGCATAGTGTTCACTGACAATACGCTGAGGATACTTCAAAGTAAACTTCAAACACAGGAGAGGCTTGTTCTGACATTCGTGAACTGGATAATATAATATATTTACACATTCTGATCACAAGCCACCTCAGTAGGCCACGTTGTTTACCCCCAAGCCTTTATTTATGCTAACTTCAATCCTTATTCCCCAACAGAACAACTCTATTGAAATATAAAACAATAGTTTTCCTACTATAGGTCAAGAGGAAAAGTAAAAAGGGAAATCTTTTTATTAGTTTACATTGTCTGTCAAGGACAAATCGTGTAACCTATATTTAATTCTGTAATCTATATTTAACCTACTTCCCGACTATCTAGTAAGCTGTAACTTGCACAGATGATATATTTCGGGTATTGTTTGTTATCCCCACCCCCGCCCAAAGCTCATTGATCTGGAGGCTAATATGATACAATGTCTGTTAGAATTAGTTCCAACAGGTCCTTTTCCTCCACATAAACCTCGCATAGATACGAGTCTTAAAGATTATTATACTAATAACTACTAGACTGATTGATTTTTCCTTAAAACTCTAATGAGATAACAACAATATCAACATATAGTCCAGGAGATAGCGTGCAAAAAAGTGTCCTTCCAATGCAATGGTTAGATAAAAATAAATGTATGTTTGTTTGGATATGTAAGAGCAAAAAAATGAGTGCAGAAGGTTCTGAACTTTTTTTTGGGACCAACAATGAGCTAATTATGACCAACCATCCAAATTTCATTAAAATCGGACCTTTTGTTTTTAAGATATAGTCCAGGAGATAGCGTGCAAAAAAGTGTCTGACTAACATCAAGCTAGAATGTTGTGTATCTGTGTTAATTTTTTGGAGCCTTTTATGAATATATGGTCGGCTAAGTTCGTCTGCGGGACATAGCTTGGCAATAGGCATTTGAAAAACAAAACGGTGGAGAGCGACCATATCACGCCCTTTTTGGTGGACAATGTGATTTTCATGATCCTGAGTACGAACTTAGTTAGTAGACCAATAATCAAGTTGATAGTAGTTGATGGTTGTCACTTAATAGGATAGTTAGTCAAATATTACTCGATATCAAATTGTTCCCCTGTCAAGGGACAAGGGACAAACTACCATCAACATGATTTTTGGTCTGCTAACTAAGTTCGTACTTATGATCATGAAAATCATATTGTCCACCAAAAAAGGCGGGACATGAACGCTCTCCACCGTTTTGTTTTTCAAATGCCTATTGCCAAGCTGTGTACGTACTCATAAAAGGCACCAAATCATTTACTTATACTCAAAATTCTAGCTTGATATTAGTCAGACACTCTTTTGCACGCTATCTCCTGGAATAAATATAAATAGTTATTAGTTTTATATAATCGTTTACATTAGCCGATAAATCAAAAAATTTTGATTGATAGAAATTTTGCGGTAATTTTAGGAAATTCTGTAAATAAAGAGTTTCTTCTTTATCAGTTAGTGTTTAAATCAAAGGATTCTAAAAATTCCTAATAAAAAGTTACCACATACTAAATTGAAAATAATTTTATTTCACTTTGATTAAACTTCGTCGTAGGTCTTTTAACTCACGTAGATGTTTTTTTAAATGAAAGAATTGAAAACACTTAATTGGCTTAACGATGGTAATTGTAGTTTTGTTCACAATGTCTATTTTTACTTTATGTGTTAACTCTTTTTAAATGAAGCATGCTTGGCAATGTTTCCTGGGTATAGTTTGATATAGTTAAGTAATATAAAATTATATTCTTGTGCAATAAGGTCTTTGTCGCTTTGTTGTTATACATGTTTTTTTGTACTCGTCGTGTCGTGAATCGGTTTCAAGTTCTTTAAAGGCGTGTTGTTGGACAACTCTAATAGAAAACACTAAGGTAGGTTTACTTCAAGTATACGGGAGTATTGTGTTCCCTGAGGACTTATTTCCTTATCAGACTCAACACATGGATGTGGTATTCATTCTCTTGTAGACTTAGTACCTTTAGATTTCTAAAGGTATCACTTGAGATGAATATAGTCTTTCAAGCTCACATCTTACGTCTTTTTATCACTTTTTTTTAAGAAAAAAAAGAGGTAGATTTAGGAAGTTTTTGTTTTCTCACGAGTGTTTTGTTAATATTCTTTTTGGACACGGTTTTTTAATTTTCTGCCCTTTTACGATGTTTTATTACTTTTTTTACGTGTGGTGTCGTGGGACACCCAGTAGGAACGAAATTCCTTATGATTTTAATTAAATATCTTTTATATAATCGAGTAGTGTCCCAACAACGACTCACCTCTAAATGATTTATAACGTTAAAAATTGATGTGCCATAAGCTGGGATCGAACCCGGGACTACTGGGAGTAAGTCAGATTCTAAACCATTTGCGCCATACCTATGTAACGAATATCGGAACACAAAACTTCCTATTTAAATGTTTTAATTATAACTGCATAAAACTTACTATTTAAACAGTAAATATCTCTTTAAATATCTATTTTAATTATAACTAATTATCTCTCAGCTTTTTTTCTCAACCATATTTATTATTCTGCCCGTTACCGCGGGCCTAACGGCTAGTAAATTATAAAATCACAGTTATTACTACTTATACATGGCGGAGTTAGAAAATAGACACTATTAAAAGTAACTAACTACATATTTTGTACTTGGCGAAGTTAAGACAAAATTAAAAGAAAAGCATTTAACATATCATTGAAGCGAGCGTTTTGCAATAAATACGTATTGAATATTGAGAAAATAGTTAATTATGATGAGTTTATAGTTAAAGAGGATGGTTGTAGTAAAGAGCCGTGTAGTGAGGAAACAGGACTATTCTCCAACCCTCGCCCCGGCCTACTCCATTTAAAATATTATAAAAAATATCACTTCACTACGCAAAAACTTCTGCATGTGTCTGGTTGAAATTTCACATGCCTGTTGCAATTGTACTTTAGACTATGTGTATGAAGTTTTATTAAAATTTTGGTATGTTAGGACGTAAGATATCATCGGTAAAAACGTTGAGGGACGCATCCACTTGGGCGGATAATGTTGACTAACTGTCTCGGACATTGGTAAAATGAACATATAGTATGAATACTATACTATAAATAGTACTATAAATTTCAACTAAATCGGTCATCTTTTACTCAAATTATCGCCATGTAAGATTTGACTAATTAAAAATTTGACTAATTAGAAATTTCGAAATTTTTTTATTTAACTGTTTAAAAATGTTAAATGTAACATCCCCCCCCCCCTCACCGACAAGGCACATATCTAAGCGATTGTCAAATTCCTTATAAACTCATTGAACAGTTGACCTTAATCAAAATGATGACGTGTTGACAAAAATCACGATCTTTATGTTCATTAAGATCTTTCGGAAGGGAAGGAAAGTAAACAGCGTCGTTTATGTACTCCAACTGAAGAGTGACGCAGACTGTTAGGTTCGCGGAGAAATAGGGGAAAGGTATTATGTAATATAATACCTGATCGAAGAGCGACAATCCTGAGGTGCACTTCAGCGCAACCTACCAGCAGCCGATAAAACTTGAAAATTCTCTCTTTCAGATAGTTGTTGGTTCACACACTACGGTTCAAAATTCAAGAACTTTTTACGTCCCATTAATGCGAATAAACAATTAAACCTATATACGTCCATCATTTATGCCATGATTTTTAATCTTCACACCATGATAATTTTCAATTCGTAAAAAAATACTTTGCAATAAAAGGATTATTATAAATATTAATTGACTTCAGTATATTTGTTGTAATCACGCAATATGTAGGTATATTCTGTTTATCATCGATGCGTAGCAGTAACGCTCGGCCTACTTCGTTGCACCTGAGCTCTTATTATTCTTGTACTATCATTTCGCAGAATCTTTTTAAAATCATTGTAAAGTGCTTGATAGTACCCTTCTTTAAAATGTAATGTTTTTTATTATTCTAAATTCAGCACATAATGTTTAATTTATAAACTTTTTTACATAGATATGTTTTTGGGCTGGGGGACAGATTTCCATCAAGAAAAAAATGACTAGAAGTACTCTGCCAATTAGTGTGGCACATAGCTTCCTCCATTTTGAATACTTTAATGATTTTATGCTTTTACAGCCCATTATTGTAAAATTTATCTAATTTTCCCCGATTTTTATTTAAACTATCAAAATTGATTTGATTTTTTACATGAATTCAAGTACATCTAGCGGTATTTAATTTAATTTAGCAATATTTAAGCAGGCATTTAAAGAGCGTCGATGGTTGAAATTAATCTGGGGCTATGTACGGGCTAGCCATCCAAATTTCATATAAATAGATAAGTAATTTTAAATATATAGTTGTGAATAAATGTATGTTTGTGTGCATGTGGAAGAGAAACAAATGGACGCAGAAGGTTGAAACTTACTTGGGACCAACAATGGGCTAATTATGACCTACCATCCAAAATTAATTAAAATCGGACAAGTAATTTTATGTTGTATCGCAAAAATTGAGCGACAGACCGACACTAAACAAAAACTATTCCCTGATGTCTGAAATCGATTTATGTCTTGAAATTCTTGAAATCGGAGACAAAAAATAAAATTCGCTATTCAGAACGATCACATAGCTTCTACCTTTGGTAAGTTCGAAAGAAAAAAGGACATTAAGAATGAGGCTCTCTTAAATGTAGTATGTATTAGGAAGTTGGGATATAACAAGAGGTAGTTTGGTTTTCAGTTTAGTTCTATATTTTGCCACAGGTGAACACAAATTCTTTTAGAATTCTCTTAGGTGTATTCTTTTACTAATACATTAGCTGAAAAATTACAATAATAGAAAATTACAAACCCCATTTTATACTGTAGATATCTCCAGCTTAAGTGCATTAACTTGGCTTACAATTAACTGCAGATCAGATAACATATTATTTATTTTATGTTCTCAAATTCCCACATAGTAGATGAAAAATACCTGCATCAGGTGACATCGTCGCCCCAATGAGGTGACATTGTCCTCAATTTCAGTTCTTTCCCAACACCGTCCTTCTTTTCACGTTAAATCTAGTCGCATCCTTCTAATCGCATCTGCCAATGCTAGTCGCATCCTGCTAATCGCATCTGTCAATGTTAGTCGCATCCTGCTAATCGTCAGATAACTAATTAAAAGCGTAACTGACCTCAACTAAATCCTTGTCGTCTTCCTGGACTGTCTGACAGTAGCAGAAATTCATATCAGGATGTGGCCAAGATAACCTTTTATCTGGTAAATAATAAATGTGTAAAGAAAAACGTCATAATACCAATTAATAAATTATGTATACATATTCATTAATGCATTTTTGAAGGTGTTGTGTTTATCAGTAATTATATTATATGAAATTTAAAATATAGTTTTGCTTCCTTATAATAATAATAATAATTTTAGATCTTCTTAACTATATACGTAACATAAACATATAAACACACTTTTTATTCAATTTGCAAAATACATGGATAACATATAATAATAACATATTTATCATAAATACATAATATAAAACGATATTCAGTTTTCTTTATCTTTTACTATTAAATTGGTTTAATACTTATTTTGTTACCAACAATTTAATTTAATTTGTTTTGTTGATAGTATCTGTTTTTGATTTTCTTTTGTTTAATTTTTGTTCAATTTTTTATCATTCCTCGTAAAAAAGTTATGACATTATGATATTTGTACATTTTTGGTATTTTAGTTATTTGTTCAAACTAGCGGCCGCCCCCAGGTTCAAGCATCTGCTTTTTTGGGGGCGCTCACCCACACTATGTAAAGGTATATTATGTATGTGTATGTATGTATATGTTGTATGTATATATATATATATATGTATGTATGTATGTGTATATATATGTATATATGTATGTATATGTATATATATATGTATGTTTGTGTATGTGTATATGTGTGTTATACATATATATGCAAAAAATTGTGAGAAATTGTGAGGAATAAAAATTATTTATTTATTTATTCCCGAGTTTGCCGAAGGTAGGTGAAGCTATGTGATCGTTCTGAAGAACGAAAAATGTGTAGGTCACTGATTTCAAAAATTCCAAAACAGAAATCCTTGTCAGACATCAGGGAACATTTTTGGTTCCGTGTCGGTCTGTCGCTTAATTTTTGTGATCTATTATGTCTTCAAGACTACCCGTCTCATTCTGTAAAATTTGGGTGGTAGGCCATAATTAGCCCACTGTTGGTGCCACGAAGTTACAACCTTTGCGCCCATTTGTTTCTATACCACATGTCCACAAACATACATTTATATACCCCTATAACTTCAAAAGTACTCTGCTTTTATGAAATTTAAATGGTTTTGTCAAACGTAGCTCTCAGATAGCCCCATATTAATTTCAAACGTCTGGCTCTTTTAAATTTTGCTAAATTGGTACTTTAATTCAGGTAATAAATCAAAGTAATTTTTGACAGATTTAAAAAGTTTTGACAATAATAGGTTGTAGAAGAATAAATTAATTAAAGTATAAGCTATGTGCTACACAATCATTCTTCTGTATCCGATTTTTTTTTTTATTTTGATTAACAGAACAATTTTTATATATTGTCTTGTTATTTTTAAATTTACTATCTAAAATTATTATTACTTTACCTTTTATAATTTAGTTTTCGTTAATTTTCTTTTATTTGTATTTTTACCTACGCGCTTATCATATTTTCCTATCTCTTAACGCTGTTATTTCTGTTACTTTTTTGTTTTGTTTTTCTAAATCTATTACTTAGTAACTTAGTAGAAAGATTAGCAATATGTCAAGATAACATCTTAATACGTTTTAACTTGGTTTTATCTAATTTCCTCATTAGTTGAAAGATTAGTGGATCGCGTGATTGCCTCCTAGGTGTATTTTTATTATCAATTATCATCTAAACACTGATTTAGGTCATCTGATGTGACCGAAGTTTTAAATCAAATATCTAAAAATTAACAGGTTTTATAAATGTTTAATATATAGACTTATTTTTAATTCAAGCTACGATTAAATTTATTTATCAAAAAATATTTTACAATCAAATATTATATTCAGTTACACATGGATAATTAAAAATCTTTATAATATGCAAACTACGATTTATTCGAGTAAACTGATAAACCATGAACATAGTTTTTACCATTCTTATCATACGTGGTGAGATCAAAAAGTACCCGACCTTAATTTTTATTGGCCAAACAAAGAAAGCTGTGGGGGCGAGACTTGGTGTACGGTTGCAGGCATGCCTAGTGAGAATGCTCAATTTTTTGTAAGTCTGCAACACGATTCAGTCGGTGGTATGCTATTAATTAGTGAGCCAGTGCGAGTGAGGGTCGTCGCATTTTTCTTTCTGACAAAATGACAAAATAGTCGAACAGCACTACTGCATAAAATTTAAGCTTGGCGACTCTCAAATGGAAACAATCCGCAAGATTTAGCAAGTGTTTGGGAACGAAGCGATGGGCACCACAAAAATAAAGGAGTAGTGCAACCGCTTCAATGATAACCGCTGAATGGTTAGCAATTTAGGTCCCAACTTTGCTGAGACCCTCCTGAGGACCAAGTCGTCAGTCAAAATGGATTGAATGGACTCAACACTAATGTTCACCTCGTCTAAAAGTTCTCTGATCGTCATTCGGCGATTCTGCATCTCCAAGTTCCTTACTTGTTCAATAACGGCCTCATTTCGGGATGCTGCCAGACCGTGCTTCCACTCTCCATGGATAAGCGGCCATCTTTGAAGTGGTGTGTGGTGCCGGTGTGTCGTTAATAAACACTTGTTAAATCTTGCGGATTGTTTCCATTTGAGAATCTCCAAGCTTAAAACAAAATTTGATGCAGTAGTGCTGCTCGAATTTTCTGTCATTTTGTCAGAAAGAAAGATGCGACGACCCACACTCCCACTGGCTCACTAATTAATAGCTTACCACCGACTGAATCGTGTTCCAGAATTAAAAAAAATTGAGCATTCTCACTAGGCATGCCTGCAACCGTACACCAAGTCTCGCCCCCACAGCTTTCTTTGTTTGGCCAATAAAAATTAATGTCGGATACTTTTTGATCACACCACGTAGATATGTTTTAGCTCAAGGGAAAGAAAAAATTTCCCTCATGCAAAAAACGACTTGAAGAATGTAACACTTTTAAATATCTTGATAGGAAGTTAGGATTTAACAGGAGGTTAATATGTTTATATTTATAGTACAATATTTTGACGATAGGAGGTCTGAAGTTTCAATATACGACATGCAAAATGTGACAATCTTAAATATTGTGCCAGGAAGTTAGAATTTAACAGGAGGTAGATTGGTTTTCACTTGTATTCATTTTAGTACTATATTTCGCCGCTGAAAGTATTCTTTCTCAATTTTATATAAAATGATATCAGAGCTCCTAGTGGACCAAATGACCAAATGGTAATTAAAATGGATTAATTTTCCATAATTTCACTTAAGATCCATCTACTATATCTATTAGACAAATATACTGATTTCCTCCACTTCATGGATAAACATTGAAACGTCGATATGTGGATTCATGTCCACAAATATATCCATATGATTCATTATTTTTCCATGAAATGTAGAAAATGAGTATTTTTTACTACGTTTTTATTAGCTTGCTTTCTTGTTTGTTTGTCCAGTACAAATCTTGTAATCGACTTTTAACTAACTTCCCGAGTAGCTAGACATTTGAAACTTTTAGAATAGCTCAGAACACGATGACAATGCATTATTTTAATACTTTTAGCCATATTTCAGCAGAATTTTGCTGTATGGAAGTTAGTTCGGAAAAATTCGGAAAAAAGTTATTTTATTTGTTTTGAAATGAGCCATGTTTAAGATCTTCGTTTTGACGGGTTTCAAATTTATGATTTATGACAGAAAATTTAAAAATGTAGTTTATTTCTATTTTGAATCTATACTATTTAACAAACATGTTTTGCGGTTTTTTTAAAGAAATTATTTACTTTTTTTTAGGTTGGAAATAGCTATAAATAATATCTGCAATATTGCAATCCTTTTCCATCATGCATGTATGAACCATTCTCTGAAATTGACAATGCGGTACATGTCCAGTTTGACCGCTACATCTGGAAAATCGATTGGAAAATAATAACAATAAAAATATATTGTTTTTTTTGGAATTGAAAATACAACGAGGAAACAATAGCATTGGAAAAAAATAAAATATATAGAAATAATATTAACAAGATAGAAGAGAAAACCGTATTGTTTTTTTAGTATTAGAGTAATATGATAAAGAAAAACTAAGATAAAAGGGTAATAAAAAAGAAGCGAGATAAAATATATAATAGTCCTTTTCACAAGAATACACAGATTGAAATAACAGCTCGCTTCTTGTTGAGATTTGGAATCTTAAGCTATAGATTATAGGATATAGATAGATTATAGGATAGAAAACATAGATTCTATCGAGTGAGTTCTTTACTGATTTTAATGGCATTCTTTTCAATCACATTGTGTGACATTAAAGATATTGAATTTATGTAATTATCTAAATAATATTAATTATCTAAACCGATAGCAGAGATTTCCACGGAATTATCCATTTTGGGTGTATTTAAGTCGATTTAAGGGGTTTTTAGTTGCATGAATCAATGATAATAGCAATATATACATTTAATCTTACAACTCTTATACCGCATTTACACATTCGCGCTCGTGACTCGCCTCGCGGTTCGCCGGAAGTCGTAGTCTAATTTTTCCACTCGTCCCCACAACGCGAATGGCCATTTACACATTCGCGCTCGCGACTCGCCTCGTGCTTCGCCGGAACTCTCTATTAATTCAACTACTAACGCAATCAATGGCAATTAGTACACACAATAAAATCACACTGGTGGAAGTTTATATAAAATAAGTTATATATAACTTTATGAAAAGTTTTTTCTTATTTATATATATACTATATATATAAATATATAAACTTTATGTAAAGTTTATATATACTTTTATATTAGTTATATATAAACTATATGAAGTTTTATATTAGTTATTATATAAACTTTATATAAAGTTTTATATTAGTTATATATTAACTTTATATAGTTTTATATACTTTTATATTAGATATATAAAGTTAGTATTAGTGATATCTAAACTATATAAAGTTGTATATTAGTTATATAAACACTATATATAAAGTTTTATATTATTTATATACGTACAAACTTTATTTAAAGTTTTATATTAGTTATATATAAACTTTATATAAATTTGTATATACGTTTTGTATTAGTTAGATATATAAACTTTGTATTAAGTTTATAGATAATTTTGATATAACTTTATTTATTTTTTAACAGAGTGTTTTGATTTATGTGTACTTAATATCACTTCATTATATTTTATTACCAAAAAATATCAGTCAATTCAACCAATTAATTACAGAAGCATTAATCTATATTTTATTTTTGTACTTTCATATTATACTTATATTATAAAAAATATAGTGGGTGTTAGGGTCCTAAATAGCTGGTTCACCGTGGTACATTTCCAAAAAAAATTATCCATTCCATTCTCCGATTAAAAAGAAAAAAGTAAAAAAACAAACAAAAAACACGTGATAAAGAGAAGGACTCGTTGTGAAATGAACAGCGAGTGTGTAAACACTGAGTTCGCCTCGCCTCCCGACTCGTTGCAACCCTAGACTTCCAGGAATTTCCCTTTGACTCGCGCTAGAGAGACCGCTCCTGACGCGATCGCCACGAGTCGCGAGGCGATTGACGAGGCGAATGACGAGTGAGTCGTTTACACAATCGCCTCGCGGCTCGCCTCGCGCCTCGCCTCGTCAATCGTGCGAATGTGTAAATGCGGCATTAGAATTAAACTCTGATTTGTAGGTGTTTGTTCTTTGATGTTGTTATATTTTACGTGTGTATTCGTGTTAAATTACCCTAGTATATATAAATAACCATATTTCATTACTTGAAGGAGCTAAATACAATATAATTAACTGTTATGTAAAGTATATAAGTTATGCTGTACTTGATGTTATTTATCAAGCTTATTATGTGATATATTTTATGTCATGTATATATTTCATTTCTCACGTTCGTATTTTAATCATATAACTGTAGTCTGTTCTTCGAGCTGTAAATACCTTTATAAGATATGCTATAATTTCATTACTTTTTTTAGAAATACTAATTATTTTCATGTTCTAGAGATTAATTAAGCTAATTTCTACACAAGAAGAAACTTTTTCTCTTAGTAATTTTGGCAATTTTAATTTATTATTCGATGGATTTCATATTTTCTATATTTTTGATAGTTTTATTGCTTAATTAAATTCTATCTAATAAGAAAAAACCCTCAATTTCTCCCCATCATGACATTTAAAAGCTTTTTTAAATTATCTATCTATATTAAAAAAGTTTTGTAAACAAACGAGTTCAGTGAGAGTGATATACAAAACCTGTGTGAAAGAGCGCGATAGAAGAAAAGAGGGGTAGTCCGGAGAGAAACGAGGGATCTTGAGAGTGACATACTAAACTGCGTGTAGTAAGAGTGAGGGTGATTAGGGGGGTAAGGGAGAACTTGAAAGTAGGTATATCAGAATGTCAGAGAGACAAGGAAAGTAGAGAGTAGTGCGACTACCCCCACTACTTCAGACGCTGTGCTACACTATACTCATCGCATCTTCACCTCACCCATCTCATTCCATAACTATGCACACGCACACACCTTGCAAAAAAAGATTGCTGAATCAGTCCTTCTTAGGACATTCTCAACAGTCCTTTTCAGTACTTTCTATAGCTAATGTGATACTTTACAGCATGTATGTTTTTGTCAACATTGAAAAGAAACATGAGATCAATTTTAATGCTTTACTTTAGAGTGCATCGACATGGCAGCGGCCGCTTTCCGGGGGTTGACGTGCGAAGCGAGTAGGGGGTGGAGCCCCCTAGTATATAATAAGAATAAGAAAAAACCTCTATTTCTCCCAATCATGACATTTAACTCGTAGGTCGTTAGATTGTTGTGTCGCTTATTTAAACTGTATATAATAAGAACCCCCCCCCTTTTTTTCTTCAAGTCATGACATTTAACTCTTAGTTACTTAAACATCTTTGATGCAAACAAGTTGGAGTAGTAAGTAGTTTAGTTGCTTGAAGTTAGGAATTCTATAAACAACTTTTTGCCTTCTTAGATATCTTTGAGTGCAATTAAGTCGGCAGAAACTACAGAAAAACTATGTTTGAATAATACATTTGTTATTGTGGTTCTATAAAGTAATGAAGAAAATTCTAAGTTTAAATCAGTGTAAGTTTTTCAAATATCCTTGTATTATTATAGTCCAGTAAAATTAGGAAAAAAAAGGGTGTTCCTTCGGAATAATTTTAAGCCACGATTTTTTTTCACAGAGAGCTTTGTCTTTGCAAATAATATATGAAAAGTCCCCAACTTTTTTTATGTGCGCCCCTCTTTTTTAAAGGGGGGGGGGAGGGGGTAAAATTTAAAGGACTTTAGCTAAGCAAGTGGGGTATCATTTTCTATGCACTTTTTTACGCTGAATCGATTAAAACAAGAATCAAGTCGATGCGACCTATAGTTTGGAAGATATAAGGGGTTTTATGTATAAAAAAATCAACTATTTTAATGTATACCTCCTAGGGTTTGAAACCAAAACAGTTTTGAAAACGATTTTGACAATTCATTGAAACGTAGTACATGTTTTATTTAATAGAAACATGCCTAGAGCTGTTTAAAGCAAGATGAAATTTTGGGTACAGACCTCAAACTGAATTTGAGCACTTTTAATGTAGAACAAAATAAATGTAATCAGCAATCAATGTTATTTGTAGTGACAATCAATGTTATTTGTAGTGACAATCAATGTTATTTGTAATAACAATCAATGTTATTTGTAATAACAATCAATGTTATTTGTAATAACAATCAATGTTATTTGTAATAACAATCAATGTTATTTGTAATAACAATCAATGTTATTTGTAATAACAATCAATGTTATTTGTAGTAACAATCAATGTTATTTGTAGTAACAATCAATATTATTACAATTATTACTTGAATAACGTACCATCTAAATCAGTCTGTGCTTTGGATGGATATTGCTTATTATACACTTCGTTAAAAATTAATTTAAATTTTATAAAACTTAAAAAACTCTTATATTACATCCTACTAATCAGCATTCCGCTTTAATTTTCAAAAGTTTTAAATGAAAATAAACCTTTTTGTAACTTTTAAACAAGCTGTATTTTATTCATGCAAAGACATAAAGTTTCAGATAATAATTTTAATTTTAGTTTAAATAATTTTTTGTTTAAAAAAAAAATCCCTAATGTCATTTAAGACACTTAAGTCTCTCTGACTTACAAACGATAATGTGATTCAACGAACCATATATGAGTTCATCGCCCTATAATTCTCCAGACCCCAAGACTACTCCAAGAAAGTAAGACAGCAAAAGAAAAATAAATGGAGAAGGTATTTTTACATTATACGTGGTTGGCGACATGCTCCTGTCTATAAAATCCAATAATATCATGTTAAAAATAATTTTTTTACAGCTTTTGACTAGATATAGAGGTAAAACTTATCCATGTCCAGAGAAACATCAAAAGTTCTAAACATAGATTTTGCTTTTATTTTTCTCTTTCACCGTTCGACTAATAACATAAATTTATTGTATATTCTAGAGAGACCGCTCCTGACGCGATCGCCACGAGTCGCGAGGCGATTGACGAGGCGAATGACGAGTGAGTCGTTTACACAATCGCCTCGCGGCTCGCCTCGCGCCTCGCNGTAATAACAATCAATGTTATTTGTAATAACAATCAATGTTATTTGTAATAACAATCAATGTTATTTGTAGTAACAATCAATGTTATTTGTAGTAACAATCAATATTATTACAATTATTACTTGAATAACGTACCATCTAAATCAGTCTGTGCTTTGGATGGATATTGCTTATTATACACTTCGTTAAAAATTAATTTAAATTTTATAAAACTTAAAAAACTCTTATATTACATCCTACTAATCAGCATTCCGCTTTAATTTTCAAAAGTTTTAAATGAAAATAAACCTTTTTGTAACTTTTAAACAAGCTGTATTTTATTCATGCAAAGACATAAAGTTTCAGATAATAATTTTAATTTTAGTTTAAATAATTTTTTGTTTAAAAAAAAAATCCCTAATGTCATTTAAGACACTTAAGTCTCTCTGACTTACAAACGATAATGTGATTCAACGAACCATATATGAGTTCATCGCCCTATAATTCTCCAGACCCCAAGACTACTCCAAGAAAGTAAGACAGCAAAAGAAAAATAAATGGAGAAGGTATTTTTACATTATACGTGGTTGGCGACATGCTCCTGTCTATAAAATCCAATAATATCATGTTAAAAATAATTTTTTTACAGCTTTTGACTAGATATAGAGGTAAAACTTATCCATGTCCAGAGAAACATCAAAAGTTCTAAACATAGATTTTGCTTTTATTTTTCTCTTTCACCGTTCGACTAATAACATAAATTTATTGTATATTCAATCTATAATTCTATTTTATCTATTATATAAAAATAAATTAGGTATATTCAATCTATAATTCTATTTTATCTATTATATAAAAATAGATAAAATAGAATTATAGATTGAATATACAATAAATTTATGTTATTAGTCGAACGGTGAAAGAGAAAGCTAAAAGCAAAATCTATGTTTAGAACTTTTGATGTTTTTCTGCTCATGGTCCATATCCATTCTTAAAAACATGCAATATTGAATTTTTTTTCACTTTTTGTTGAGCCCTGCTGAACACCATTTTTTAGGCAAAAAAAGTTACATATAAGGAATGAATATTAGACTGGATTTGGATTCTATGACTAAAAATAAGAATTTTTTGTTTCATGAATTATTTTCCTAAATCCATTAGTTTAGCTGTAAAATGGACTTAGTTTCAATTTTAGCACGTTCAGGGCTCTTTAGATGGCAAACTAATGCTCGGAGCAAAAAATGTCCAAGAGTAAAAAGTTTTTATGTTTAGCCATAGAATCCAAATCCAGTCTTAAAAATTTGGCTTCCTATTTACTTTTTTTTAATTTTGTAAATTACACACACTTCTGCTAAACACAGAACATGTTCAGCATATGTTCTGGAAGCGTCTTTTAAGCCATTATCGAAACCCTGAAAACCGCATCTTCCTATCTATCATGGTTCCGGAGATACTTCGCTGTTCCATATTAGCTGGGACACCCTGTATATATTCACTATGATATGTTGTGGAACGTCACTTAGTTTTGGGTACTACAACACAGTTGAGATACACTAGTTTTACCGAAGAATTATAAATGTATGACAATAATGTTCTCAGTCTCAGTACCTGACATTCTTTATAACTTGACTTGGATTGTGTCTACGGAACATTTGCTTTCGTTCAGTTCAAGCACATTCATCGGACCTGTATCATAGTGAATGGATAGATTAGCCTAGATTCAATTCATGACTCGTTCTCATGAGCCATGCATATAAATTCCCTCATTTGTCTGCTCTCTCCTCTCTAGCTAATTTAGCCACACCTATATGTATGCTAATGTGGAATCATCTTAAAGGCATAGTAGGGTTGTAAATGTACCTTCCTGGATATTGGAGTCTGTGACGTATTCGTCACGTAATAATAACTACTAACAGCTTGTGTATCATATTAACATGAGTATGTCTGTCACGGAAAAAAGACAGGAAAAATGTGACAGTCTTAAATATCGTGATAGGAAGTTAGGATTTAACAGGAGGTGGATAGGTTTTCATTTATAGTTCAATATTTTGACGATAGGTGGGCTAAAGTTACAATAAACGAAATACAAATCCTGACACTTTTAAAAATCATGCCAGGATGTTAGAATATCATAGGAGGTAGGTTTGTTGTTACTTCTTTAGATTGTTACTCCCTTATGAATTGTTTAGTATATAAATGAGTTATTAAATAACTATTAAGGAAAAGGGGATGTTGAATGTTAATTCCCATGTAGTTTGGGATAAAAGAATATCACACTTCCGTTTTTATAAGGGGAGTAACAGCCTAAAGAAGAACATTCCTTGCACTTTCTTTAGATTGTTACTCCCTTCTGTTTTTTTTTTATAAGGGAGTAACTCATTCCGTACACCTTCTTTAGATTGTTACTCCCTTCTGTTTTTTTATGAGGGGAGTAACTCATTCCGTACACCTTCTTTAGATTGTTACTCCCTTCTGTTTATTTGTAAGGGGAGTAACAATAAACAAATTACCGAGCTGCTCTTATGTGGGCCGCTTTACTTTCATACTACATTTGTTGTAATTACATACATTACGGAAAACAATTAAAAATAATTACAGTTCACCTACTTTTAAAAAAAAGAGTCATACGTTATGCTCTTTTAACTCCAGAGGTTTTTACTTCCTAAAAATAAAATAAAATAAAAATGCAGGTTAAAACGTTCTTTGAACTCGCTTATTCAGAAAATCTAACATTCTATTCTGAAAAATAATGAACTTTTTTTTATAAAAAAGAGTCTCAATAAATCCTTAGAATATTATTATATTCATTATTATTATTATTATTATTGTACAACTCCATTATTATATTCCTTTTGTGATTTTTTTCCTTTACTTAGTTTGTGTAAAATCGATATAAAGATTGACTTCACTTTTGTCATTTTATTCCTTTCGCTTGAATCTTACTATTTATTTGACAACAATAGACGAGTCGACTGGGAAAAGGAACAAAGAAAATTACAATTGCATTTATTTCATATATAAAAGCACTTTTTTTAATCTATATCATTTTAAACCCTTGTGATTTTATTTATACTTAATACTGTAAAACAAAAGAAACTGAAAGTTTAATCCTGTATGTATAATGTATAATTGTCTCTAATCATATTTATATAAGTTTATCATCTCATAAAAAATATTATGACATCCATACGAAGTGAAATAATAATTAATGTTAAAAAATATATATAATTAATGCAAAAAATAAAATAGTAGTTGGTTCCTTGACCATTTTTAGAAAAACATTAGGTTTGTTTCAACCACACTTCAAACTGGTTTGGAACTGTCCGACGCATGCGCAACGGACCACAATTGATCGTTTTTCGCTAACGCGCATGCGTCGTACAGTTTGAAGTGTTGTTGGAACAAACCTATTATATTTCCCCTGTTGATTCCCTCATACTTACTTAAAGTGTTTAAAACAATGTTGTTGGTTTTTTTTTTTTTTTTTTAAATACACTATCTAAAACAGTTGAAGTATGGCAGCCATTTTTGAATTCTTCTGCACACTATAATTTTTGTTCTTGCGGGAATTTACGTCAACTTTCATGTTAAAATAAAACAAACACGCTACGAGAAAATGTCGTTTCTCCATACTTGATGGCTGATCGGCAATTGATTTTTCGATGTAAATTTGTTTTATAAGATTTATTAAATTGGTTTAACATAGATTTGTTTAATTCAGCTATACAGAGTCAAATATATGTTTTATTTAAATTTTATAACATAGTTATAGGCTTAAATTTATTGACTATTGTTGTTACTCCTCTGATTTTTATGAAATTAAGATGTTTTGTCTAAAGTAGACCGTAGAAAGTCCCAAATTAATTTTAACCGTCTGCGCTCTTGACTTTTATTTAATTAAACATACTTCATTTAAAATAATGAATACAAAAATACCATTTTAAAAAACTAGTCTTATTTTTAGCTTGGTTTATGTATTCTTCACCTAAATTGTGCCCTTGTGCAATTTGTCAAATTTAATAAACGTGTAGAAAATATAATCAATTTGACAATAATGGGTTGTAAAATCATTAATTTATACGAAAAACGGACGAGAAGAAACTATGTGCTACACTAATTGACATACTATTTTGTAATAAAAAGAAAATGTAATTGACGTAATATTGAAGAAAATTAAATTTACTCTTGAAAATATAAATTTTTCTTATTAACTTGACAATATGAGCTTTTATTAGGCAGCCTTATTGACGAATAATAATTATAGAATTTTTCAATATCTATTTTTTCAAAATCACATTTTAATGAATTTACAGTAGAATAATTACAAGATAAAAAGAACTTTTTATATACTACGTTTTTAAATTTTCTGTTGAATCATAGAAACCTGGTTGTCACACGTCAATTAATTCATTTCATTGTTTACTTTTCCGGTTTCGCTGTCATTCAATGTTTATCTCTTTAAAAAATCACAACTTTGAAACCCATCAAAATGAGGATCGTTAAATATGGGAAGTGTCACAACAAATAAAATAACTTGCGGATTTTTTCCGAACTAACTTTCATACAGAAAAATTTGCTGAAAACGAATTAAATTCTGCAGAAAGATAGCTAAAAGTATTAAAATATTGCATTGCCATCGTGTTCAGAGCTAGTCTAAAATTTTAAAATGCCTACCCTATTCGGGAAGTTAGTTAAAAATTTATTACAAGATTTGTACTAGACAAACAAACAAGAAAGCAAGCTAATAAAAACGCAGTAAAATCATCCTACATACTCAAAAATTCAAAAGTGCACAATGATCAACTTACTTATTTTATCGTATGACTTCTTTTATTCATTTTTCAGTTGGGTTTTCAGAGGTGAAACACAGAATTTGATTTCCAATTTTTAAATTAAAATATTTACGTGACAAGTGAACTCAAATACTTAAGGATCTTTATGATTGAAGAAAAATTTAGTTTTATTCAATTTAATGCGTATATTTATCTTACTCTATTTAATACGAAATGATGTCGTTTGAAACGTACACTCTGATTATGATTGTTAAATAAAGTCCTTATTTTTATTATTATAATTGAATTTACCTTCTTATATTAAAATGCTAACGAAAGAGAGCCCCCCCCCCACCCCCCGCAGTTTTCCCGTCTTATTTAAATATTTAAAATAGCATAGTTTGGTTAAATTAGTGTATTTCTCAGCGGCACTTTTATCTAATCTCATTGCTTTGATAGTTCATTTTTGCATGTTTTAGCATGCAATCACGCGAAACGTGAATCACGATGCATAACTGTTCATGCATACTGCTTATATATTCATGCTCTATTATTTTCCCTCACTATTTCAGCTGTTTAACTATATACATCTGTTTTTTTTTTTTTTTTTTTTTTTTTTTTTTTTCCTTCTTTCCCTTGCGATTTGTTAATAATATAATTTTTTTTTCAAAGTCAGATTAGAGCTCTATTACTGCTGATTGATTCCGTGCTGCTAGGTTTAGTTGCAGATAAATGGGTGATGTGAATTGATGCATTGTTTCATTTAATATTTGGAAGTCATGCATTTTTTCGTAATAAGTGGAAAATTTTAAAATAATGCTTTTAAATAATATTAAATAAACTATGGTTGTATTTTTTTATGTCACAAATTTATTTAATAGAGAATGTGTTTAGTACAATTGCCTTTAATATTCTTATATTAGCTATAAATATATCGATATAGATGTCAATATATTGGAAATAATTTGTTATATCGATACAGATATCGATATAAATCAATATATCTATATAATTTAGTGTATCGATATATAAATCGATATAATTTAGTATATCGTTATAAAGCAATATTTCGATCTAAATATCCATATAAATCAATGTTATATCCATAGAGATATCGGTCGATTGTTACTATAGTATTCACAACTTGATTAAGGAATGTAGTCATTGTGTTAAACATCTTTGTAAGCGCAAGTATTGCGAGGGATTTAAAATATTTAAATATATTTAGGATTCTGTAAGCCACTGTAGTATCTATTTATTTAAATCTTATGGGAAGAATACAAAAACGTATTGTTGCTTAAACTTTTTATTTTTTCAACTTTTTTTTTTCTCGAAAGTATAATTTATTTAAAGTAAATTTAGATGTGATAGCATTTGTTTTAGAATTTTAAAACTAATATGTATAAAAGATTAATATTTATATCCATAAAGGGTTTTAGGGGGACGCTAAGAAACTTAAAAGTATTTTTATAATGAAGTTACTCACTTTTAACTGTATCAAAATCACCCGAAAAACCTAATACTTCAGTTTAAAATATTTGCTCACAAATTACTAAATTAACGCACTAAAACGACTAAATTTGTTAAAATTCTTGAAATTTCTGCTACAAATACTAGTTTGTTCAATAATTTTTCTTATATTATTTAAAATAAATGTTGGTCTTATGCTTTGATTATAAAAGAAATTATAGAAGAATGTTGCTCCTCTATCATTTACAAAATAAACTAGAGTAGTGAAACTTAAGGATTAATATATGTATTTTAAAGAAAGTTTCGTTATTGAAAAGCACCAAAATATCAAGGTGACGTATTTAATGAAAAACTAGTTATTTCAGTCTTTTGTGTTAATTGAGTTATCACCTGAGTCCTGAATATATAATTGTAATTATTTAGTTAAATAAGTTATTTTAGTGGCTATACACCAAGTGCGCCGGGAAAGGTCGGGTTACGGTAGAAGTGCGCCAGCCCCTTTTTGAAGGGTACGGTCGAAGTGCGCCGGGTTAATCCCATCTATTGAAACAGGTAGTCCGCCCTTTAACCACCTTCTGAATGCCTAATCTTTGTCAATATTCCCATATACTCAATATAAGCAGTTGGAAGTTACTTTTAACAAACTATTCAGAGTGATATGGCGATCATTAGCAAATCTCAGTGCATAGGAGAATCTGTAGAATATTCTCGTAAGAGCAAAATCCAAATTGAGCCAGAAAATACATTTTAATTTGTGAATATTTAAAATAAAAAAGCAAGAAAGGACTAATCGTTCTCAATATTCCCCATAGTCATTATTAAAGCGATTTGAAGTTACTTTGAACAAACTGCTCAGAATGATACGGCGATCATTAACAAATCTCAGTGCATAGGAGAATCTGTAGAATGTTCTTGAAAGAACAAAACCCAAATAGAGTCAGAAGATACACTTTAATTTGTGAATATTCAAACTGAAAATAAATACTTACAAAATCAAAATAAGTTATCATTAAACATAGGAAATATAAAAAAAAAAAAAACTAAAAAATACGAAAAAAACTAATTTATTTTGTTAATATTAAAAATTAAAGAAATTTTTCTTACATAAATTACACTCACATAAGTGAATGATAATGTTTATTAGAAGGGCTTAGATTAACTTAACATTAAACGTAGTCATGAAAAATAAAATCTTTTACATATGTAATATACATAATACAATTGAGTCTATATTCAATAAATATAATACAAAACACATATTGAAAGGTGTAATTTATTTATGTACATACTCCTAAATAAATTAAAAATGATTATCACATTTCAAATCTAGATACCTTATTATTATAAACAACCAACGCTAGGCTGCTTGAATCCCACACTGGTATTGGGAATTTAACCGTGGACAGATCAATATAGTTCTCGGTGATATATAGTCCCAAAACCGATCATTGCGATGGCTTATTTTTTGGCTTATAAAATCTTCAATATAACATTCTTCAACTTCTTCAGGGTCTATATAGGGAAGTCCGAAGATAAACTTAATCAATTGACCATCGTTGGTAGAACATCGGTAGTCCTCAGTAAATCAAAAATCCTGAATTTTTCCAAAGTGCTTGGTAAGACGTTTCGAACGACTTGTTGGATTTCAATTTCGAAGTCCGCTACAAAGTTCTTTGAGTTTAGACGAGGTGCAAGAGGTATAACCCGGGTTACCTGACCTCACCCTTTAGACTAAGAGGCTGGCGCACTTCGGTACCAGCCATTTTAGTCTCATCTTGTTAATTTAATTTTCATATTTCTAAACATACGATGAAGAACACAATTACTTTTTGCTTCCGAGCTTACAGAAAACAGCGGAACCGTTATAAACGAAATTTTTTTTGCTCTCTGTATCCCAAAATTCTTAGGCAGAAACCCGTTTCAAACATCAGAGAACATGTTGTTATGTCTCGTGTCTGCGTATCGGTCTGCCATTCAAAATTGTAATGAATCAACGCATCTTAAAACAACTCGTAAATTTGGACGATAAGGTCACAATTAGCCCATTTTTTGGTCTCATATTAATTTCAACATTCTGCGTTAAAATAAACGTTTACCAACATATCTTAAATACTAATTGTCCGATATTAATGAAATTTGTATGGTAGGTCATAATTAGCCAATAGTTGGTCCCTTATAAGTTTAAACCTGCTGCGCCGATTTGTTTCTCTTCCAAGTACGCTCAACATGTATTTATGCCCATATCTTTAAAAGTAGTCATCAAGTCATGTGATTTTTATAAAATTTGAATCGTTGGTCGAAAGTTGCCCTCTGATAGCGCCAGATTAATTTTAACCGTCTACGCTCTTTAAATTTGGCTAAATTGATACTTTAATTCATATAAAAAATTAAAACAATTTTGACAGATTTAATAAACAGGTAGAAAATAAAGTCTGATAATAATGGGGTGTAAAATCATAAAATAATTAATATACGAAATAAGATGCGATTAAGCTTTGTGCCGCACACAAAATCGGCAGACTATTTAAAATATCAATCTTTATTTTAAAACACGATAATTTAATCAGATTATAAAATCCAATCCAATCTATTGGCTCTCTCGTTATAGTGCTGACATAAATCAATAATTTATTTAACGTAATTATTTAACTTACGATTTATTTACTAGGCAACAATATAATAGGATAGTATGCTCATGCATGTATTACTTAATGTATGCTTAAATTAAGTGTTTTTAGGGTCCGTAGGCGAAAGCCAAGGACCCTTATATTTTCGCGCGTGTGTCTGTCTGTCCGTCCGTCCGTCGCATGCTCTCACGGCTACATCTTTCGTCCGATGACTTTGAAATTTGGCATGTATATGTCTTGTACCTACCCACACCTGTTAAAAATATAGCGAATTAAAAAAAAAATATTTTTCAAAAAATTTAGGGTAAAAAAACTTGAGGGTTAAATTTTTTTTTTTTTTTTCGACATCGTGAGAGGTATCATATTAAAGAATACGTCGAGCTGATTACAAAAATATATAATTCTTTGGTTATAAAGTTATAACTTCGTTTGAAGTGGGTGTGAAACGTGCCCCCCCCCTCTATCTCGCATGCAAAGTGCAAAAAAACTGAAAAAATTCCTGAACATTCTTCGACCAAAAGTAAAGAAACCACTTTTTGGAAATTTCGAGAAAAAAATTATTTTATTTTTTATTGGCAAAATACTTTTTTTTTAAATTATTTTATTTTTTATTGGCAAAATACGTTTTTTTATAAGTATGGTCTTTTCGATGTTTTTATATGGTTGTTTTTGGGTTGAGTGGTAAATAAATACTTTAACAGAAGTTTGTTTATGTGTTTGGAGAATATCAGACCCATAGGATAGTTCAAAGTAAGCTTTTTAGCATTTTAAAAAACACCATCAGTAGGGTACTATTTTAACTATACAGTGTGGCCTACGGACCCTCGCTGTGTGCTGGCTAGCACACACTTGACCTGTTTATTTACTAATAAGATTTTTTTCAATATCTGATAATTACAATAATAGTTTTTATTGTTGATGACATACTTTTTTCATTCCATATACATGTTTATTTTTTAATTATTAAATTTATATTTACTCATCTACAATTATATTGTAATATTTATTGTTACTTCGAAATCATCACCCAAGCAGTTACCACTATAAGACCTGGAATTCCATTATGATATTAATCATGGAAGCCTAGATACTAAGATTTTAACTTCATCAGATTTTACATTTTGATTAATCAAATGTTATTCATATATGAATGTACTAAGGCTTTATCAGCCCTTTGAGGTTAGAAAAAACAGTAAAATTAAAATTTCATTGGTTCTAAGCAAGATATCAAATATCGTAGTACACGCTTCATTCCTAATTTTAATTCTGCGCAATTTGAGCCCTATTTCAACTTCCTATGATAAATAGTATTTCCTAAATAAATAGCAGGCGCCATTTCAATACAACGATTAAACTCGTTCTATTGAAATAGTTGTAGTATTTATTGTTGTAGGGAGTTGAAATAGGGCTCAAATTGTGCAGCATTAAAATTAGGAATGAAGCCTGTACTTAGATTTTTGATATCTTCCTTAGAACCAATAAAATTTTTATTTTAATGATTTTTCTAACCTCAAAGGGCGGTAGAGCCTTAAGTAACTGCCTACTCTCCGCTCGTTGTTCACTCAGCATCGCTATATAAATAGGCATTTATTTATGTGAAGTGGTGACTAACTTATTCCGAAAGCCAATTATAAGGTTTCTGCAACTAATGTGTGACATACTAACCCCTTTCCCTTATAAACAGTTATATAAGCCCTTTCTCAAGCCCAGGCCCTTTAAGGGCTGTCAAGCCACAGGCTTATTTTAGCACAATTTACTAATAATTTTCCTTATTTTGATTTCAGGTATGAAGATTTTTATCAGATAATTCATTTCTTCCCTAAATAATTCTTTCAGGTATGATATTATTAATAATTTTATTTAAGATTAATAAGTTAGTTAAATCAAATTATAATTACTATCTACAATGGGAGACAGACAGAAGCTTAATTCGGGAGTAGGTATCGTTATCGACAGAGGAAATTATTCTTCAGTGTAGCTTANACCTACCCACACCTGTTAAAAATATAGCGAATTAAAAAAAAAATATTTTTCAAAAAATTTAGGGTAAAAAAACTTGAGGGTTAAATTTTTTTTTTTTTTTTCGACATCGTGAGAGGTATCATATTAAAGAATACGTCGAGCTGATTACAAAAATATATAATTCTTTGGTTATAAAGTTATAACTTCGTTTGAAGTGGGTGTGAAACGTGCCCCCCCCCTCTATCTCGCATGCAAAGTGCAAAAAAACTGAAAAAATTCCTGAACATTCTTCGACCAAAAGTAAAGAAACCACTTTTTGGAAATTTCGAGAAAAAAATTATTTTATTTTTTATTGGCAAAATACTTTTTTTTTAAATTATTTTATTTTTTATTGGCAAAATACGTTTTTTTATAAGTATGGTCTTTTCGATGTTTTTATATGGTTGTTTTTGGGTTGAGTGGTAAATAAATACTTTAACAGAAGTTTGTTTATGTGTTTGGAGAATATCAGACCCATAGGATAGTTCAAAGTAAGCTTTTTAGCATTTTAAAAAACACCATCAGTAGGGTACTATTTTAACTATACAGTGTGGCCTACGGACCCTCGCTGTGTGCTGGCTAGCACACACTTGACCTGTTTATTTACTAATAAGATTTTTTTCAATATCTGATAATTACAATAATAGTTTTTATTGTTGATGACATACTTTTTTCATTCCATATACATGTTTATTTTTTAATTATTAAATTTATATTTACTCATCTACAATTATATTGTAATATTTATTGTTACTTCGAAATCATCACCCAAGCAGTTACCACTATAAGACCTGGAATTCCATTATGATATTAATCATGGAAGCCTAGATACTAAGATTTTAACTTCATCAGATTTTACATTTTGATTAATCAAATGTTATTCATATATGAATGTACTAAGGCTTTATCAGCCCTTTGAGGTTAGAAAAAACAGTAAAATTAAAATTTCATTGGTTCTAAGCAAGATATCAAATATCGTAGTACACGCTTCATTCCTAATTTTAATTCTGCGCAATTTGAGCCCTATTTCAACTTCCTATGATAAATAGTATTTCCTAAATAAATAGCAGGCGCCATTTCAATACAACGATTAAACTCGTTCTATTGAAATAGTTGTAGTATTTATTGTTGTAGGGAGTTGAAATAGGGCTCAAATTGTGCAGCATTAAAATTAGGAATGAAGCCTGTACTTAGATTTTTGATATCTTCCTTAGAACCAATAAAATTTTTATTTTAATGATTTTTCTAACCTCAAAGGGCGGTAGAGCCTTAAGTAACTGCCTACTCTCCGCTCGTTGTTCACTCAGCATCGCTATATAAATAGGCATTTATTTATGTGAAGTGGTGACTAACTTATTCCGAAAGCCAATTATAAGGTTTCTGCAACTAATGTGTGACATACTAACCCCTTTCCCTTATAAACAGTTATATAAGCCCTTTCTCAAGCCCAGGCCCTTTAAGGGCTGTCAAGCCACAGGCTTATTTTAGCACAATTTACTAATAATTTTCCTTATTTTGATTTCAGGTATGAAGATTTTTATCAGATAATTCATTTCTTCCCTAAATAATTCTTTCAGGTATGATATTATTAATAATTTTATTTAAGATTAATAAGTTAGTTAAATCAAATTATAATTACTATCTACAATGGGAGACAGACAGAAGCTTAATTCGGGAGTAGGTATCGTTATCGACAGAGGAAATTATTCTTCAGTGTAGCTTAATTGGCTAGAGCACCTGTACTGGAAATATGGGGAGGTCCGTGGTTCGAGTCCCGGCGCTGAAGTCTATTTTCTCTGTCCGTCTCACCTTGTAAATAGTAATTATAATTTGATTTAAATTTAAACGTTCCGAAGTAAGAATACTGCCAAAAACTTAAAAATTGAATTAATAAGTAAGGTTAATTTTGTTAAGTATGTTATTTTATTTCATTATAAGTTCAAAAGTTAAAATTGGATTTTAGTGAGTTAAGAGATTAATTCTAATGTTAGTTGGCTCAGTAATATAATTTTAGTAGCGTGAAATCTCAAGCGGAAGCCATTATTCTATCTTGTCGTACATAGAAATGGAACTGCAGAACGCTACACTCATATAACCTACTTTCTGTAATACAATTTCTATCCCTAGATCGCGTTATTGGTATACAATTTAATCTCTTCATGGCTTTAATAATATAGCACCATTTAATTAATATAATCTAATTGCCTTAACAATTGTAATTTATTTAATTATAATTACATACGTAACTTGTGCTCTAATTAACTCTATAGCGAATGAATTGAAGAAAATCATAGTGTGGCTCATAACTTTCTTGCACCCTATTTCATATACTTAAAAATTATTTTATGCTTTTACATCATACTCGTATTATTTTCAAATTTATTTTCCCCCTGTTATTTATCTGTCAAAATTGTTTTAATTTTGCTCCTGAGCTTACCGAAGGTAACGGAAGCTATGTGATCGTTCCAAAGAACGACTATTTTTTAGGTCTCCGATTTCAAAAATTCCAGGACAGAAAATCCCACAACTTATCTTAAAAAAACAGTCCAATGTTATTGAAATTTGAATGGCAGGTCATAATTAGTAATTTAGTCCAATGTACTTACATAAAAGTAAGTTAGTCCATTGTACTTACATAAAAGTAAGTTAGTCCATAAAAAGTATACCAGCCTGAAGAAGCCCTGAGTTAGGGTGAAATATAGCTGTTTGTTTTAAGAAAAGGAGGAGTTTATTTATTGTAACCCTAATCAGACCCAAAGAAAATATATTTTTACATATAGTTTTCTATACTTAGAGCAATTTAAAAAGGGTTCACCATCAAGAGAAAAATTATAAAATAATAGCAATAATATTCTAGGTTTTTTGGACACAAAACTGATGAATAATTTTGTTCTTTTTTAAACTTTTTAGTAATTTCATCGAAGTTTCATTAGAAACAACTAATCTTACAGACTTTTCTAGCTTTATATATGTTAAAATGATATTTCTTGTAAATTTAATCTCGAATGTTAAATTTGTTGCTTTTCTTCATTCTTAGACGTTTCAATTTTACAATATTGTTTAGGTAAAGTGGATGATTGTGGGAATTCCTTTGCCTTTGTATAGTTACCATCTTGAGATTATTACAGCGTCATAAGAAACTTTGATTATTATTATTACTTCAGCTACAGGCGTCTTTCAAAGACTTTCTCTTATTGATAAACTAAGTTTACTGATTGACTCAAAGCTTTAAGAACAGCTTAATTAAGCTGAAATTAGTTTTTAATTACTAGCTATGACGTCATTAGTACTCGATAGATAAAGAAGATAGCGGATCTCAGTGTAACCTGTTAATGAAGTCGCTTTTTACTCATACCTAAGAGTGAAATCACAATATCACAGTATTCATATAATAAATTCTCTACAAATAGCTACGTTCATACAGTATATTGAAACCAATCTCAATTGTGTACTGTGTTGAACTGTATTGAGTTAGTATTTGGATACAGTTCTGATTTTGAAGTTTGATAATTATGATGGCTGTGAAGGAAGGTTATGTTTGTACGTTGGATGTGCCAGGTTATCCAGGAGAGAAACAAAAAGCAGCTCACGCCCTAATGCGATCTTAATACAGTAAAGGTGTTTACATGTAATTTCAATACGATACTGTACAGACGTTTGGCGTATCGACCTTCAGATGAACTATAGATTAAATGCTTTGATTGATTTTTTTACATGGAAATACCAAAATCAGCTGTTTTCTAATGATGAAAGAACAGTGTCCAAATATTTTTAAATACAACAGACATCAATTGAAAACAGTAACTGTATTCAGATCGTTTTCAATACACCATTTAAGCGTAAACACCATAAACCATAAACAATACAAATGTGTTACACCTTAAACTCGCTATTGTTTAAATAATGTAAACCTTTAACGTCAATTACTTCCCTATGAAACGGATATGGAACACTGAAGATTATATAAAAAGGCTAAATTTTGCTATGACAATAACATTTTTTATTGTAGAAACAATTTTTAGATATACTCTTATTTTTATGGATTTTAAGATTCTATGTCATTCGAAACCAATGTTGTCGACTTTTATCAAATCAATCATTCATATTTTGATCCTTCAAAATTAAGATTTTTAAAAAAACTTCCCTGTTAGGAGTGATAATTAAAACTTCAATTCTTTTTCTTTATTAAGTGTTGAATTCTTTAATACGATAGTGTGTTGAAGAATTGAATTTAATTTTTATCAATATTTGGATGATAGATGATTCTTAAATGTACGTTACTCGGTTCTATTAATATATGCCATCAACAGCTAGATGATGTGACAAAATATTCTCCTCAAACACAGTTCCCTAACTCTTTTCCACCCTTACCTTAAAGATCAGCATGCCTTTTGGTTCGATAAACAGGCCTTCCGAATAAATTTCCGCTTCCCTTATATTATTCCTTAGCTCAACCTTCCCTGCTGAAAAATATTCACTGCGGAAGGGAATTATGAGTAAAGCTTTCTTCTCCTTTATCCGGCAAAGGGTGGATTTAATGGAGGTTAAGGATTTTTTTGTGTAGGCAGATATTAAATATTCTTTTTTTATAAAGATTTGCTGAAAATTTTTAAAAATTTGACATGTTAATGCTTTTTCTAAACCTTTAGTAAGCAAGATTGATGATTATTCAAATCTATTTTTACTGAGATCAACATTTAAAAAAAAAAAAAAAAAGTTTAGAGGATTTAAAAAAAGTGATTATCCTTACAAAATTAAGTAACTTTTTCCCAGGATTAAACTTGTAATTTTTTCTTTTTTTCATTTAAAGATTTGTTGTTATAAATGTTTGGTTCAGAGAATAACTAGTGCAGGGCAAAAGGTCAGAGACCTTGTTTGGATTTAAAAGAAAGAATCATTAGGATTTTTAAGAATCCTATACTAGTTATCTTGTAAAAGTTTGCTGTAAATGCGAATTCTTTCCAATTCTCGATGAGCAAACAAAATTAAGATTTTTTTTTTTTTTAATTTTACTTTTAATTTTACATTTTACTTTTTTTTAATTTTTCTTTTACTTTTTTAAAAAAAGAATAATGAGTTTGGTGTGTGTAAGTAACTAACAAATAAAATAAATAAAATTATTAATAAATAAATAATAAATNAATTCAAAACATGGACTGAAAGATTTCTCTATACAGTGCAAAGATTATTTTAACTATAACGGAGATACTTAATTGAGGGCTAGAGCAAGAAACTTCTAATAATGGTTCTAAGAAAATAAAGGAATGCAAAAACACCGCCAATATTAATTCATATAAAGTAGTGTCTTTCGGTTCATTATCCTTATTTCTTATGAATTTTGTTCGTTGTAGAGAAATTTTCATTTTAGATTTTGATGAATTCCACATTTTGATATCACTTAATTCCAAAAAGTGGTTTTAGGTTTCTGTATGAATTACGAAACGAAACCTTGTCTGCCAGTTGGCGTATGTAGCATATTTTAATTTATAAACTACTATAGATTGGAACATGATATTAGGCAAACAGCACACAGGTGCATCTCGCCATTTGTGACAACTGTACACTTTTTGGAGTTTTCACACTTGATATTTCCAAGATGGCGGCCAATATGGTGGCGATAAAAAAAGGTTATTATTCACCATGACATGTTATACATCAATTTAAAGGCCTTGAAGTGTAGAAAAAAGAATATGCAACTATTAAAATATTTACACTTAATAATGTTTAACTTAATCGTACAGAAACCGGCAATTATCGCCTCATGTACTTTCATGAAGCACGCCCTGCTTGTTTAAAAATTGTCTGTCTGTCTGTCGACTGTAGTCTGTCGTCTGTGCAGACGCGTTGAACCTGAACTATATAACTGATCTCAATTCTGATCCATTGCGGATTCATAATTAATAAATAACTCGACTTTCAACTTAATAGCACACAATTTTTCATTCTACGAGTATTTACAGTATACTTGCAATTCATCACATTTGCCATTAAGACTTTTTTTTTTCAAAATCTCAAACTTTCATAATTCCTTGATAACACTTTTGAATAATTGCCTAGAACCTGGATTACTGTACGCGAAGAAACGACCTTTTCTCTCATATAAATTGTCTTTAACAGAAGTTGTATTAGAAAAAAAATGTTATAACTGAACTATTAAAATCAGGTTAGAAAGTATTTTGATCGATCTGGTATTTTTCTACCGTTGGTCTTTAAGATACGTGTTTTTTTTTTTACTTGTCTTCATTTGTAGCCTTAGGAAACATTTTATAGCTTTATGGTGTCTTGTCGCCTTTATATTTTTCCCAATAGTTCATATTATAAGTTGAAGAGTTAGATCGTTCTTATGATGTTTTTACTACGTTTTTATTAGCTTGCTTTCTTGTTTGTTTGTTTGTTTGTCCAGTACAAATCTTGCAATCCATTTTTAATTTTTCGAATAGCTAGGCATTTGAAACTTTTAAAATAGATCAGAACACGATGACAATGCACTTTTTAGCTATCTAACGTCACTAGATAGCTAAAGCACAGTCATCTAATATTTCTTGACTCTTGACCCTTTCCTTTCTTTCATGAGATTCCTATAACAGAAGCCGGGACTATGTAAGTAATATGTTCAAAACGCTTTGAAAATTAAACAAAATAAAAACAATCTACAATGTAAAGTAAAAATTAAGTAAAAGTAACAACAAAAATCTACAATGTACAGTAAAAATTAAGTAAAAGTAACAACAAACATCTAGAAAACATAGACATATACTTAATAACTGAAAGTAAAGAGGTCGCGTTTGCTTCAGAAGTGTACAAGAGTTCAATAGAGCTGCGCTACAGCTATGAGATCCCAGGTCAGTGAACTCATAGACCCTCTACCAGAGTCCAGACAAGCGAAATAAAAGGAGTCGTAAAGCGCCAGGCATCTGCCACAGGTACCTTGCCATACCTGTACCAAAACCCACGTATAAACACTAATACAACTTCATACTATCCATCCATCTCTATAACATTACAAGATAAAAAGAACTTTTTATTTACTATCTTTTTAAATTTTCTGTTGAATCATAATGTAGTGTTGATAATATAATTGTTATTGTTATAATGTTAGTGAAAAAAAAAAGTTCCAAATAAATTTACTTCACATAAATGACAACCATCTAGAGAGATGATCTTAAACCTATAAATACAACGGACCTCGTCAACACCGAATCTAAACCGAGCCATCGATATGCCCCATCTTGGGGACGGTAGAGAAGAAAAATGAGTACAATATAAAGAAGTACAGATGTAGAAAATTAAACCTTTACCTAGGACACAAATTTAAACAAACCTAGTTGTCACATGTCAATTAATTTATTTCTTTGTTTACTTTTGCTGTTTTGCTGTCTTCGGGGGGGTGGCATTCGTTGAAAAATCCCGTGTCCCATCATGACGTCACAAAACTTGGAAAATAGTTTGTGCAACGGCTCAAAGAATGCGCTGCTCTCAATAATTTCAAGAAAAAGGGGGACAAAAGAAAAATGACAGCGGTTTATTTTGGTCTTAGATAATTAAAAGGATTGTTGAGGTTTTTATTTTACTAAATTTTTCAGTACTTAAAGAATTGTGTGAATCATTTTCGAAGCCTAATTATAATTTGTTGTTTTCTTTAAATTCAAGGACATCAATTTCCTTTTACTATGGTCAAAAGATAAAGAAAATGTTGTGTTCTAGGCTGCTCTAACATCAATAATAAAATAATATAATAAAAAGGTTGTGACAAAAAAGTATACTAGGTTTGTTCTTTATGTTCTCATTTCATAAATACTATGCTTAGTTTATTACAAGTTGTTACTTTAAATTACTTTATATGAACATTTTGTTACTAAATAAAATGTTTAAAAAAAAAGATGTGATAAAAAACAAATTAAAGTGACACTTGTAATAACTAAGCATAGTATTTATAAAATGAGAATTTTCGGGGATGACTACTAGCGACACCTAGTAGAGGCATAGAGGAACTAAATGCGCTATTTTCATCCCCACTCCTTTTTTAGATGATGCAACGACCAACAGATAGCGCTGATGTCACTTTTCATGAAGGGACAAGAAATCGTGCCAAATGTCAACTCTAAGTCTATTCTCTATGGCTGTCTTTCAATGTTTATCTAAGGCGCGTCTACACGATCCAAGTTGACTTGGACCAAGTAACTTAGATCAAATCCACTTGGTCAAAGTAAAAATGAGTTTTTGATGCAGTGTTTACACGATCCAAGTACACTTGGTCCGAGTAGGGGAACTTGTCAAAACACTGACTGACTTACTTTGAAACCTGTTTACACAAACCAAGTATACTTGGTCCAAGTAGGGGAACTTGTCAAAAAACTGACTGACTTACTTTGAAACCTGTTTACACGATCCAAGTATACTTGGTCCAAGTAGGGGGAACTTGTCAAAAAACTGACTGACTTACTTTGAAACCTGTTTACACGATCCAAGAATACTTGGTCCAAGTAGGGGAACTTGTCAAAAAACTGACTGACTTACTTTGAAACCTGTTTACACGATCCAAGTAGCGTCAAAACTGATTTGGTCCAAGTCAACTTGGCTTGTGTAAACCCAGCTTTAATAAAAAATAACAAATGAAGATAGTAAACATGGGATATGTCAAAACAAATAAAATAAATTGCGGATGTTTTCCGAACTAACTTTCTACTCGCATACAGCAAAATTTACTGAAAACGAATTAAATTCTGTTGTTAGATAGCTAAAAGTATTAAAATCGTTAATAACAAGCTTATCAGCTTATCATCGTCAAATTTGTACTATGATTAGTTCTTTTTTAAGTTTTTGGTAGTATTCATACTGCGGAAAGTTTAAATTTTAATTTAACAACGGGAGACGAGAGACAGACATAGATAGACTCCAGCACCGTGGTTCGAGTCCCGGCGCTGGAGTATTATTTTTCTCTGTCTGTCTCCCGTTGTTAATAACAATTATAATTTGATTTAAATTATGTTTAGTTCATGATGTTGGAGTTTTAGAGGAAGATTATTATTTTCTTCCATTCCTCGTTCGGTGTTAGTTTAACCTCAATTATTCGTCGAAATTCTAATCTAATCATAAAATCAATCGAGATCTTCTCAAGTACGAAGATGCTAGAGCTTAATTGAAAGTGTCAAGTTTATTTTAGACTTTTAATTACGTTTAGATAGTCTCTCCGAGGAGGGTGTTGGTAAAACGCATAAGCGAAAGAGGGGGACACGACCTCAATATCCCAAAGATTTTTAGTACCACAACGTAATAACTTGAGTGACGTTATTCATTGGCATTGGTTGACTGGGCTGAGATATCTGAGAGGTTTTGAAGACGAAAGTAGACATCAAAATCAACCTCGTTTATTCCCAAACAACAACAGTGACAAGAAAAATAAAGAGGGTGAAAATGAATGATGGTGATAAACAACGGCGACACGGTTTGGTGAATTGACTCGCCAAACTATAACTACTTTTGGTTGTCACTGAAAATCGATGTTGATGTGATATAAGTACTCCGTGGGAGCACTAAAAACTCAAGCATTCGACAATGAAACAAAATGATAAATGGACTTTTAAGGTTTCTAGGTCACAGAAACTGTGACGACTCTCACTGGATACTGGATACAATCGAAATATGTGATATAAAACCCCTCTTGGGTTTTTTAGAGTCTGTTCAAATGTGAAAAAGTGGAAATGCTTTAACGATCTACCATTGTACCGTATAAATAATTGAAATGCAAAAAAGAACAAAACACTGTTTTTTTGTTAATTCGTACAAATGGTGATATTTTTTATTTTATTTTTTTTTTGGCAACACTTATCACTTGAAATTTATGAAATTATTAAAATAACTTAATTTTTATTGGCTTTCGTGAATGATTTATTACCAACTTCCTCATTCTATTTACGCTTTGGACCAAATACCAAATATGAAGCATACATAACTCAGTTGTTTTACATTTTTAAATTGTAACATCGCACAAGGAAATTACGCTGTTATATTGTTTGTGTTTTTGAACTTTTCCCTCGCCTATGGTACGAAAAGTTTTGATTTCACCAAAACATTTGCTTGGAGATTTCAACTGAATCAGTTTTGGGTGTTTTTAAGACATCCTCAGGAGTTTTCAGCATGAAGTCATTGTATATGTGTGTGTATGTGGTATGTGTTTAAGTATGTGAGTTATCATCATAGCGCCCAGGATATTTAACATAAAGAGTTGAAACTTGGCAGAAAAATCAGTCCTTATTTCTAGTTGAGCCATCATGAAAATCAAAATTTTCAGCCATCTTGAACCCAGTTTGCTGAGGCAGTAAAAAATTGAAAAAAATCAATCGAAAAACTGTCTGTTTGAGTTGAAATTTGGCACGAATGTACCTCTCTATATGACTAACAGATCCACCAAATTTAATTTTGAAATTTCCCGCCATTTTGAAGTTATTGATTTTTTAATTTTGAAACATTGACGATTAATAATACTAAAAGTTTAAAAAGATTTTTGTCTTATAGAATATCGTTGGAACCGGTAAAAAATAAGGAACAAATATATAATAAAAAATGAAATTCCATTTATTAGTTTAAAAGTTATTACTGAGCATAATTATTAATTAGTACGATACTTTTGTTAAACGTCAAAGTTTGTTTACATCTACCAAAATTCAAATACATAATTAAGTAAATAAAAATAAAAAAAACGGTCAAGATCACCCTTCCAAGTACTGACTACGCTCAATGCTGCTTCCATAAGAGACCACTTTAGAGGCCTCCAGAGTGAGGAAAAGTTCGGATTTTGTTTTATTCAATATGTTGTTAGTTACCTCTGTATTATCTCGTCGGCTTTAAAAAAGCGTATAATTAATTATTAATTCTTAAGTATTTAAATAAATTTAACGTCTTAATGCCTGATGTCCTAATTAGGGATATTAAACCAAGCCATTTGTTTGTATTCAAACGGAGAGGAATAATCACCTTTTTGGTTATCTTGTTCTTTACTTATTTGTAGGTTATTTCTTTGTTAATTTGTTAACTCTGATTCTTACCTGGATTAAGTTTCTTGCCTGAACTATTGTTAAAGTTTAGCTATAAATAAATTAAACTATAATTTTTAAAATTTATGAGAAATTTTGTTCCGAGTAATTGACTTTAAGAAATACATCTTCCAAAATTTACTTTTCTTAAAAAAATATATATACATGTATATTTTATATGTAAATCTTATCATAGTAACTAGAATTTACAACTAAAAATAAAAAATAGCTTTTAAGTTCTGATTTTTCTATTTTTTTTTTAGAACTTATAATTACAGTTTCAAACACTTTCTTAACTCCTTCAAATAAAAGTCTAAAAATTTCCTTACAAAAAAAAAAAAGTTTATTTCTTTAACAAACTTACCAACAAAAAAATTAGCTGCAAACTTCAATTTAATATTAAACTTTACAGTCGGAAATTAACGGTGAAATAGAAAACTTTTTTTTTATCACAAAAATATATCAAAACCTTTTTTTTTTTTTACATCTTTGTCAAAAAATAAAAATATAATAAATATTTCTGTTTTTCTTTACCTTTAGATACGATTTGAAAAGTTAAACTGCATATTTGTCATTTAGTTAACTTTAAAGTTTCTGCTCGTATGAATTATAAATTCGTTTTTTTTTCTACTTTTAATGAAATGAATTTACTTTCTTTTTTTTATTTTTTTAAAAAGTAATGGGTTGGAAATTTGTATCATATTTCTTTCGTATAATTTACTTATAAATTAGTTTTATCTCGGTTTGCTTTTTTTTAAAAAACTAGAAATTTTCTTTAATAAAAATTTGTGTTTTTTCTCCGTCTTTCTTTCCAAACAGATAAGAAGAAGTAAAATATAAATATTCAGTTTTTTAAATTAAAATAATTTAAACATATTTCTATGATTTTTTTTTGTATAAATTATGAATTAAATTTTTTTATCGTCAAAACACTTCATCAAGATACATTGATAAGGAAAATAGAAAATAATTTTATATTTGTTTTCTCAATGGTTTGTTTTTTACTAATTATGCATACATTAATGACATAATTATTTATATTTTACGTTTAAGAAATGACAAACTATTACTTTTAATTTAACTACCGCATTCTATTAAGAGATAGAGATTCTTTATTATATAGGTATTTTATTGTTGGGACTTGACTATGACTTCGAAGAGCAGTTGTAATAGCTATTTACGTACCTAGAGCAGTAAGGGCGTTATTACAGGCCGAGGGCGAAGTTTGAAAGCACGAGTGCGTTTAACGCCTGAGGCCTGTCAAAGCGCTTACTGCTCGTGGTGCGTACACTATTTTATCGCCCACCACAAGTAAACTATGTAATTACTAAACATGCAAACTATTTTTCCGTAATCTTCAAAACAATAATTGCATATTAAGGTTACTTCAGTACCTTACTAATTGAACATATGACGCTGAGAACTACTAGCGCTTCCTGCACGCCGCGGCCAGGAAGCGGCCGCTTCTCGAACTAGCAGCCTGTAAAAATAAAGCATGCATTTTTACAGACTCCAGGGCTGTAAAATAGAACTTTACCGTCCGCTCAGGATAGGAATGTGTACAAGAGGTGGGCGATAAATAAATATATGTTAGTGCGCATATAAAGGAGAAATAAATTATCGTCCAAGGTTAAAACTTATAATATAGGCTAAATTTTTGAAATCGTAGACATAAAAAAAAAATGTTCGTTCTTCCGAAAGATTTCATAGCTTTCGTTACCTTCGATAGGCCCGGAAGCAAAATCAAAACAATTTTGTCAGTTTTAAAAATAAATAAGGGGGAAACATTTAAATAAATTAGGACAATAATAGGATTACTTTTTATTTCTTTTTGTTAGCACCAATGTTTTTTTTTAAGTATTAATTTTGTTTAAGTTACTCTAAGTTTATGAACTCTACGTTATTATAACTTATTTTCCTTTTTTGCCATTTTGTAAAATATTTAAGAATATAATATCCTATCGTTTGCTTCGAGTTTTGTTCCTTCTTAAATAAATAAATAAAACTTTAAGCAGCTTTTTACTGCTGGCGTGAAGAGGAAAAATACCCGACATTTTTTATTATTCAAATAAGCCGCGTTTGAATTTCTAAGTTAAATAAATAAAGGGGGAATCAATTGATTTTATTTTATCGATGAAATTATTATTTCATCGATTTATTGATCTTCATGTATTAAGTAATGTATTGTGTTGAAGGAGAAAAATGTATTCAATATGTATTACGAATGTTTGCTATTAAGAGAAATTGTATAATATGTTAAGTTCCCTTACTGTTTTTTTTATAACATGACTGTTTTGTTTGTAACCTGACTGTTTTGTTTATAACCTGACTGTTTTGTTTATAACCTGACTGTTAGTTTGTACCCTGACTGTTTTGTTTATAACCTGACTGTTTTGTTTATAACCTGACTGTTAGTTTGTAACCTGACTGTTTTGTTCGTAACCTGACTGTTTTGTTTATAACCTGACTGTTAGTTTGTACCCTGACTGTTTTGTTTATAACCTGACTGTTTTGTTTATAACCTGACTGTTAGTTTGTAACCTGACTGTTTTGTTCGTAACCTGTCTGTTTTGTTTATAACCTGAATTTTGTTTATAACCTGACTGTTTTGTTTATAACCTGACTATTTGTTTGTAACCTGACTGTTTTGTTTATAACCTGACTGTTTGTTTATAACCTGACTGTTTTGTTTTCATGAATCAATTGATTTTATTTTATTGATGAAATTAATATTTCATCGATTTATTGATCCTCTGTATTAAGTAATGTATTGTGTCGAAGGAGAAAAATGTATTCAATATGTATTACGTATTTTTGCTATTAAGAGAAATTGTATAATATGTAAGTCCCCTGCTTTTCTTATTTAATGTATGAGTTATATAACTAGACTAGAACTGGTAAACTTACCTCTATCTTAACATTTTCTGTTATTAATACTGTACTTTTGATAAAACAATAATGAACTAAATGTGTTTTATTTAGGAGGAAATAGGCAGAAATAAACGCACAATGTCTTACCACTCAGCTAAACTTATCCTTTCTTTATACAATTTATGTTCGGCAGTCATATCAATCTGGGTTTCTGCGTTTATTTAAATCTTAAGGTGTGTTTACAAGCGGATCTCGCCGCGTACGAATTCATCTATGGCCGCGTACGAATTCATCTATGGCCGCCTTTGGCACTTCTTTAGATTGCTACTCCTCTATGTTTGTTCAGAATATAAATGACTGACTAAATAACTATTATGTCAAAGGAAGTCGAATGTACTTTGGGACAAAGGAATATCACACTTCTGTTTTTATAAGGGGAGTAACAGTCTAAAGAAGTGCAGTCTTTTTTTTACAGCGGATAAAAAATGTTAGTTCCAAACCCTGTTTTTTTTCTTTTTTTTTAATTCTAGTGTTGCGTTTGTTTTTTTTTTTAACTTGGTTTGAATGATAGCATTAAAAAAAGTAAGTGCTTTGAAGATGTCTTTTAAAGATATAAATCAAATGAATCATAAAAATCAGTGAAAGATCATAACTTAAACTTAATATTGTCAACGCATTTACTTAAATTGAAATCATGTCTCATTGTATAAAATTTAATAAATGAATAATTATGTGGGCAACACCGTAAATTGAACTGTTTAAAAAGTTAATTGTTAAATCATAAGAAAACGTTTAACTCCGGAAATTATACCNTATTTAAGCTAAGGAATCCTCTTACTGAGTGGAAAGCATAGATAGTTTGCCTGAGTCTTCTAGCGAGGGCTGCTATGTGAGACTTCCAGCTAAGTTTGTTTATAACCTGACGATTTTGTTTGTAACCTGACTGTACGCCGTGGAGGAAACCAGCGAATACATCTCCACGGTTTAATGAGATGCACATGCGCTCTTTAGATTGGGCATGCGCAGATACCATTTGCTTTCCTCGTTTAATCTGTTCTGTTCGGTTTAGCATCCGGGACAAGGCATTAGGAGTTATTTGCCCATATGCATAAAACTTATGTATTAAAGTGTATTAATATTAACTAAAGTAGAGTAAGATCAGTGTTGCTAATGGAATAAAAAGATAAATTTATAACTTTTGCAATGCTTTCCTCTTTTCATCTGTTCGGTTTGGCAGCCTGGTTGAGGCTTTAGGAATTATTTGGGCTTATAAATAAAACATGTGTATTAAATATATTAATATTAACTAGAGTAGACTAAGATCAGTGTTGTAAACAGATAAAATCATATCTTTTGAGCTTTATTGAAGTGTTACTATTGTAACACATTTGTGTTGTTACTATAAGTGTTACTATTGTCGGTTAAGAATGAAAACAAAAGGAGCATTATTGTTATTGCATCCCTATTGTTTTCTTGCAGCTTTACCCCTCGATTTATTTTTCCGCTAGATATCCTTTTCACCAGACTGTTTCTTTCTTTTACGTAATCTTCCATCCCAAATCATTCCTGATTCCGATTCCTATATAGATGTTAGCCTCCTGGCTTACCCTAATCTAACTTACTTATTTCTTGTCACTCCGTATTGCGTATTGGAGCGTAAGTTTTTTGCATATTCACGCTACTTTCTCTCTCTCAAATAAAGCTACTAAACTCCTGGTCAAAATTAACGCACCACTTTTGTATTTTTATGCTTACACAAAAGCCGTTGAATTAGGATCTTTTTTCTATAGTTTGCATCTCGGGTGGATCTATTTCGTCTCTGTAGATCATATCCACACTCCTCGAACCGCCAAAAAGCTCAGCTGATTGTAGTGAGATGCACTCCTAGTCGACAACCAACCTTTTGAGAAAAGCCTTTCTTAACTCATCACTACGGGATTAATCGCTTCCTCCATAGTTAAATTTGGAGTTGTATTCATGTTGACACATACAAACAACTGTATTAATGTAATAAATACGTGAAAGCTCTCAATTAATCAATGGCAAATAACATTGAATCATGACAATGATGTCAATCAATTATAACGATTAAATTTAATTAATGATGATGATTAAATACGATTAACGATTATGATTAAATGTGAGATGATGAATGATGATGATGATAATTGACTTATTAATCATCAGTATGAATTAGAGATGGTCAAAACAGAGAAATATTAAGGTGGTGCGTTAATTTTGCGGAGCAGGTATAATTGCAAGATAAAAAGAACTTTTTATATGTATACTACGGTTTTAAATTTTCTGTCATAAATCATAAATTTGAAACCTGTCAAAATGAAGATTGTAAATATGGTACATACTAAAACAAATAAAATAACTTTAGGATTTTTTCCGAACTAACATTCCAAATAGCACAATTTGCTGAAAACGAAGTAAATTTTGCATTGTAAAAAAATAATGCATTGTCATTGTGTTCTGAGGTATTCTAAAAGTTTCAAATGTCTTGCTACTCGGGAAGTTAGTCAGAAATCGATTGCAAGATATGTACTGGACAAACAAACAAACAAGAAAGCAAGCTAATAAAAACGTAGTAATAAATTTACTATCTGAATGAAATAAACAAATATACTCCCCGAGTAAGTGTGCAAAACACCTACTTCATATAAAGGAAATTAGAAATGGCTTGGGTTAGAAGTTGCAACACTTGTCATGTAGGATATTATTCGAAATTATGGTATGTGGTCTGGAAACTTTCCAAAAGTGTCAAATTAACATTATTTATTATTCATCTTTGCATATTTCAATTTTGAAAATTTAGTTGTACTTTTGATAAATAAAAATGATTTATTTGTACACGGAAGTTATTCACTGTCATCATAATTATTATTAATATATATGCTTATTGTGTAATACACACGTAAACATAATGTTTACCTTAGACGTACACATATTAGTTTAAGTTAAATTTGAAAAAAAAAAAAAAAAAAAAAATACTTCCTTTTGTGTTTATTGCAATATGACAGATAATTGTGGGAAATCATTATAAATTCTTTGTTAGAAAATAAAGAGAGAGAAAAAACATTTAAAATGTTGTGCATTATGTAGACATCGATCAATTGTCAAGTTTCATATGGTAGAAAACAGCTTTTATCTCCTGTAATTGCTAAATTGCTTAGAATCAGAATATTGCGTGCAAAAAAGTATCTGACTAACACAAGCACTAAATATCAAGCTAAAAGTTCAATTATCGCCCTCAACTTGTAAACATTCCTATCCTGAGCGGCCGGTAAAGTTCCATAATACAGCCCTGGGGCAGGTAATAATGCATGCTTTAGAGACTTCCAGCTAAGTTTGTTTATAACCTGACGATTTTGTTTGTAACCTGACTGTACGCCGTGGAGGAAACCAGCGAATACATCTCCACGGTTTAATGAGATGCACATGCGCTCTTTAGATTGGGCATGCGCAGATACCATTTGCTTTCCTCGTTTAATCTGTTCTGTTCGGTTTAGCATCCGGGACAAGGCATTAGGAGTTATTTGCCCATATGCATAAAACTTATGTATTAAAGTGTATTAATATTAACTAAAGTAGAGTAAGATCAGTGTTGCTAATGGAATAAAAAGATAAATTTATAACTTTTGCAATGCTTTCCTCTTTTCATCTGTTCGGTTTGGCAGCCTGGTTGAGGCTTTAGGAATTATTTGGGCTTATAAATAAAACATGTGTATTAAATATATTAATATTAACTAGAGTAGACTAAGATCAGTGTTGTAAACAGATAAAATCATATCTTTTGAGCTTTATTGAAGTGTTACTATTGTAACACATTTGTGTTGTTACTATAAGTGTTACTATTGTCGGTTAAGAATGAAAACAAAAGGAGCATTATTGTTATTGCATCCCTATTGTTTTCTTGCAGCTTTACCCCTCGATTTATTTTTCCGCTAGATATCCTTTTCACCAGACTGTTTCTTTCTTTTACGTAATCTTCCATCCCAAATCATTCCTGATTCCGATTCCTATATAGATGTTAGCCTCCTGGCTTACCCTAATCTAACTTACTTATTTCTTGTCACTCCGTATTGCGTATTGGAGCGTAAGTTTTTTGCATATTCACGCTACTTTCTCTCTCTCAAATAAAGCTACTAAACTCCTGGTCAAAATTAACGCACCACTTTTGTATTTTTATGCTTACACAAAAGCCGTTGAATTAGGATCTTTTTTCTATAGTTTGCATCTCGGGTGGATCTATTTCGTCTCTGTAGATCATATCCACACTCCTCGAACCGCCAAAAAGCTCAGCTGATTGTAGTGAGATGCACTCCTAGTCGACAACCAACCTTTTGAGAAAAGCCTTTCTTAACTCATCACTACGGGATTAATCGCTTCCTCCATAGTTAAATTTGGAGTTGTATTCATGTTGACACATACAAACAACTGTATTAATGTAATAAATACGTGAAAGCTCTCAATTAATCAATGGCAAATAACATTGAATCATGACAATGATGTCAATCAATTATAACGATTAAATTTAATTAANATACAGTATATAAATAAACACAGTATATAAATACATACAGTATATAAATAAACACAGTATATAAATAGATACAGTATATAAATACATACAGTATATAAATACATACAGTATATAAATACATACAGTATATAAATGTAAAGTTTGCTTGTCTTTTTGTTATCCCGGTACATTGTGTGAAACTCTGCACTACATCAGTAAGCGCGTTTTAAGTTGTTGTAAATTCTTTTTGCGTTATCAGTATATCATATTATTATAATTAGTCGACACCTAGATTTGCGCCCTTTGTTTCACCTTGCGTCCTTTGGGCGTTATAAGTTGACATTTCATTGGTGTATCTTAAACATTTTGCATCCGAGTTAACCGAAGGTAGGTAACGGAAGCTATATGTGATCGTTCTGAAGAACGAAAAATTTGTCGGTCTCCGATACCGAATTTGTTTAGGTCTCTGATACGGATTTCTGTCTTCCAAGGCAGAAATCCGTTTCCGAAATCACCGAAAATTTTTGGTTCCGTGTCTGCCTGTCGTTCAATTTTTGCGAACCACCATATTATCTTAAAAACTACACGTTCAATTTTAATGACATTTAGGTGGTAGGTCATAATCAGCCCATTGTTGGTCCCATATATAAATTTCACTCTTCTGCGCCTATTTGTTTCTCTTCCACATGCGCACAAACATTTTTTTACACCTACAGCTTCAAAAGTACTCATCTGATTTGAACGAAACTTTTATAGTTTATAGAAAGTAAAACGCAGATAGCCCCAGATTAATTGGAACCGTATACGCTCTTTAACTTTTGCTAAATTGATACTTTAATTCGTGTAAGCTATCAAAACAATTTTGACAGATAAAAAAACGGGGGAAACAATTAAACCAAGACAATAGTGGCTTGTAAAAACATAAACTCAATAAAGTACGTGGATGAATGCGAGGTAGCTATGTGCCACACCAATTGGCAGTCTATTTTATAATACAATTTTCGATTTACTAAATAATATTTATTTGTTTATTAATTTTTTTTTTCCAAAACTTCAATTTTCTAACTTAAAGGAAATATCATAAAAGAGTATAGAAATTTCATTGATTAAAAAGGTTTTCTTCGCTCGAACCTTTTTCTTCTAATAAAGAAATCTGATATAAAGTCATTGATGAAAGAAAAAACACGTGAAGATGACGTCAGAACTTAAGTCTTTTGTAGTTGAATAGCCTCTGCCCATGTTGTTTGTACGAAACCTTTGAGATGTTTTTATAGAAGGATGGAGTGTGGGTGTGGAATCAGGCGTTGAGTTGCCGGTCAAACAAAAACAATACTTCCATTAGAAAAATTGTGTCCCGACAATTAGGCCTTGTTTGGCCTCCACTCCTGTTAACTTTTGACTCATCTCTAGCTTTTCTTTTTCTTAAAAAAATATTAGTAAAAGTTATAATTATATTAGTTTACTTATAAAGTTTAGTTATATTATGTTATAATTACATATATTAATTTATATGATGTTATATTGTTTATGTTTTAAGATATAAGAGTTTTAATATTAGCTTAATTTTTATTTTATACTAAGAACTAATAGTTATTTACGCAACAAGGGAGAGAAGTATGTTTTCCGGCTCGAGGTTAAGTTTTCTGCTAAGGCAACGCCGAAGGAGAAAACTTTATTAGCTCCCGAGGCCGTAAGGCCGAGGGAGATAAAAATTAGTTAGCTCCCGAGGCTTGCCGAGGGAGATAACTGTAGTATTAGCTCTCGAGGCTTGCCGAGGGAGATAACTGTAGTATTAGCTCTCGAGGCTTGCCGAGGGAGATAACTGTAGTATTAGCTCTCGAGGCTTGCCGAGAGAGATAATCCCGAGAGCAGAAAAACTTCGATCCATGTTGCGTATTAAATTTTATCTACGACTAGTGCACCAAGGGTAATAGCTATTAAGTTTGTAAATATAAAAGTTTTACCTACAAATTCACGCAATTTAAACACCTTAAACTGATATTAAGTTACTTGATTTATTAAAATAACAATTCTTATACTAAATATATACGTTTTTAATTTAATTACGTTTAGTTTGTTTTTAATTTAAAGACTTTGTATGATAACCTAAAGTAACCTTCCCGAAAAAAAGTAAACAAAACAACCAAAAAAACAACATAATACTTAAAAAATACCTTTTAAGTTGGTATGACTGTTTTTTTACTCCCTGTTATTAGCAATGTAAAGTCTACTTACAGTGCAAGTCGTAGATGAATATATTTTATTGCATAAATAAAACAGAAAGTTTAAATTAAGGGATTTCTAGATACCTACGTGTGTTCAGTGTTTACCAGATCCTTTTATTGTGCCCAATTTATTTTCCTGTTTTCCTGTGCTTTACGATTGGCAGAAGATTGATAAATTTAAAGTCTATAATCATATGAGTAAGTATAATACTGTATAAAGAGAAATTATTGTGATGGCGCGAAAATTCGATTTTGAGATTTTGATGGATTTACACGTTTTGTGGCCTCCTGTGTCCAAAGATCTGGTTTTTAAAACATGTCTTCTGTCGTCTGCGCAGACGCCTAGAGCCTTAACTAATGGGCCGATTTTGACGAAATTTAGCGTACTTGTTTAGAAAAATCATACCCCGAGGCGTAATCGAGAAATAGCTCCAAATTTGGGGGGCGAAAACTATTTCTTGAAACGGTTCCGACGATTAAAAAATTCTAAAATGTAGTCCATTTGCGAATCTAACAATGTAGCCGTTTTCTTGGGAAAAATCTATTTCCTAAGAAAATAAAAGATAGCGCGGACGGAGAGAGGCTGGGTTCGAATTCCCCCAGAGGAGAAGTTATTTTTATGATAAAGTTTGATAATGATCATTAATAATAAAATGTACCTACGAAAACTAATAAGTGTGAAACACTGGGCTTAGCAATTATGAATTCGTATATGAGAAAGTTTGTCTGATTTGTCTCGAACCGATTTTTTTAAGTTTATTGTACAACCTTTAATTCACCTTTATTACGCGTAGATGATCAACATTATTGTTTAATTTAGATAATATAATGTTCTATCACATTAAGCGTGTATATCTTAACTGAAATGTTTCAAATCAATCCAAACATATTCAGGTATGAAATATCTTTCCCTTTCATAATATTATGTAAAATAAGGTTTTCTTTCTAAATGTACAATTGACTTAAATTTAAATACACTTTATATACTGTAAAGGAGCCTGGTATGTATATTTTTACATCGGAGACATTTTTATTTTAGTTCTGTCTTTTCCCCCTCTCTTTTTTAGGTTCTTATGCTTGAAAAATATATCGATCAATAGCATATGTAGAGGAAATTATTCTTGAGAAATTCTAAAAAAGGATGTATTACAGAGCCGTGCAGTTAAGCCGCTTTGCTGCTTCTATTTTTATCTTTTATATTTACTCTCTATTTATTTCTTCGCAGAAAAGGATAAAATTCAACCGATACATTAAAAATCTAATATTTACTCAATACTTCTCCTTTACTGTATTATTTCAAATCAGTACGTGATTAGTATATCTAGCTTAAATTAATTTGATTGTATTAAGCTCATACATTTTTTAAAAAAATATATAAAATGAGCTAATTCTTTGATGAATAATTCCCTTGATTTTATTGAATATTTATTTTATATACCGATAATTTATCTTTTTTCCGGCACCTAAAGTATTAGTGATTTCTATGTCTATATAACGAACAAAAAGTAAATTTATTTTGTTCTATTGTGATTTTTGTGTTCTTATAAAATACTAGCTGGATACCCGTGCTTCGCTACGGAGTGTTTTTAAATTTGATAAGTTTATAAACTACCAGGAAAGCATACAAATTATTTTACTATGTGAGAATATCTAGATTATATCCCTCCTACTTATATCCCCCTCCTCTTTGATAAGATCATTTGCAAATATCCTAAATTTACCCCCCTCCTAAATGAAAATATGACAAAACTGTACATAAAAACATTTACTGTACTCTTAAAGAGCATTTCAACGATATGCAT